>OZ010653.1:117260097-117827460 GCA_963932375.1 Phania funesta | reverse complement strand
ATGTTAGAGAATTTTACTAAGATCTTAAGTGTGATTAAATTAATTAAATAATATTTAGAGGTCAAAACGCTAGTAAACACTAGCAACATATTTTTCTATAGAGTAAAGGACGCTGACAGAAGTGTGGAATAACGAGTTTTACGATACAATTTGACATCGCAATAACGTTGCCATATAATGTAGCTATTTCGACCTCGAACGAAAATCGACACTGCAATGCGCTTTACTAACTTTTAACAATGCGACAGCTGCAAAATATGTCGAAAATGTTTGATGTTTGAAATAACGATTGTGTGATTCACCAACTACCCCTAAATGATAGTAGACATCGTTACTATTCTGTTTATTCAAATTCGTATCAAGGTGCATCTCTGTCAAAAAGGCATCAGATAAGCGAAAGACAGGCGATAAAATTGTTCGTGTGTTTAGCTATTTTTGCAAACGGAAAGTAAAAAATATGTAGTATATATTTAGTGTCTTGTTCATAAAAGAAATATGTGTGATTTATAAATAAATGAATCACACACCAATTACCACTGCCCCTAAAAGATGTCATGAATTTTAGTTTGGCGAATAAATAAACGACACAAAAATATTTGTCTTTAGTCTTCTCCATAATCGTTTAGATAACAAGTACAGCTGACTTAACGATAGCGAATATTGTTTAAAATTGGTTACTGAATAGCAACGTCGCTAATAATGTCGTTAAAATTTTTTAACAATACGATTATCGTTAAAAATATCGCGTTTAGGCGTAATACTACATTTACATCTACGCAAAATCTAGTAGATTTCAGCTCAAATCTCGAAGAAAATCTCTGCCGTTTACACCAATGCTTTTTGACGTATTATTGGATCTTATTTTCATAACAAAAACAGCTGACTGAAGAAAGAATAAAAAATTGGCTCTAAACTTATTTAAATTCGTGCTACAATTGTTTTTATACACATAATTACATATGTAATATTATTTACACTTTATTCATTATTGTTTTATCAATATTGAAAACACTTATTTTAAACTTTTATTATTTTTTAATGTTGCTGTAAATATTTTGTTTCTACCGCGCTTTTTTTTTTTACAAATGTCAAAATTTTCTTTTTCAGCGGTGTATATTTCAGTACATTAGCAAAAAATATATAGTTGCATCATTTAGTATTGCAAGATTTTGAGAGATTTTGCCAAAATCTAGTTCGTAAGTAGATTTTGTTTTGTATGTGGAAATCTGGTGGAAATGAACTAATAAGTACCAGATTTTGCGTAGATGTAAACGTAGTATAACGAAAAAGAAACGAGAAACACCAACTATATAATATAAATAAATCATTATATATGTATGTGTATTGATATGTGCCAGTTTTTAGAACGGATTTCTTTCATATTAATATTAAAAAAATATATATATATATTCTCCTAATATCTCCAGTTTTTTCTTATTGAAATGATGCTGAAACCCTATTTTTTCTTAAAACTTAAAAGCTATCTAGAAAGCGGTGGAGCTTAATTATTTCTATAAAACAATTTTTTTGCTATATGTTATATCTCTTGCTACATAAAAGAATAGAAAACTAAACAACCACATTCACTGGCATGGAAAAATTATAATTGACGTGTATGGGAGTGCGAACAAGTAAAACTACACCCTCCCACTCTATTAAGTAGTTGATTTTTTGTGTCGGATATAAGGGACACAAGCGAACAAGACACTTGATTCTTTTATAATCTTTTCCAAGTAACGGCGAATATTCATTGCCGGTACTTTCCTCTTTATTGTACATTTGCATATAAATATATAAAGAATTATTTACATACCTAGAGAAGGCACAGAAAGGCCCTCTTGAGGGCCCGTTGATTTTGTTTGAAAATATGTGTGAATTTGTTGTAGCATAGAATTGTTTTGTGTCTCAAACAATTATTCAGAAATAAAGAAAGAAATAGGAAATATATTTCTGAACACAAAAACGAATTATAAGTTTTAACTATTTGCCTTAATTATTCATAATCAAATCGGAATTAAGAGTTTAAACATTAATGTTGTGCTTTTTGAGACTTTTTCTAAAAGAGGGCGTAAAAGAAAGCACATTGGCAGTGGCATGTTCACGGCAACCATAGTATCGTCTCTAAACATTACCTTAGTTGTGATAAACAAGTTATTGTTTACGTTTAATCATTATTTTATTTTCATCTTCCATAAAAGTTACAATAAGGTTGAGTTGAATAATAAAATTCTTACTAGAATTCTCACCTCAATCAAAGTATTTTAGTTATATACAAATAATATAATAACAGTAACCATACAACATTCTTAATAGACATAATATATAAAATTCTTTAAATTTTTAATTAGGGTATTATGCTGCTTTGTCTTAAGTATTTAACGCGTTGACCCTTAACCATTCGATGGCGTTAGTCGCTGCCACCCAGTAACATAATTTTTTGCACACTGAACTCCAATACTTTGAAGTGCCGCGGGCAAGACTTGTTTTTGTTAAATAAGGCCATTGGAAGGGCGACTGTTCCTTTCTCTACCGTGTTTGATATATGAAGTAGTGCAAGTGCTTTGTAATGAGGCTGAGTGTAAATTATAAAAGGATTATGACTATCGGTGCCAACAAGTAAGTGCTTCAGATCATAAACTAGTTGGCATTGTTTCCTCTTTTTCACTCATTCACATTTGTATTTCGGTTTTTTATTTACTTTTAGTTCGGTAGTGTTCGAACACGAATGTAACGTGTTTGAATCGAATATTTTATTCAATTATTCCACACATACTTGTACAACTTTATAACCACAGAATATGATTTTGTAAGGATAACATTTTAGTGAAGATCTTCAAGTTGTGATTAATGTTGGCCGTCGTGATACTTTCTTAAAGTATTTGAAAATAATGATGAACAAAATTATTTTCAATAATACGTGATCAACTTTTACCTGCCATTAAATTTTAGTTATTTTATATTCGAAACAACCCAACGCCTTTTGTAACATTTTGAACATTTGTTATTGTGGCTATTCTGATATCTGCTATCATTTCGGTTAAAAGAAAACGAAATATAAAGAAATTCTTACCCCAACAAATTGGCATTTAAATCTTCTTTAAACGTTTCTATTTTATCGATTGCAATTCACCTGTTAGCAGATATTTAATAGCGTTTCATTTTCCCTAAAGAAACGTTTTAAAACAAACGTTTACTAAAAGGATTATTGGTTTGTTAGAGGCAGTAAAATGAAGATAACGTCAATAAATTAAGTGGATTTGTTTTAGGTATCAGTACTTGGGAACTTTGTAAAATTGATAGCAAATTATTTAGCAATTGATAGCAAACTACACTACAAAACAGTTTAATACGGTTTCAAATATTTATGGGAAAATTAAAATTGTACGAAACGTTCTATTAAAATTTACACTCGGGTAATTAATTAATTTAACTAGTTGTGTTACTTTCTTTAGATAGGGATAGGGAAGACATGTGGTTTAGTGGAGATAATAGAAAAGATTCAGTGTTAAACAAGTCTGTATTACGCGTTATGTTTGTTTTTTTAAACTGTGTTGCAGCGCTTCTGGTGTTTTGTAGGCGCATTACTTGAGACTACTGGCTATACCGACTAAGGATATAGATGCTAGTACATGTCTGAAACAACGTCATAACTCAAAAAATGCCATTTCACAATAAACGCGGTCAGAATTTTCTATTGCTCCCACTACTTACAAAAAATAATGGCATATTCCCCTCAAACGTGGAGAGTAGAAAAGATATAAAGATGCAATTTGTACACAATATAAAGCATGATATATTTAACAATTTTGCATCGTGTACTCGAAGAATACATATTTTTGAGTTATGACGTTGTTTAAGTAAATGAGCGATGTATATCCAAGACATTGAATATAGCGGCTGAGATAAGAACTTTGCCGTCTTATACTATGTTCAGACATGAACCTTAATCGTGACCCTGAAATTTTAAATTGAGTTACAAACTTTGGTGTTCACACACATCAAATGTAGCTTATACACAGTTGAAAGTGTGTTCATTTTGTTTGTGAATTTGAAAAAAAATGTTAATTATTTAAAACGTATTTTCTTTGAAAATTGCATGATGTTTGCTAATAGTGAATGTCACCTGCCATTTCTATTTATTTTCGTTTAAAGTTGTTATATGTGCAGTTTGATAACAAAGATTGCTCACTAAATACAATTCACTAGAGTTACATTGAGAATTTGATTTAATTAAGAGTGCAATTAAGTACTAATTGCTCAATTTATTAAGGCAGTTCTTGTATGATACCTTGAGATCAATTTAGGCTTTAATTGCGTAAATTTTCTAATTGCACAATTATGCAGCATGTCTGAACACTGCATAAAGTCATCGATCGAATGTCCAATAGTCAACGTGCTAACCACTTAAGCTAAAGCACACTCAATTTATGCAAATATTAAGCTTTTTTTGAAATGGCGACACAGCTTAATTTAATGTTTATTTATCGCCCTGTACGCTGTGTGTTATCTGTTTTATTTTCTGCAGAATTTACTCTGCTGAAGGTTTTTTTCTTGGGAAAAAAATTGCCGTTTTTTCAATAGCTTGCACTTCTTTTGTCCTCAAAATAAGTTTAATCTTCTATAGTTATTTAGTAATTCAATATGTAGCATATTTAAGCTACTGCTATATGTATTGGATTGTAAAATATTTTTCAATATAAAATAGATTCCATTAGCTATTAAGTGACTTTTGCCCTCTTTCCCAATGGGAAAAATGCATTCCATATATTAGTTTGTTTCTTTTTTTTTTCTTTGGGAAAAGGAATAGAAGGGACTATTTTCAATTTCAAGATAACGACAAATGTTATTTTAATAGAATTTTCATCGTGTTTTTCTCCTCTTCTAATGTAGTACATTTTTATTTGTAAAAAAAAAAAAATATATTTAGGGCCATGTAACAATGCGACACATGAGTATTGTAGTGTAAATAACGAAGCACGAAGTAGCTGCTACATATCAAAACTCAACGTGAATGTAAAGAAAAGGAAGTACATTAGACGACTAAACATTTTTACACAATTTGCTACTCGTCTGTAGTATGAGTAAACGTAAATGTGTGCATGTATTTAATAAGAACTCAACTACTACGACTCCCTTTAGAAAACTTTATATGCTTCGTACCATAACAATACAAAAGGTATAAAAACCTGATGTAAACTTTATTTCCCTTAACGTCTGAGGCTGCACTGTCAGCGATTTTTCTTGAAAATTTAGTTTCTTTTTTGGAAAAATATTACAAAATGTTAAAAAAAAAACCTGGTGTTGTCGAAGGATTTCACATGGTAAGCCTTAGTGTGCATTTTAATGGCGTTCGAAATTCCCTTGTACGAATAACAAGCAAAGCTAAGAAAGCGTATAGAAGGAAGGTTGTATAAATATTTCGAAAGCAGCTCTTGCACTTTTTTCGTTATACAAACATACACACACATATTTGTCTTAAGTAAGGAGGAGTGAAAAAACAACACAAGACTCAGCAAACATTCCAGACGTATGTAGGTACGAGTACCTTGGCAGAATCGAATCATATAGAGTCAATTTTACAATCAGTAAAATATTGGTTTAATACATGACTACATAATGTGTCTGTGTGTGTCTGTGTGTATGAGTCTATGTGTGTGCGTGCGCTTGTTTTTGTATGCGAAAGTGCTGCCAGCCAATTTAAAATTGGTAATGTTGATTTATTAACATTAGTAGAGTCTATGCCTTCTTGTTGCAAGAACTTTTCTGTGTTTTTCTTTTTAACGACTTGTGAAGCAAACATAAAAATATGTCTTTTTTTCCTCTCGAAAATTCCTCTAAAACAGTTAGAAGTATTAAGTTTGCCCAAACTTTGTAAAATTAAGGCCTTCACTCCACTGTCGTGTTATTTTTAGTCTTTTTTAGTTTTAGTTTAATAAATAAGTATTGAACTTTTAGGTAGAATTTATTTGTTTGACTTTAATTTCTTCATAAATGTAGTTTACAAGAAGTTGCTGGACTTAAGCTTAGGTGAGCTAAGTCCTCATAGCTTCAAACTTCCACCTGATGTATTTTCCAGTTCTAGACTCTGGTCTCACTTACACCAGGGAATTTGTATAATAAGGTAAAATCCATTATCTGCATACCCGCAAGGCCAGAATCCACAAAAAGATTTTTATGCTTTTTTAATTTCAAGTTGAATTAGACGAAACCAGGAAAGAAAAGCAAAAAAAAAGAGTGGCATTATTAACTCGGAATTTGACTCAAAAGTCTTAACAATATAACCAACAACTTCATATTTATAACAAATACTACATGGTCATTTAAACCGGTTTAAACAATTCCACTGATAGTCTGTGTTAGAACTGGGGATCGACTGACAACCAGAGTTCGCATACTGGAGACCAAGCACCCTCTTGGCAGCGCTTCTCAGGCATATGCTGTTCTACCGTGGACATCTTGACTTATCTCCGCTCGATTTATTTTGCCAGACTCCTTGCAGAGACAAGGACTTCTTTCCGGCTGCCATTACGAGGAGGTATAGGCCAGAACTTCTGACAGTGCACTCAGTTACGGCAAGACATACCTTTGTGCCTGCCAGCTGATGGGGAAATTCATTCAAGTTTAATGTTTTGGATTCATATTTTTATAAATTCTCAAATGGTTTACATATTTGTCTGCGTGTATGTATATGCTACTCCTTGTCTGTAAGACATTTTGAGATAATTAAAGAATGAAATTTTTCATAAATTTAGCTCAAGATTTTCATTTAATTAGTGTGACATATTTGACAATAATGACGGTTCTGCAACACAAAGTTAAAAAAAAGGAAATTCTTGCAAGCAGGAATTTTATATTTTACAACTTTTTAATTAACTGCCATTTGATTGACGTCTTTCTTCACATTGTTTTGAAAATGTTGTGGAGAAATTACTCGCAGTTTAAAATTGCAAATTGGCTGTAATTGAATCGTGTTTTATGAAATTTACTTTATTCAACAAACGTTTTCAACAGAATTAAATTTCTGTTTATTTAATTTAATCAAATCTTCAACTTGTTTGGTAAAGGAAACAAAAAAAAAACAGCAAACGGAAACATTCCTTCGATAACGCAAAGAAAAGCAGAACTCATTTTATGCATTGCCAACTAGGCATGTAAACAGAAAAACAGAAAAACAGAAAATTAATGTTGTTTTTTTTTTCTCAAAATACAAGCCAAAGACATCTATGTAGGAAACAACGAGCAGAAAAATCGTAAAAAAGATTAATTGATTTCCACATGACTGCACCAGGTTTCCACAGCAACATCAACAGCAGCAAATGTTACAACACTTTATTCTACTGCTTGAGCAATGCAGCAGTTGTTGCATTAGATCTATTGCCATAAACAGCCAACAAACAGCAGCTAAGGGGAGAAAATATTTATTAATTTCTGCATTATCACAAACAACTCTTTGCCGTTGCATCAATTTTCATTTAAACTTTAGAGGGCCAAAGAGATGCTCCATGCGGATGGGCATGAGAACGAATAAAAGGCATTCCGTCTTGTGTTTCCTTAGAGGAGAATAGTAGCAAAAGAAAAATGTTCATCTGATGAGTTGCATTACTTTGAAAAACATTTACCAAGAAATTCAACTTAAATGTATTCATCTTCCGAGAAGACAAGTACGAGTATGAAACAAGAAGTCAAGAGGAATGCTTGTGTTTTTTTTTTTTTTTGAGAAGAGTATTTCCGAAGTGCTTTCCTTATGATGATGCTTAAAAAGGGCAGAAAAAAAATTATGGACATTGAGTGGCGGACTATTTTGGAAATAATGTATTAAAAATAAAATTTCCTCAGCGCGTAAATTATTTGTACTTTGGTTTCTCATAAGTTCACGGCGTAAAAATAATTTTGCTCCTTAAGGCAACTTACTTTTGTGTTTAAGGAAATTATGGAGATAAATTGAATAAGATTTAATAGTTCCTAGGAGGGGACCAAAAAACGTAGCTAATTTTATAGTCTTCATCATTTGGATTAAAAGTGTTTATTCCCTTCAAAAAAGACCCTCGCAATCAACTTTTTGATGTTTGTACCTTTAAAATTATTTGCCATCAACTCTTTATTTTATAGGTCCACAGATTATCGTGTGGTACAAATGCCGTCAATCCCAGAGAATGCAATGATTTGCATCTTTTTAGCAGAGTGAATTTTAATATTATTATATATGACACTTTTCTGATTCGAACCTGAAGAACCAAACTTCACCGTCTCTTACAATTTTATTAAAGAGAGAAAGTTAGTTTCCTTTTCTGATCTTCGCTTATTTTCTACTTCACGAGACATTTCCTCCATAAAAATGAGCGACGGGAAATATTCAAGCCGGTCAGAACCGACGTTGACTTTGCGTCACCCGTTAAGTTCGGTTACACCGAAGCACATTGGCAACAAAATCTACATTTTTCCAAATAACAAAGATGGCAGCGTTTTTAAAGTTTTCTTTTGGGTTTTATTATTGGGGAGGGGTTGAAGTTCCCACCAGTTTGCATATTGTTATAGTGAATCGGCTTGGGAAATCTTGTATTCTTTACATTTTTACATATAAAGTGTCCTCACCAATTTTATGTAAAGTACTACAGTGGACATTATTGTTGAACGTTTTAACCCTCTAACTCCTCGTTGTATGGGTCTTTTTTGCTCTTTCTTGTAAATGGCTAAAAACTCTTCTTAAACAGCGTTATAGGAAATATTTGCCATAAAAATCATTTGAAATCCTCTATCCAAAAGTTGTTCTCCTAATGCTCGAATATTAGGCGTTCAATGTGTAAGAAATTAACCCTTAAACGTATTTTCAGTTTTGACTTTTTCTAGCGTTCAAGTTGAAATTTAAGCTTTGGTTACTTTGAAGACATAAAAAAATATTATTACAAATACTTTTGCGAGACACTTCTGTCCGATATGTCGCTATTTAAGGGCGAGATTTGTGCCCTTTTTCAAGAAAGGGACAAAAAATACCCATACAGCGAAGAGTTCGTAGTATTTTATCTAAAAGCACTAAACAAATCTTATACCTAAAATATAGGAATCATAATATTTCCGAGCCCGATTCACCATAACAATGAATTAAAGAAATTTAAGCTCACCTTAAGCAATTATCTCCCAATATGGACGACTCTTTTGCAAAATTCCTGTTATTTCCTGCTATAGTTTTTTAATCTGCTATAAAAGTTGCCAAGTTGTATACAATTTGTAACATTTTACAATTAATGTTCAGCCAACTAAAAACCATCGCGCCGTCATACTGTGATACATAATTTCTCATTGTCTTCCATTCGCAGTTGGTAGACAACTAAACCTTTAACGAATTGGCCTTTCATAAATTAGCAAATCATAGTCTTATTTTCTGTCAGCAATTTACGCAGGCATTCATTGTGAAAATTGTTGCTTAATGAAGCACATTTTTCAATGAAATTTGCTCTTTCCGACACAAAAACTCTGACTGCGAGTTTGACATCCGCAGAAGGAAGAATTGTAAAGCAAAATATTCGCTGATAAATTTACTTAAAAAATTAACCAAGATAATTAATTGAAAATGTTTCATTAGCAGCCAGTAACACTTTTCAAAATAATGAAATGCAGAAATAAATTATAAATGTTTTGTTATGCTTGTTGTTTTTCACCTGCTCTATTTTGGCCTGTTTAGTAAGGTGAACAAATATTTAATACAAATTATTATTCCAAATTACTTTGCTAAAGATTTCATAAATAAGCACAATTTTCAACATCGCGATTTGGAAAAATGCCCTACGCAAGTATTTAATTTTCTTTTCCCCAGCCTGGAAAATTCCCTGTCCATAAAAAAAAACCATTAGATCTGCAATATAATACGTTCCTGCATATTGTCCCTTAATTCGGTTACATTTGCTTCGTTGTTTAAGAAAATGAGCATTTTCATTAGTGTTCACTTTCCACATGGGACCTGCCAAATGAAACGCTGTACAAGGCATTTTGCGTGAAAGAAAATATTTAGCACCCGTATGTGTTTTTGAATGCTCATGGCTTTGTTAGCGAATGCGAACGGCTTGTGTTTCAGTGGTGATTTTTCGCTTTGTGATTACCGCAATGTAGTGAGGTTTGGAAAAGTTTTTTAATGTGAAGATTTATCCTGCAGTTTTGTTTGTATCCTGTACTCTACATCTGATGCAGGCATGTGTGTACGTATGAACGATACGTGAATTATTTCATAACTATCATAGGCATAATTGTGTGTATTTGCAATTCTTAGTATATGGATGATATTACGGGGGATTGTTCGATTGTGTGGAATGTTAGTCATTGCAATTCCTCGAATAGAGTTGTTTTAGTGGTATTGCCGGTGGTGTCCAGAATTGTAAACAAATTTTTGTGAACCTTTTAAAGAAATTTCTTTGAAAGTAAAAATGACTTTGTGACGGTAATGAAGGCATCATACTGTTGCCGTAAATTTAAGAAACACTACACTTATCTTTTTAAAAAATATGCTTTAGCCACTCACTTAAGTTTTAGCCTTTGTAATTAAATGCAGGGAATAAAAAAAATAAGCAATCATATGAACCTAAGAGATTTTTGAGAAATAAAATAAAATCAAACTGGTTTACAATTGTTATATGTTTTTCTATTATTAATAAATCTGGTACAATAAAAAAAACTTCTTGCATGGACTGTTAATTGACGTAATGCTACATATACAGGGTGTCAGCCTTGTGTTCTGCGCCATACGCTGCAGTAAACTTGGTTCAATTGAGCTGATTTCTCGACGAATATTTTCCTATAAACCCACAAGAGATTGGGGATTGTTATTATAAATCCTCTCTTTGAGGTAGCCCCATAAAAAACCCCGTGGGAGTACGATCGGACAACCTCGGTGGCCATGGGATGTCCCCAATGCGACTCATCAGTTTTTGGGGGAAATTTTTCCAAAGCAAATTCATCGAAGCTCGGGCTGTGTGTGCTTTCGCAACATCCTGTTGAAATCACGTTTGTGAAGAGTCTGATGGATGAGATCGAAAGTTTGGCAAAAAGAGTTCCGTAATCGTGCGTAGATAATTTTCACCGTTGACATTCGTCGCCTGGTTTCGAGAATTTTCGAAAAAAAATGATCCAATTATCTCATGTGTGGATAAGACACACCAAACAGTTACCCTGCAATGGGTTTTTGATGTTTCAATAGAGGGTTGCGGGTTCTTAGAGACCAGTAACGGCAGTTTTGCTTGTTGACGTGGCCGTTTAAATGAAAATGAGCCCCGTCCCTCCAAAAACTAGGACGTACAGTGCTCCAACATCGTTTCACTAAAAGTGAAATCAAAGCCACTTTCAGTTCTTGAACGATTTGAATTTTAAAAAGATAAAACTTCAGGTCATTTTTTAAAATTTCATGAATAATCGCTCTTGGAAGTCCCAGTGAGGCTGCTCTTTTCCATATTGAAAGTCGCAGATTTTTACGTAAACTACTTTCAACCAGTTCATTGTTTTCGGGAGTCCTAGATGATCGACTGGGTCCTGGCCGGGGGACATTCATAGCCAACGCAGTTGCGCGGAATTTATGCACCCACAAACGAATTTACGTATTCGCCGAATATTGAACGTTGAACAAAATTGTCGACGAGCAATTGCGTAGGAATCAATACTCTTAAAAAATGTCTCCACAGCGACCGTGCGATGCTCACTCGACCACTGCGACATCCTGACTGACAAATTCGCACAATCGATAATTCCAACGGCACCACTCTTCCTCCGCAACGTTTAATAATTTTGTAAATAATCGTATTTAAAAATATAAATTTGCCACCAGACACCCTGTAGAATGTCGAAACTTCCAAAGTCCATTTCTGAATCTGACGATCTCTTTGAAAAGTAAATATCGGTATTAATATTCTAAACGATCTGGTAACACATGAAAATAAACACGTTCAAAAAACCATATTATCTGTAGCATACGTTAAGGCATCAGTTGGTTTAGATTTAGTTACGACTTGCCTTAACAAATATAGATGATAAAAGGTGAACGAACAGTGCAAATAGTATTTACTTTTCAAAAACCTTGATTGACTTAAAACACACACACTCTCTAATTTTATGTTGTGCCCTCCAACATGTGAATTAGTGTCTCTTTTAAGCCTTGCTATACTTTCTTGAGAACAACGTAAATACGTTTTGTTTTCCTCTATTTTATTACAACATTCATATATTCAATGTGATTCATTCTTCAGGGAGTATCTACTCTCGATCATGCACATATGTGTGTATGTATGTATGTATGTAAATACATATGAAATAATTATTATCACAAGGCAAGTGTGTAGTACAACTACAATTCGTTAATGCTAGACATAAGTATTTTTATTTTATTTCCTTTTTTTAATAAATAAGACAACTGTTTGTTTATCAAATATCTTTGACATCAAAAATTCAATGTAATTTCTTAGTGTTGGCTGTTTCTATTTTTGTTTGCCTTTTTCTACATTTTTGGCAACAAAGTTGCACAGAATTTTTATGGTTGATGAAACAGTGTACCAAGTATATTTTTAGGGCATGTTTACTTTTTTTTCGTTTATTGCTACTTTTGCTAACAACAATTTGACGATATTGAAGGTGACAACAAGGAAGGGGATGTGATGAGGAGCAAAACATGGAATTTAGTTAATAGAAATGTCAATCAATTGGGTAAATATTTTTACAATTTCACGTCCCTAACAGTTCTCCAACTAACAAACAAACAAATATACACACAAAAACACCAGCAACATATTTAAGAGTTCAAAGAGAAAATGTTAGAAGCTGGTGGATGCAAAATGCGTAAAATAATGAAAGCAAAATTGGATAAATAAACAGAAAAGTTTAAAGAAAAACTCACAAATCTTTAGCAACAAAATAAACACAGAAATGAAAACAACTGGAGCAAATTGAACGAAAGGAAAGGTCAATATTCCTTTTTTTTTCAAACAAATTAACCCTAAAAAAATTATTTTAGCCAAAAATACAATATCTCCGGAAATTGTTTGTTTGTCATGTTTGTAGAAATAAAACCGATATTTTTCGTTATTGTAAAAAAAAAAAAAAATAAATGAAAGGAAAATTAGAATATTTTTAACCAATTTTTTTCCTTTCTTGCACAGTGGTAAGAAAATAGCAAACGGCTTTTATTAATAAGTTCAAAGCCGAATGTTTAAGCAAATATTTTTCTTACAAAAATTTATATATTTAAACATAATTTACCAACGTGAGGGCAGTCAACAGATTTTACTTTAAAAATATAAAAAAAATATACTGTGGCCACAGGTTTCGCTGCATTAAAAGACTCTCACCATTACATTAAGAGGAATTAACACAAACTTGTATAAAAAAGCTTTAACGAGTACTTGTTAAAACGTATTGTTGTCAAGCGGAAATCTATTTTTAAACGTGCCGTTTTCAAAATTCACAGAAGCTGTAATAAAAATTAATATTTTGTATATTGTCGTCTTTCTGTGCACTTTAACTTCATGTTACCCTGCTACAAGGTTATATTGCGTTTCCTAGAAACTTTTAAACAGCCTTTTCTTAAGTTAGTAAAGCAAATCGTGAATTTATAAAATTTAAATAAAATGACCAGAGTTCAAAAAACTTGATTCGTACTACGCACACTGGGTTCGATGGTACCTAAATATTAACGCTATTATAGCCTTCATCCTCACTACCATCAAAATTATGTAAAGCATTGTCATCCTCATCCTCATCATCATAATCGTTATTATCATTATTGTGATTAGAAAGTTTTTCTTGTAAACTATGGCACAGTGTTAAAAGTTCTAGTTCTGAGTTTGATAAATTTTCCGATTTTCATATGGCTTGCTTTTGCTCGATATAAATGAATCTGAACTTTCTAGAATCATATTTAAAATATCTTCAATCGATTTTCCCCGGATGTATTTACCAGACAAGTTCTCTCTATAGTTTTTAAAATCTTCGATCCTTGCAGCTTGAACTTCTTCCGATAATTCTACAATTGGTAAAAGTACATGTTGTATGATCTACGGCACGCGAATAAGAAATGCGTGTAATGTTGAATGTATAAAACCTAGGAATAAATTTGCTCTGTTGCAAGTGAAATTACGAAAATTTTTCGAATGGATCTTATAAGCAAAACGTCTCGCGGTGTTCCCATTATTACAGATAGCAAAGCCGAATTAAGTTGATCAACAATAAAGCCGATTTTTCTTATCCGAATGTTAAATGCAAAACAAAAGACACGCTAGTTTTGTTAAGTGATTGAAGTTTTCTCAACAAGACTTTTTACGCAATATATTGAATATCTAATAGATATTCAACGAAAAATGACACTGACGGTGGCACATAGCCGAAACCGAAGCAAACTTGACAAGGGATGACGGAAAATTCATTCCAAAAATCAATATTAAAAAAGTTCACAATAAAAAAATTAAACTTTCATTTTCGGAATTTTAATTTTGGAGCTTAAAAGAAATATTACATATGTATATTTTTTTACATCGAACCTCATTTTTGTACGTTTAATTAGCTGAAGTTGTAGGTTCCATTCTAAAACTGCAACATTTCGAGAACTGAATTTAAAAAAATAGTCAGTTTTTTATACTAAAACTAACTGCCTGGCCTACGATATCGAGCGTTACTGTTGGCTTGAATTCTATTAGAAAAGAAAGTTATATGCGCCCCTCGTAAGAATTATTTTATGCACAAATTTGTTTATTTAACTCATAAATAAATTCATAAAGGGGGCTATTAGAAGGACACAGGGCAGTTTATTTGCTATAAGAATTCACACGAACGCTATCGTTCGACATCATGAGCCTGGCAGTAAATTTTTACCACCTTTTAAAACAGAAATACTGTTTTGGCTTTTTCCAGCTTACTGCGAAGTGAGTAGAGAGAGAATGCAGATGGGTGAAATTTCTCAGAGTGATAGAGAATTTTATTTTTTTTATCTGGTAGGAGATGTTAAACCGAAATCTTTATTTCAAAATTTCAACTAGACGCCACTTTGGTCACATTTAAACCCAGTGTGCTTCACCTATAACTATGAAGATACCAATGTAGATTAAGCACTTAAAACAGAAGTTGGAGAAGCGATAAACTTTTCGTGAATAAACTAAAGGCCTGAATAGACTAAAGTATTCTCATATGAGGGCTGCATAAAATAAAGAAATTTTATAGTAGAAGTAATGTGCTTAGAAGTGAAGCTCGCGCAGGAAGACATAAGAATTTATAAAAGAATTGTAGCACAACTTTATGAAGTTCACCTCATATGGCAGCCACGAGAAATTAAGGAAGGTTTTTTAAAAAACTTTTCAGTATTTAAGATTTCTCATCACAAGAATGTATTTTGTGGATGGCCGTAACCAATTGTTACTGTCCTAATGAGTAGAATTCACATGGATCTTTTCTATACAATGCAGGAAGAGAAAAAGGACAATAATAAAAAACCACTGCGCATCCTATCCTGGCTTAGATTTTAGACATATAAATTCATTCTTGTTAGGCCAGGTTGTCAGCAGTTATGAGAAGGGATTCGTAGCAATATTTTTTTATTGATTATTGTACACACATGCACACGTACGTATGTATGCCTTCGTATGTAACCTTGAATGATTCAAGTTCATAAACGCACCATTTTACAACTCAGTCAACACAATTCACAAGAATTTCATAAAGTCTCCAATGTATTATGGCACTAACAACTTGCAAATAAACACTGACTGATAAATACTCACAACATTTAACTGAGTGAGGCACTTTATAGCCAAAGTACGAGTATTGGCATGTTGCGGTTTAATGAAGTCTTCATATGCATTATTTAAAATTATTATAAATTCAGGAACAAAGTTTTATTTTCCCTTATCCTGTTCTACGTACGTAGGACTATTGTGTTTATTTGGCTGTGAAAGCAAAACTGCTATCAGTGTAATGCCAATGAATTTTTATTGCAGCTACGTTTTTTACAATAGAAATGTGTAGGAGATAAATAGATAAAGTAGGCAGAAAATAAACGCGGACAGACAGGGAGGCTGGCATATTAAACAAAACGAGTGGGGCTATGCAACAGTCTCTTGTAAAATTACAGGTAAAATATTTACAAATTGGATGACCTTAAAGATCTCACGTTTTTCTTTGTTTATGAGTCTTTTTCAACATTTCGTTTATGTGTGTTAATGCAACGTTGTTGTTGTTGTTGTTGCCTACCAGTAGGTTGCTAGTTAACATAATAAATGTTTTAAGTTTGCTTGGTTTGTTTTATAGGCCTTTAAGCTGGAGCGAAGCGTACGAAACTTTAATAAAAAATTTACCTTCAAAACATTTCACGTCTTTAGCAAAGTAGGATTTTTGAAAAAGTTTGCGACTACTTCGTAGGCAACTGATTGTTTAACGTTTTGTTGTAGTTTATGGTTACTCGTATATCTGCTCATATGCTTGATCTACTATTTTTTCAGCCTTGATTTTTAACGTTTTGATTCCACATGTACGAGTATATAAGACGGAAATAATTTTATATGAAAATGTTTGTATATGAACTTCAGTTACCATTTTCCAAGGTTGATTTTTTAATATTTAAAATTAAAAAAAAAAAAAAAATAAATCAAATAAAAAAAAATTTATTTAACTCAAACAAATCTGTAAGAAGTATCTTGCTAAAAAGTTATGGTGACCTGGCTAAAATAGAACAGCCTTTTCTAGGTCATCTAAGAAAGCGAAGGAGTTAAGTTAGAAAACTTGTCTAGATTTCTTTGCCACTAATGGTAGACCGGTCTAAGTTTTCAACATATTTAATTGAAGGCGTTTCTAGGATATTTTGTCCATCTATGCAAATTTTTCCTTAAATATGACGTAGGACGACTTAAACTGATCACCTCTATATGTTTTACTTATATGTCTGTCCGAGCTGAAGAACAATAGTTTCTTTTAGCAAAAGCCTACAATTGTTAATAGTTTCCATTTAAGATTTGTTACAACCTCAGCAAAAATTGACTTTTAAGCTGAGAGTATAATTAAAAACAATATTCCTTTACAGCGACAGCTAGCCATATTTTTGTGAAATTTCTTGGCTTGAAAACCTCTGCTCACGGTGCTGTTCTCCTGGACAGAGCAGAATATCCTCAGGTAACTAAAATCTAAACTCCAATCAACGGAACGGAACGAAAGCTCTGAAACTAAATTATTTGTATAAACTCTTTTTCTTACAAATAGAAAAGTGGCTAACCGATTTCAAGGTTAATATGCGAAAAGAAGTGTTTTTATTATTTGCTAAAATCAATATAGATTTAAGCCTATCTGCCCCTGTACTCATATACGTTTATATATGTCTTTAGCTATTGTCTAAAAGTTCTGGTAGCTTAGTTACTCTAGAATAACGTAGCGTTTTTGAAATTACGTTTTCTTTCTTGATTTTCGATATTTTTGCGCTAACTTGATTTTTGACTTAAAGAAGTTAAGTAAAACTTAATTTGCCTTGCGATTATGTCGTTGTCAGTTTAAAAGAAAAATAGTTAAACCAGTAAAGGTTTTTTAAATGCTGCGTGCCTGTGATTTTCAGAACAATAGAGGACATCTTTATTTTGCTTTGTGTTATTTATAAATGAGAGAGAGAGAGAGAGACATTATTACACCACGGAAAAAATTTTAGTAAAAAATATAAGAAAAAGATGTGTTTAAACAATCACTGAAACAGTTTTCAAGAAAAATTTTATTTACAAAAAACCGGTTTTGATTTTGGACTGTTACAAAAACCGTTTAATACGTTTTATGTAAAAGGGCATTTAATACAAAAATGAAACAATTTATTTGTATTTTTATTTGACAAAAACATAGTCATAAGAACTTCTTTCTTTTTTGGACTAGAAAGTGTTTGGAATAGAAATTAAGACAAAAAACCAAAACGGGAAAAACACGTTTAAACGCATTGAAAAAGTCGAATATTAAAAAAGATCGAAATCGCTTGGGGGTTTTTACGTATTTTTATTTTTTTTTTTTTTTGAATAAGAACCCGTTAAACCGGTTTTGGGGTTAGAATTCTCTAGTCACCACACAACAATAAAAAAAAAGTGTGTCTCTTAGAACCAAAACCAACTTGCTTTGAACGTGGGGATTTATGTTCCAGTCTGATGCATTTGCCTAGCACAAGTTCCAATGTTTGTCAAATTGTTCATTAAATACATTTTTATTTTCAAGCTTTCAAATCGGCAAATAGTTTTTCTCGCTTCCATAAACTTTGGTCAAATTGTCATATTTAGAATTCAATTGTTGCCCATAACGAAACCTGTTCGGCGGCGAAAGTCGTGCTCGAACTACTCGCGAACTAACCCCCTTGAGCCCGGCGGAAGGCTTTCTGACTTCAAAATCGCAATTAACAAATTTAATAACTTATTACCTTCGAAGCTATCCCCGTTATTATCCTACCAAATAAGTTTTTGAACTATTGCAATATTTTCCTATGTATATATAGGGTGATAAATTATTGTCTGGTTATTATTAAACACCCACTTCTAACCACTTTATTAAAACGTATTAAAGATTTATCTGTCACTATTTTAGCTTTAGTTTCAACTGCATTTAATTGATTTCAATCGTCCCAATTACCTAAAAAAGTTTTCATTATCTCCCTTGGCATTCAAAAGAATTAAGAAAACTTTACCGATTTTTTATCATTTTAACTATTTTCTTTTTACGAGTGTAAATAACCAGCATTAACTAATTTATGTGTGATAAAAATTCGTGCACGTGATTTTTTTTCATTTTAGAGCAACACTACAATGCTGGGTTTAAATTATTGCTAAAAAAAAGCAAATAATAATTATTTGTCTGCAGGTATTTTGTTGTTTAACTACTGGCTGACCTCTAAAGGTTCAAGTCCACAAAAGTCGTACAAAAGCACAAGCCCTACTACAAATCACAACAAACAAACTGTTTTGTTTTTTATCTGCGTTAAATGTAGCAAGTAAACTGGTCAGAGGCAGGGAAGGAAGGTCCAAAGTATAAGGCTGTATTGTGTGTTAAGAGGCAGTGTTATATAAAAAAGTGATTAGTATGACTGTTTTTTTTTTGCTATGTAGCACATTAAACAGCTTATATGCGTAAGTGTGTGTGTGTGTGTGTGTGTGTGTGTGTGAAATACAGTTCTCTTTGTATTTTTGATGTGGCTTGGCTTGGCAGCGGCTTAAACTTGACTTGTGTGTTGAAATTAAATACAAATACAATATGCATTTAAATGTTGCACTTTAATACATATGAATGCAAAAAGTACGAACGTATGTACGAATGAAAGCGATATTGAAATATTTTGGAATTTTAAACAATTTTGAGGTTCGTTCTCAAGGTTTTTCCGATAAACAAAATAAAAAAAAAAACATTAAACTAGAGTCAAGTTGTGTTTTTCTTTAAGTTTTATAAAATCGAGTGGGTCAACTGGTAAATATGAACGCCTGGACAAAATAGAACAACGAATATTGCAGTATGAACTAGAAGAATAATAGATACGTATGTATGCATGTGTGTAGATAATATTTTGAAAGGATCTTAGTCAAAACTATTGTATGAATTTTTAATACTTCGAAGCATTCACGAGTTCTGTTCGATTATTGTTTTTAGGTACCCATGCTCGCGCCTATACCTTCTCAGAAGCCGGTATTAAAATAAATTCTCTGCTTCACTATTTTTCCCATAAATTTCGTCTAAGCAAATTAATTATTTTTATTTCTATCCCACACACTTGCTAAATTGTTTAGATTTTGTTGACTATTTTATAATAGGCTTTCAGCAGTAATACACAACTCATTTAATGATGATAAATTTTGTTAAGACATGAATATTTTTTCTTATTTGTTCATGGAATTATTTCAATAAACGTTAATTTCGCTTTAAAAAAATTACACGTATGACCCTTGAAACTCTTGCAAATGTACAAATGCATTTTTTGTGAAGGTATGTATTGCTGCTATGCTTTTGTTTTCGCTTTTGAGTAGTTAATGTCTGAATTTTCGACACTTCTGGGAAATTGTGAAAAGAAATTATTTAAGAACGATCAGTAATTTCTCGTGGACGTAAAGCTTGTATTTAGAAAAAAATTATTATTTCTAACAGCGTTTGCAGTTCTTATTTACTTTTAATCTTTACATTTTGCAAGGTATAATTTTTAATAGGAGATTTTTCCCAAACTACAGTGCGACCTCGCTTCACGCAACTAACAGATATTTGATTAGTTGATACAATCGAGTTGGTTGCGGAAACCGAATTACAAATTTGCTTGGAGCAACTGTATGTTTTGATTTGTTTCTTTGCCTAAAATTTAGTTAAAATTTAATTTAACACCTTCTCGACTTCTGGAATGTTTCTTCTTCTTTGCTTCACAACACACTGACACAGACCCTTTTCCGTTTCGGGGCATTCACGACCTCTTATTGAAAAGCACTTAGCTGTGTCAAATTCAGCAATTGCATGGAATTTTTTACTCATATTTATTACTCATCGATTTCACGGCTGTGCCCTCCCTTTAAATTATTTAGAGTATCGTGTTTTTATTTAATGGTAAGTTTAACAAATTTGTTTAACAGTTTTATTAATTTTTTAAGCGAAAGTATAGATTTCTCTATTGGCGTTAAACGGAAACCATCTTAAACGGTATATACAACTACTCGTATTAATGCCTGTAATGTACAATGCAGTCATAAAAAAAAACTAAATAAAAATAAAAACTAATAAATACAGCACAATTTGAGCAGCAAAAATGCGTTAGCTGAAGTTTGTTTTGAAATGTTGCGCTATGGAAGTAAAAAATGTAACCATTTTTTTGAGTTACAAAAATCGAGGACTGGCGTGAATCATAAAAGAACAGTACAACCTCGCTCAACGCAACTCTTGCATGGTTGAATATGTTAGCGCCAAATTAAACTTAGCTTCACAAGTTTTATCGTCTTTATTAGTTTTTCTTTTTATTTATTTTTTTATGATTGCATTGTAAATTACTTAGGTTGGTGTTAGTTTCCCGCTTTTATTGAGGAATCTTAAACATTTAAAGAATTTTTACGTAAAATGGTTCTTTATATGCATTAGAAAAAATTACTGTAATAACCAAATTTGTTCCATTAAACAACGACGTGATATTCTTACTGAACTACAGAGAGGCATATCCGTGAAATCTATTTATAATGAATAATGGATACAAAAAGCAACAGTACGATTTGAAGAAAATTCATCTGTGTCCCAATTCAGAAAAATCTTCGTATATGTCATTAAGGAAGCAAGGAAGAAGAAACGTGCCAGTCTGCTGAAATTGTGAAATAAAAATCGTGCCAGTTGCATAAAAAATCGAGGAGGTGAGGAGGTGTCGTAAGTATTAACGCAAGCAAATAAGTTGATTAAAAATGATTACAATTTAAAAACCACACTAGGCTTTTGAACTAAGTCCTAGAGTAGGATTGATGCATATCTAGACAAAGGAAAAATACAAATTGGACATTAGCTAAAGCAACTAAATGAAGTGCAACCTCGCTTAAAGCAACTAAATTTCATTTAGTTGCTTTAAGCGAGGTTGCACTGTATTAGAATATGAATACCTGATCAATGTCCCATCTTTTCAATATATTTTTATAAATTTAAGTAAGCAAATCATATGGTAACTTGTTTTCATTAATTTGAATTCAAGTTTGAATCTCAAATCTTCGCCAATGATTTCTGTACTTGAAGCATTACGTTTGATATTAAATAATAGATCATTTTAAAATATTTTGATACTATGAAATGGAAATAAACTTTACAGCATTTGGATTTGCTTCCGGCAAAAGTGTTTCTACTCTTTTTTCTTAATTTGTATTTTTTTTTTTACAATTTATGCGTTACGTTTGAGATGTACCTACAATGAATTATTCGCTCATTTACTGAAACAACGTCATAACTCAAAAAATGTATTTTTGGAGTGAATGATTCAGATTTCTTTGATATATCATGCGTTATATTGTGCTCTTATATTGTTTCTACTTTCCACTTTTGAAAAGAATAAGCCGTTATTTTTTGTAGGTAGTGGGAGCTAACAGAAAACTTCAACCTCGTTTATCTCGAAATGTTATTTTTTGAGTTATGACGTTGTTGGAGTAAATGTACCTTTTGATTTTAGTTCACGCAAAGTTCTTTACTTAATGATAAGTATAACAAACACACAATCTACCAAAAAAAAATCAATAAAAGAAGATCACCAAGCTTAAATTAGCGCAATCAACCTTTTTAAACAACAGTTACGAGAGACGTAAATCGTTACTCACACACTCATTGAACTTGAAAAACAAAACAAACAAAAAAAAAACAAAACAAACGAGATCTCACAATGATCTCAGTTTCGTTCATGGCAACAAACACATACACACACACATACACACATTTCAATGTGGAGCTTAATTGTGCGTGTGTTGTGTCTTTTTCATTTTATCCAAAATATTTACTTTTTATAAAAACATATTTAGCTTTTTAAAGTTTATGACTGCCTGATACAATGGATACAAAGTTCCATGAGACTTCCTATAAAATGCGGAAAAGCGAAAGTGTCAGGTTTGGCCCTGCCCCGTAAGTGCAGCGATCATCATATGAACAAAAGCTAAAAGAAATGTTTGTACGTTTAACCCCAAAGTAAAAGACCCTTAATGAGCACTATGACCTCGAGTAACCATGACACACATTATTACATGGATAAACAGTCTCTTTAGCACACAAAAGCTTAAAATGTTGTTGTAAGAAGATTGTCAATAAGTCTGCAAGCTGTCGTTCTACTTGTTAACTTTCCTGTTCACTTCTTACAATAAAGTTTCAGAAGATTTCATTTTCAGCCGTGTTGAAGGTTTCTTGCCGTGCGTGCGCACGCGTTATGAAATTTTTGAAATTGAATTCGTTTTTGTTTCAAGCAAATGCCAATGAACTTGTGAAAGAGTTCATTGACTGCTTGCTAGGCGTTTTCAGTTTAACTGAAGATAAAAGTTGTGTCTGATACACGACTACAATATTGGCGACTGGCGGTAAAAGATGTTTTTTAAAGCTTTGGACAATAACAATTCCCGTTAAGTTGAAAATGCTGACAGTAAATAACGGTTGGTCACAAACCGAATTACGGTTAATGCAATGCTCACCGAAGCGTTTCGGACAACACTAATAACAGTGATGAGAGGCTGCTTACAATAGTCCCGTTTTTTGTACTAAACAACTATTATAGCTCCGATCTTTACTGTTTGTAAGAAACATAAATTTGTATTGTTTGCTTTTTTACTGGACCAATATTAAACAAGTGAAGTATGCCTTCCAATACAGCTCCATATAATTTTTGGGATACAAATTTGATTTTTAATGTTTCCGTATCTTGGAGAATTTACATGTCTTATCGAGAGTACTTTCTGTGTAATCTCATTTCAATGTCATCCCATTTCTAGGCAACTTGCTGGTTAAAAAAATTATTCTAAGCTAACAAGTTGCCTACAAATAGGATCCTTTGGTATATATGAGGAACTCATTTTGATCTCAGTACTTTTTACGGCCTAAATTTTTGGATAGGAACGTGGCCTTATTTTCACATTTATGTTTTTGTGCGGATCTGAGTCCTTTTTGCAAAGTTATTTTTGTTTGTTAATGTGTGTATAAAAACCTCTTTTAACTTAAAGCTTACAGACGGTTGGGTTATATCAAATTTCAGCTCTCTACCTCTAGTGGAAATGTTTCATACAAATACCCTAGTCACCTACATTTTTCAGTACTTATTCTTCAAGGCCTACCTCTATGCCCCATAATATTGATGCGTAAGTGAGTCAGTGAGTCAATAAATATGTACCAAAATATGCACTGTTCACATCTTCATATCTCCAGAAGCTTTTATTTTAAAACTTGGCCTAAGAGTAGAGTCCTTACGTTTTAAGTTTCATTATTTTATGATTAAAGGAGGCAGTTATGAGGGGGGCAAAACAGCCCGAATGGTGTTGTGAAAATATACACACTGTGTCCATTAGGCCTGACTTGGCCTGGCGTACTACAGCGCGCTTTAATAATTTTTATTTGATTTGTTTTATAAGGCTGTTTTTCAAACTACCTAATTTTTAAAATCGTATTTGTACCTTCTGAGGTACCATTTTGTCAATAAAGTACAATTGTAAACAACTCATTTATCAACCCTAACTGATGGACTTGTTTGCTTTTAATAACAAGTTGTGTCTGGCAGTCGGTTTTTAATTAGGACACATTAATATGTATGAATGTGGTTGCTAACTTTATTCAGTGGAGTCCGGTTAAACCGAATCGTTGTATCTTTCATACACATCGTTTCTTAAGAATATTTAAAAATCATAAAAGTGAGTGACAGTTTGCAAATCACACACATTTTGTTTAATACAAAATTTAAATTGAAGTCACTGCTTCTGGGTTTCAAGCCTTAAATACTTAAAAACACAAGTTTTTTTTAGCATTGGTGCTGCTGACCAATGATCTCTAATAGAATTCGTTATTACTGAACTATACTGTTTCATATCTAAATACAAGCAATGTGGTTTAATTAGTTGCGCACAACTTTTTGTATTTTTTTAATGGCCCGCATTATTTAAAAATCAACAACTGCCGAAAATGGTAATGAAATTAAAATTAGAAAAATTCATTGTCTAAAGCTTTCTGTCAGCCTGGCAGAAATCGAAATGAATTTATTTGATCAATTTGAAAATGAAAGTTCGTGCGGAATCACTCACTCGTATTTATAATAACAATTAATATTAAATACGAGTAAACCGTAGGGCGGCGATCATCACAAGTTGTTTTTATAGCTTTTTGTAAATACAACAACGATCATCAACACAATGGAACAAAACAAACAAACAAACAAACAAACAAACATTTATTTCATTTTATATTTTCTTCAAAATCATTCATGTGCGCCGAGTAAAAAATAGCGTCAAATATCGATTTTTAAAATGAATCCAAGCAACAACAACAACACAATTTTCAAACCAACGAATTTTTATTTTCGGTTTCGGTTAAACAAAAACACCCACAGAAAAGAGTTTTTAAAAATAAAATCAATAATATTTAAAATACGTTTAACGGGAGACCGTTATGTGTGGCAGTTTGTGTAAAACTGATGATATTCATTCATTGCCGGTGTTCGGTTCTTAAAAAATTAATTCAAATATTTTCGATGATAGTAATAAGTTAGAAGTGTAACGTCGTAGTTGTTTGTTGTATGGTTTTTTGTTGGTAACACATGTTAATCTTATTTTGAAATTATTCTGCAGTAAAAATGTTAAAAGCGCTTTCCTTGCTTTTGTGCAAAAACAATTGACTTGTTCGAAAATTCATCACTGCACTGTATGTATGCAGTATGAGTTCGTAAGTATATAAGTATGAGACAGTTAACAGCTTTTCGCCAATAATTTAAATGAAAAGTAAAATACGACATCAACATTTTTTGGAATTTCATAGAAACAAACATCATTCAAGTTCCCCGGAAGTCTTAGCCGTTTGAGATCAAGATGGAATGGAATGACAAAAGGTTCGGCTACTGATCCCTGACACCATTATTTTATTACATTCTTTGGCATTTATTTGCCAGATCACACACACGCCCTTTTTTATTTAAGGCAAACAAAAAGAAAATCATACGAGTAATGCTGGTATCAGGACCGCAGCACGTTTTGAATTGCTTTCGAAATAAATAATTGAATTTTTCATGCTGTAATTCTTAGTTTTTGTATTTTGTTACGGCTCGGTGTGCATGAGTTTATTGACCTGCCCAAAAATGCTAAGTTTCGAATACTTTGTACTTTTGTACACTGTGTGCATGTGACTGTTTTTTTTTAGTTAAAATTTAAAAAAACAAAACCAACCACCACTTTCCATAGAGCATTCATTGATCAAGAGAGAGAGAGAGAGAGGTACTAAATAAAAGAGAATTATTTATAATAAAAGCAGAATGTAAAGAGTGCAAGGAATGATAACTACCTGACAGGTGGCGCATGTGCGTAATATTTGTTAATGAACCATTTAAAATTTACATTTGTTGTATTCACAAAGTATGCTATCATGTCATATTGTTTTAAGGTTCTACTATTTTACAGTGGTTCAAAAAATAATAAAATCTTTTGTGCCGTGTGTTTCTTGTTCTGTTCTAATTTGATTTTTTTTTTGTTTCTTCTTGGCTCATAAAAGAGATAAATTTGAAATATCACACTAAATTATGGGGGGCTGCTTACAGATGTTATATTTTTTTGTTATGATACTTCGTGTATTCGGTAATTATTTGTTTGATTTTTTCTCCTGCCACTAAGTCACATATGTACATATCTTTAGCTGATATTTGTATGTGATTTAAATTAAAATATATATGTGTGTGTATACATGTATAACACAATATGAAAACAAGATTTATACAAAAATGCTGTGCTTTTAAATCTAACATGGAAGGCGATATCATATTTAGTAAAATAAAAAATACCAAAAATAGTTCTAATCGAAATAAAACTTGTCATAGAAATATTTTTATATTATAAAAATTATATTTAAAAAATATCATAAAGATTATAAAGTACTTAATTTTATTACTATATTTCAGGGACCGTAACAGCTATGAGTTTTATTAAAAAAATTGTTATTTTTAAGTTTTATTTTATGCTTAAAACATGTAGTGGAGATAATACGGACTTTAAATCTGTTGAAATCAGTATTAGGACAGAAAATAATCTCTTTACAGTGGCTTGTTAACGGACAACAATTTTATAAATCAAGACAAAAGTACTATTTTTGTCCACGCACAAAATAAAACTTAAAAACTAATTATTAAAGTTTTATTTTCATAAAACTCAAACAAATAAAATTTAACTCATTCAAAGGTAGTCCGCGTAACAACGATTACGTTGTTGTACCTCTTAATCTCGCAGCCCGTCTCTTTTATTATGATTTTTGGTGTTGAAATTTGAAGAATAATGATTATTAGCGGCGGTCCATACTTTTTTCTATTTATGGATGTGAGCCGTTTATTTTGAAAGTGGCATAAGTCGCTTTGTTTTTAAATTAACTTACTAAAGCGTTTTGCTTTTTATCATGAAGGTGTTCTAACCTTTGAACGAGTTCGAATATAATTTGTAATTTATTAATAAATAAATTTAAAAATATGTTTGTTTTTAATTTAATGCTAATTATGTATAATATATTAATTATCAATAATATATTTTTTATAAAACCGCACTATTCTTGCGCACTTCTCTCTTGAACACTTCTATCTCTTTTCCAGTAAGCCCTGCAATTTTTGTTCCTTATTTGCATATAAATAGGTCTTTGTTAACGTTAACAGGGTTTAAGAAAATGCTAGTTTAAAATTGCTATTGCTGTTGCTATTAAGGTTATATTAAAAACGCAACAACAATGGCAGAAGCCACAGTTCAAATATGACAGCCTACGATGCGCACTTCTATGCTGGCATTCATACCTGAACAACACGCAGCGGCAAAGGAAAAATAATTCTGTTGAAAATAGCGAACAGCACAGCAATAGCAAATGTTTGCTGTCACCTTTCGTGCTCTTGCTATTTGCTAATTTCTAAAGGATATAATGAAAATTTTTTAAACAATTTGCTTATACTTACAGGTGCGTTTTGTCTTGCTATAAATTCTTATAAAGAAAGGGACGATTTTTTCTATCTACCCAAATATTTGCCTAGAAAAGAAAAGAAAAATTATATTTAAATTCCCCGTACTTAAAAAGAATAAATCACATTATGTTTTTGTAAACATTTCGTATTATTGCAAAGAATGGTTGCCGTACCATTTTACAATGTTGTCGATGTAACGGGTGTCGCGATTGTAGAGGTGCTTTTTCGTTGCTGTACAGTAATACTCGTAGCATAACTAAATTACTGGAAAATAAGTGCCGTTTTGTGATAGCAAATGTTTTTTATGCAGAATTCATAGCATAATAGAGTTTTTTTCTGTGCTATTGCCATTTCACACCTAGCAATTTTAAAAACTGATTTTTAACATATTGAAAGAGCGATTTTTAAATGAAACGTTGCAAGTAAATCGTGTATGATGTTATCATGATTTTTTTGAAAAAGTGACTTATATCACTTTCATAATAAACGGCTCTTATACACACATGCGTTTGATTTCAAATTTTGTGCAATACGAGTATGTTTGGCTATGTTTTTTGTTCAGGTTCAAATTCAAATAAAGTTCGTATTCAGCTGGAACCTATAGATCGATCGATTTTCTATCCAAATTAAGATTTTGTAAAAATGCATTATTGAAAAACGAAAAATTAAAAAACTCTTACGGAAATATTATTGTAAAAAATACATGAAGGAATGAATATATTACTTAAAAGTACATACATACGTGTCAGTTAATAAGGTGATAGATAGCGCTTCATTTGCATAAATCAAATTTGTTAACTTTTCGAATTTCTTGATCAATTTCAGCTGTATAAATAACAAAAATGTTTTAAAATTATTAAGTCGGCCGTCACGCAAATTTTAAACAATTTCGATCATGAACTTTTTGGTAACAGAGACACAGAATTTTAAACAGTCCTAAAACATTTCTTAAATTTGATAGAGATAGAAGAAATGTTGAAGCTATAAATAGAACTTGAAAAGGTCATTTAACTTTAAAAAAAAAAAACAAAATACAATTTTTAAAACCCCATTTTATTAGCCTGAAGTGCTTATTCAGCGTTTTCTCTCTTCCTCCCTCTTTCATAACAAACGCAATCGTGATGTGTCATGATCTTTGTTCTCTCTCCGCACGTAACCCAACATATATTTTTGATGTTGTTTTTAAGTTCAATAAACTTTTGGTACCTGAAGAGTGCATGCGCGAGTGTTTGACATTTAAGTGGGTCATGGATTTTACATTGTAAATTGACTTCGAACACTTTCGATTTTCCGCATTTTAAAGGAACACTCATGGTCTTTTGTATCCAACTTGTTGGGCGATCATAAATAAGAAGATCGTTGATTTTGATCATAATATCTTATATTTGGTTGTAAGGCAAAATAATGTGTATTTACGTAAACGTGCGTTAATTTAAATAAAAAAATGTATAGAAGTTTGTTGATCACCCAATCGAATATTTTCAGGGAAATTATTATGTGTGAGCTTTTGTATTGAATCGAATCGCTAGAATGTTTCTGAGTACAAAAAACAACCTGGACGGAGTTATAAAATTATAAATATTGAAAAAGTTACTAATTGTTGTCTCGCATTAATTCCACAAACAAATCACTGTGAATACTTCAAGATGTTAGCATGTTTGCACTTGTAAAACGGCCCCCTTAAGTGTCAAAATTAATACAAAAATTTCTCTGCATTCGCATGCGTAAACAAACCATCAAATATAAACAGTTGGTTTTCAATTCACTTGTTGCCCGCGTATGCACTCTTCATACAAAAAGTTCAAAATTTCGGCAAAAATTTAATTAATTCTTTTATTTAATTCAACAACAAACACCAACCACACACACACGCTTTGTTAAACGATGCCAGTTGCATGATATGTGGGTATGTATGCCCGCCAGCCAATGTTTAAAAATTGTTTAAATAATAACGAAAAAATGTTAAAACTTTTAAACTTTTTATAAAATTTGCTAAAACACTAGGCGCTCAAACGGCGGAATAGGCAAAAAAATACTTTTAAAAGTTTAACAGAGAGAAAGAAAACAAATAAAATCAACGAAAATTGTTTATACAAAATATTTGGGTAAGAAGGCAAGTAGAGCGCGCAGGTTTTTTTTAAGTAAATTTAAGCAACAACAATTTCATTGCCCGAAAATGACGCAATTAAAAAGCAGCAACATTGTAACACGTGATACGTAGAGTACGACAAACAATAACAAAAAATTTAAAAATAAAATAAAAGCTAATGAAGCAGTTGGTCGTTATAAAAATGTATATTTTAAGCGTTTAGTAAAAAAAGAGAAAGAGAGAGAGATTTAATTATTATGACCTAAATTAAATGGATCTCAATGTTAGTACCGGCTACACACGAGGGAACATTAGAGGAAACATTGCCATATTCCATTTGATGTTCCATCGTCTGTATCAATGTTTCCTGATGAAATAACTGTTCCTTTTTTATTACATTGCTGGTAATTATTAAGTAACGCTCTAGAGATAAGATTTGAATTTCTTTTGCTAGAAATATTCAATCAAATAAAATTAAAGTTAAAAAAAGAATGTTAAACATTTTTTAAAAAGTTAATGTAATAAAATTATTTAATTTTTTAATAAAATATAAGATACGAAATGTTATTCGTTTTAGTCTTAAGTTTTAAGCAATAAATCTAATTTATAAATTTTATATTATTAAATTGAATTTATTTATTCAATAAATATTTAATTTTAATGAAATATTTTTTTTTTTTAATTTCTTGTTCGATGTAACTTTGTCAAACCACAATTAATATTAAGTAATTACATTTTTAGGCATAAGTTCGTTTTCTTTATTATTTCTATTTAGCAAGAGAATTCATTTGATATGATAACTTTGAATACAGTAAATGATAAAATTTTAATTGACGACAACCAGAATGGAATGAATGCATTTTTATGCCGCTACACACGTTTTCAACATTCTTCAAGTCTTTTCTACTAATTTTGTGTCAACTGTAAACATCATCGATTTAACCCAACACTTAAAAACAAATAGCATGCGAGAACTATTAAGTTTTCAATTTTCATGTTCTTGCATATTTCTTGGGTGAGAACGAAGTTTACGACAACACTCTAACTTTTTTGTTATTCAATTCTATGTTACCATATGCAATTTTCTCTTAGTCAATTATTGTTTGGCAATTAAAGCATTGTAAGTATTTCTGATTCATCTCGGTTGATTATCTTTTAGTATCAATCCCAATGTTAAAATTTAATTAAGTTTATTATTTTGTCTATAAAATGCTTAAATAAAAAAGTTAATTATAGAATTAATTGATTCAATTAAAAACTTAACTTTAGTTGAAGTTCATAAATTGTAAACAATTTATGATAATATTGCTCTTGCTTCGATGTGCTGGAAATTAAATTGCTAAGTAATGATTATTTTGAGGGCGGCTGCAAATAAAACTGTAACAACAGTTTTAGCTTGCACTGTACGTTCATTTTAAGTGTGTGTGTGCATGTAGATTTCGAGAGTAAATATAAACTGTTGACAGACATATGAACATATTTGTTTTATAATTCATTTATAATAATTTATTGTTTGAAAGCACATATTTACTTATTTGCGGATTAAAAATTATTGTTTTCATTTTTACTTCAATTTTATTCTTTTTGTTTAAACTGATGAGAGCCTGTTATTTAAATAAGGAGAATTATTGCTAAATTATCCTTTCATATTGATTGTTCTGTTTTGTAAATATAAATTTAATTAATTTTATGCACAAAGTATTTCGAGGTGTGGCTTTATAAGTGTTTACTACTTATTGGCACCTAAACTATTCCCATAATAATACAGCAAACAAAGGCCTATGTGCCAAATATTTAATTTAAACATTTTATATATTATAATATAAAAACATGCATTTAAATAAATTAATAAGGTAAATGTGTATGTACTCGTATGTCCGTTTAAGAGCCCCTACATATTCATTAGCAAAACAAATTATGTAACACTAAAATTCATTGTTCAATTTTCCCATTAAAAATGGTTTATGTTACACACAGCTTACACTCTACGTGAAAAGAGTAGGAAGGAGATGAGTGGCTGAAAAAACGCCCATATTGAGAGAAGTAGCACTCAACACATTTTTTATATTTTTGGGTAGCAATGTTTTTTTAATGTTTTTATTTGCTTGTGAAAAAGCGTAATAAAATCTAACTGCAACTTTTGCTTTATCACAAATAATTTAAATACGTCAAAAATCAAATAAAATAAGATATAAATGGAGCATTAAATAAAATTTAAAGCTTTTTTAAAAACAAAACAAAAATTTCAGAAAATAAAACACATAAAATATATTTTTTAAACAAACAACTAGAAACATTTATTTAAAAATAAAATAGAAGCATCAAATTAAGTGTTAAAAAAATCTTAATTGCAAAACATTTTATTTTTTATTTTTATGCTTTGGCTCTTTAGTTAAATTTATTTGTATAATTTTTTCTTTGTTAAGAAAACAACTAAAACAAAATTAAAATAAAATAAAAGCTAAAGTACACAGTGGAACGAAATCAGCAAATTAATTACGATATAAAAATAATGTTGCAAATTCTATACTCCGATCCACAAAACCTGGCCCGAATTCATGGGGTGTAAAATGGAAATTTTCCCCTCCAAAACCGTTAATGGTTTAATATTAAAAAAATTAAAGAATTGTTTGTTTTTGTTAATGGATGCTTGCCTTATAAAACTAATGGCATTTTCCATTCTGAATAAAATGCTGCCTTTTAAATAGGTATGTAGTACATTTTTCAGATTGCGCAAACTCTTACAAAGTGGTGCACTTTTTGCGATTACAATGAAACAAAAATAATTAAATCAAATTTCAACACACAAATTAACGCATGAAATCAAACTATATGTAGTTAATACAGTTGTAAAAAAGAGTAGCAGTTCATCCCGAGTGAAAAAAATGTTCGTGCGAAAACGTGCTGTTTTTCGTGAATGTTGCATATTTTTTGGAAAGCACACATGCATGTAGAAATGGCAATATATATGTATCATTTCTATCAGAAAGGAAAATGCCATGAGTGTAAAATCAATACATCGTCAACATTTTAAGGGTTGCTTTTACGAACAGGTTGCCATGTATTACTAAGTGTCAGGCGTTTAGGAAGTCAGCCTTACTTTTTCCACAAAGCGACAATAAGGATCCATATAGCAAAGATTCGGAAGGTGAAAATGTTTCACAAAATTATTACTCATACTCTATTACATAAACTTACTGAACCCAACTTATACCTAAAATGTAAGTATTACAAGAATTCCCATGTCGGGTCACTAATGTGCAATAGGGGGGAATTTTTAACTCCCCCTAAAATAAAGGCCAGTCTTAAGTTTGAAAGGCCAATACAGGGAGGTTTTCGTGATCTCCTCTAGGTGGAATCCGTTGTCAGAATCTTGTTATTTTGAAAAAAAAAAAAAAATTAATGTTGTTGTACAGTGTTATTGTTATTAGTCCTAAGGTACTTGGGAGTGTGAATATTTTAATCAAATAAGTTGTTTTCGTTCTATTTCAATAATTACTTCTATGTAATTTAATCCCAACTCATTTTAGTAAAAAAAATGTCTTCCTTGAGGGTATCGCTGTTTTCTTAGGCCGAGGCCACGTAATGAGCGGCAGAGCGGCGAGAGGCTTTGTACAGAGGAAATTATAGCTTAGACATGTTTATACTTCGCCGCTCAGAAATCAACTAAAAATGAGAACAAGTCCTATTCCTGAGCGGCGTCGCTTAACCGCTCAGAAATGCCGCTCATTGCGTGGCCACTTTAGTAATATTCCATATGCTCATCAGAAATTCTTTGCCGAACTTTTGAGAGAAATTTAAACGGTTTACGCTCGAAATTCCTTAGACCAAATGAGAAACCCAAAGAACGAAAATATTTCTTTTTATTTTTATACAACTTTCTTGCACGCACGAAGACTTCTTTGCCCCTGAAGTTATGATTATAGCTTTCAGCGCCGTTGAATATGGCTTGCAACTGGCGCCGTTGAATATGGCTTGCAACTGGCGCTGGGATCTAGTAAACTCCCTACAGCTGCTCCATCCACTGTTATATTTCGAGTGAGAGAAGATAGCAAGAGAAAATATAGTTTAAGTTACCCAATTCAAAGTTTGATAATGTGAAGAAACCTCTAAATTTTAACTTCCCCCATTTATTGCCAGCCACTTTGGTTAAGGCTTTTCACCAGACCCTTTGAATTATCTAGAGAACCATTTTGCTTCAAATATTTAAATATATTCGTTTAATTTATTCCATTTTCGTCTGTATATTTAATACAACAATAAAATTTTTTAATATATATTTTTTGTGGCATGCCTCAGTTTATGCAAATATAAAAGACAGACAGACATTCGTGTCACAGGAAATCACACTTCAGTGTGAATAATTTTATTTTTTTTCTCTTCATACTTTTCGTACATTGTGAAACATTCCTGTGGAATGCAAAGGCAGACGACCAGAAAACAAAAATACCGAAAAACCAAAAATTTGTCACTTTTGTTTACGATCCTTGGGGGTGAGTGTTGAGTGTTAACAAAAAAAGTTTCAGCAAAAAAAAAAAAAACAGTAAAAACTTTTTTCATCGCTATTATTTTTTGTGGAATAATTAGAGAATTAATTTCTTTAAGGTTCAACAAATGGCAGGATATATTAAGAGCTTATGTAAAGTTGTCACATATAATTTTGTAAACGGTGACATGTTGTTTAAAATATTTTTTTTTCTATATTTATTTTTAACCACAACAGAATTTGAAAATAGATTTTAAAGTTGATATTTAACTAAACAAATGTTCACTGATTTTTCATGTTTCGCAGTAAAAATTTTATCACTTGGAACAGCGTAATTCAGTTCAGTTTTTCTTTCTAGTAACGTAGAAATATTTTGATATTGTTTGCTTTTCTGCCAGCTCCTCCTCATGGAAAATAATATTCTGAGTGGCAAAAAAAAAATATCTTAACTTATCGATGCACAAGTGACCTATACGGGCAGGGCACATGTACTCGTATATAAAGAAAATTTACGGGAAAATTTATTTTATTCAAACTTTTCTCTATTACCTGGATGTAGCAGATACAACTCCATTTGCATTTGTTTCAACACTTCTTGAAGTGCTTAAGGTACAGGACAGTCTTAGGCAGACCGTAAGTAAATAATTTAACAAAAGTCTTAATAGTAGAGAAAGTAAACGCACGTAAATCGAATTAATTATTGTAGTAGTAGTCTACGATTGTGTTTATCTTGTGCTTGTTAGCACGAACACTAATTGGCCAATAATATTAATAAAGAGATGCATTAATGTATTAATTCACTTCGCCACTATCTATGATTCCATGTTAAGGGATTTCAACCCACAAATATTGTATTGCTAATTGGCTTTGTAGGGCAATCTGGGAGAAAATATATTTTGCTAGAAATTTATAGGGTCATTTATAATTACATAGTCAACGTAAAGTATTTGCAGTTGGTAATAAGGATTATTTGCGGTTAATATTTGCTATAAATGAGTTAAAATTCGTTTTGTTTATTGGAGTTTTATTTTCAAATATTGTAAACAGTGCAAGTATTAAGAGACAGCTGTGTTCCAGACAAGCAACTCTAGTACCAGATCTGCCAGCCAGGCAGCGGTATTCTATAATACATCCCCATACATATGTATTTCCCATAGAGTTGAACCAGTCACCGCCTAGGATGAATGATAATTCAATGATGATTTCAAGACGCCCATTAAAATTTGTTAAGCCACGCAGCTAAATAAGGTCCCTTTGTTGTTATTCGCTTGAAAACGCCTTTAATTTCGTCCTTCGTGGTTTTTCAATAGGACGTCAAAACTGGCCTTTAAATTATTATGTGCAATTACGAGAAATAACGAGGTTGAAATACTAGAACACCTCAACAAACAACACAAAAACATTAAATTCACAATGGAAGCGGAAGAAGATAACAAAATAAATTATCTGGACCTGACAATAAAGATAAACAAAAATACCAACAAACTCGAATATGAAATATACGGAAAGCCTACGGCCACAGACACAATAATACATAATACTTCCAACCACCCACAGCAACACAAGCACGCGGCGATCAGACAACTAATAACTAGACTAGAACGGACACCGCTAACAAAAGAAGCCTACAACAAAGAATTAAATACGATATATACCATAGCAACAAACAACGGTTACAAGAAAGACACGCTAGACAAAATCAAGAAAGAATTTCAAAAATTCAGAGAACACAACAGCGAGAACGAAAGAAAAACATGGACAACTTTAACTTACACCAGAAAATCAACATACAAAATAGCCAACTTTCTCAAGAAGTACAACATAATCCAATAATCACTGACTTCTTTCAACCCCAACAAAAAACACTATAAAGAATTAAAAACAAAGTCCGCACCACAAATTATGATGCAATAAAATAGTAGTCACAATAGTCTAATCTATACAAAAACACCAGGTCCCAATTACAGGCAGCTACGGGAAAAAAAATTTACCTATAACATCTACCTGTCATCCAAAAACACAAATTCTTATGCAATACAAAGCAATAAAAAGCAGTCATCACTTATATTTACCAATCCATACAAAACACCCGACATACAAGCGTTACCTGCTACCTGCTCACACCTTACAGATGCTCACGCTTTACAGAGCTCAAATAGATACCTGACAAACAATAAAACACTAACGAATTGATGCAAACTTCTCAGAACGAAAAATGACACTGAAGATGGCACATAGCCGAAACCGGTTTGTCTCCAAACCAAACTTGACAAGGGATGACGGAAATTCGTTCCAAAATTCTACATCAAAACACCCTGTCGGAATATCAAATCAAGAATCAAGGTCCATTGACGCCACCAGCGAGTAAACCGTACCAGTCGGTGTATTTTTCTAGATGCAATGGAGTCTGTAAGGTCTGTTGTGGTTTGGTTTCACGCAGAATGCGGCAGTTTTGTTTATTAACAAATCCGCTATGCCGAAAATAAGCCTCATCACTGAACACAATTTTGCGATCTGTACAATTTGGTAGCGTTGTAGAATCGTCAATCGTGATTTGGCAGAGTATACTGAGCATAAGTGTCAAAAAGTTAGTGAGCCCATTATGACAGTTCGTTTGGCAGTTAACCCTTTCGTAAATTTCTTCGGCCTAAAAAAAACGCCCCATATTAAGTCGCATGATTCAGGTTTTAATCGTTTTCGCTTTCGGGTACTGCTTATGTAGCAATTTTATGCCCAGTGGCAAATAGGTTGAAGAGTTTAGTGCCAAAATCATAGTCTTTTTTGGTTTTAGTACCTACGAACTGAAGTTCTGGAAGAAAAATGTGTTCCGGAACTTGGAACTTGCTTGTTTACTACATGCCATCCTCATGCTTTTTATTTGTTTGCTCTTAAACACCTTTAACAAAAGTAAGAAGCTGGTTTCTGAAGACACTGCACTGCTATTATCGGCTGATGTTCACATCAATGTTTATGCAAAAAGTTATCCTTAAATGGGGGGCAATAAAAAAGTGAAAAATAATAAAATGTATGTGTGTAGGTGTGTGCGTGTGTGTGTTTACTTTTGTTATTAAAACCTGTATTAACTTACACAGTCTCTCTTTTGCTTTGTTTCTCTTTGCAGATTTAATTCTGGCCTTACGTAATGTCAGTGTGACCATACCGTTGGCTGTTAAACGCGGTGATAATGCGATTTTAATCTGTAATTACGACATTGAAAATGACACACTGTATACGGTTAAATGGTATCGAGGACGTCGTGAATTTTATCGTTACACACCAAAAGAGAATCCAGCATGGAAAATATTCTCATCAACAAATGGTTTAAACGTGGATGTAAGTAAAAAAAAATATACGACCGTAATCAGCAACAACAAACACTGTAAAGATGGCATTGTGCCATTAAACAAACACGGGGGCTTGCAAAATAATGGTTAAAACCATTTTAAAAAAAATGACCGGGATTCGCGTTGTGTTGTTGTTGCTATTTATCCTGCATTTAGTTAAATTTCAATAAACAGCAATAAAGATACGACCGAAGGACTGAAAAAATAGCAGAGAACAAATTGATTTTTTATGCTTAATAAGAGCCTTCCGTCCAGGGGGTTCACAAATGCTGCCCAGTGGATAAGTAGTGTCTTGTTGTGAAAAGTATGGCTAGAGAAATTTGTAAAGTGAAAATAAAAATAACTTACAAAAGGATTTTCTTCAGCAACAAATAGTTTGTGTGCGTTAATTAAAGACGAAGTTATTTGTTGTGGTTGTTTAAATGGCAACATTAAGAGATGTTTTAACAAAATCTTATTGCGTCTTTAGTTGACGAAACAATGTTAAAATTGTTAATAAGTTTTGTACAGATTACATATTTTATTATTCCGCAAATAAATTTACTTTTTTATATTTGGCATTTTTCCGAAATAAAGATGATGTTGGATGAACCATTAAAAAAGCATGTTCAAACAAGTTTTTGCACTTAATAACATTTCAACATGCAAGTCATAATTATAGCTGCTAATTCGTGATTAGTAATTCATAATTAAACGGTGAAGTAGTTGATAAGATAATGATTTTTTCCAGCTTCGCACGATAACAATATATCAAAAACTAAAAAAAAAAATAATTCAAAGATTACTTTCAATTCTTTTTGATTATTTTCAAATTGTATTGAAAACTTGAGATTCAAAACTTTTATTTGAAAGCGTTGTCAGCCTCATAATTTTATTTTTCTAGAAATGTGTTTCATTTATCCGATGGCCTCTACACCGAATTCGAATTAATTATATTATAATTAATTCGCCTTGATTAATTCATAACAACGAAACGAAAACAGCTAGAAAAAATAACAAACGTTTAAATATTTGAACTGTAGGTCCATATTTTTTTAGAAAAATTACCAAGTATATCTATTAATTCCAATGTGTAATTGATATACAATTTGAGAGTAATCAAAAATAATCAAGATTAATCTTTGAAAATAGTCAAATTATTTATGAATTCTTTTTGATTTTTTGCTAGTAATCTCAAGTAATCGTGATTATTTTCAGATTATTTGCAATAGTAATTATTTAGTAATCAAATATTTCTAGCCGGTGAGTTATGTAGTCATTCATTCTTTAAACAAATTTAATCTAATTGATTACTAATGCTAATTACTAACAACTATGGTCCTGACCAACACAACAGAAGTTTTTTTTTTTTGGAATTATAAAGAATAATAAAGAGAAGTCTTTAAAACCATAAAGTTTGTGTAATCTGTTGGTTTGCGTTAAGAACAATAATTGCAAAAGAAGTTACTTCCCTGTAAAATTCTCCATAAATAATCTGGCTTTGTTCTTTCTCGTAACTGCCTGGAACACCCAGAAGCAGCTGGTTTCATTCGTTAAAGCACAATTGCTTGTTATGTAACAAGAAATATTTCTAATTATTTTGGCCCGTGAAAGCCTAAATGGGCCACACGGTCTAACAATTTTTTGCTGCAGAGTTCTTATGATTCATTAGCTGCTTTAAAACAATGTTCATGCTTTTGATAGCTCTACAAATGGTTTTGCCTGTATTTCTATACAAATTTGTTTCACGCTTTACTTACGTGCAAAATAATTTGCATTCAAAAGGTGTTTCACATAAAACAAATTGTTCTATGGCTGATGAAATGAAAGTAATGCAGCCTTAAATATTTACAATATATTGATATTCAAGCATTTTGTGTTACGACTGCCCTCCCTCCCTGGTAATCGTAGAAAAAGAAAAACAGAGCCAGTAATTACGTGCAAGTAAATATGCATGCAACAATGACCATAAAACAGGAAGTTCTGCAAAAGAACAATAAAACAAAGTAAATAAATGCATACTCGTGCATTATTAAATATGCGCTTCGTTTTAACACAATTTATACAGAAATCCATTTTGTTTTGTTTCAAACCTGTTTTTTTCATGCAATGCCAGCCAGCATAACATTTCACACAGGCATTTTAAATGATATTTTTTTGACGCCTGAAAGCATGCAATACAAAAACACTTTTGTGTGCATTTTTAGCGTTTGTAGAATGCAGCACAAATAAATATTATTTTTCTACAATTGTACAGTTTTACAAGCAGCCTTAAATAAATAAATCTGCTTGTTAAATAAATATTGTTTTTTTTTTTACTATTAATCACTTTTTTTCTCTTCTGCAGACCACTCAATCAAACGCCAGTCTTGTTTTTCTACGCAATGTTTCCACAACGATAACAGGTCGTTACGCATGTGAAGTGTCGGCAGATGCTCCATCATTCCATACGTCGATAATGTGGGGAGAAATGGATGTAATTGGTAGGCAACTCTACTATGTTGTGGCATAATTTAGTTCATCATATTTCTTTTTTTTTTAATAACGAAACATGAAATCATTGAATGCGTCATTTATATTAATTATTACTCCTTTTTTTCTTTTTAGAACTTCCTATACAACGCCCAATTATAACTGGTGTCCATTCCCGCTATCGTTTGGGCGACGTTATAAATGGTAACTGTTCGTCAGATTATTCAAAGCCAGCAGCAAATCTGACGTGGTGGATTAATGACATACAGGTAAATAATTCGCATGTAAACAAATACTTGTACTGACTTTTTTGTCTAAATTTGGCTGCTAAACGATTCTAAATGTACAAAGAGAGTTCAATATTTGTGTAAACATTTAATTCTTAATTTAAATTGTTTGCCGAGCTTCATAAATGTTATTTAAAAAGGTATAGAGATGCTCTGTTAGGCGAGTTAGTAGCTTTCAGTCTGGTGAATCAGTCGATTTACAATCTTCAATCAATTACAAAATAACCAACGCTATTGAAGAATTATTTATTCGGATATTGTGGGCAAAAAATAGTAAGAATTTTTATTTTAAATTTCGAGCAGAAGTCCATTCGTCGAAGTTTTCTACGTTGGTATGACTATCAGTGACATCTGTGTCAAATATCACATCAAAGTAATCATTAGTGTTTAGTATACGCTTGTCTTTCTGAGGTAAAACAAGTGAATTCGGCGATTTTTACAATGAGTGAAATTATTCAACAAAGAAGTTCCATTAAATTTTGTGTGCCGAATGAAATTTCTGGTGCCGAAACATTCAGAATATTGCAAAAGGCCTTCGGTGATAATTGTATGCCGCGAGCAAGTGTTTTTGATTGGTACAAAGTATTCAAAGAGGGTCGCGAACGCGTTGACGACGAACCACGTCCAGGACGGCCATCAAAATCAACTGATGATCAACACGTCAATAAAAGCAAGGAATTGGTATCCGAGAATCGACTATTAACAGTAAGAGACCTTACTGATGTCGTTGGAATATCGGAGGAATCAGTGAAAACCCTTTTAAAAGACTATTTGGGCCTAAGAAAAGTGAAATCACGATTGGTTCCAAAATCACTCAATTTTCTTGAAAAACAGCGTCGCGTTGACGTCTGTCAAACAATGCTTTCCGACTACCAGGATGTCATTAAACATATTATAACTGGCGACGAGTCTTGCATCTACGCTTGCGACCCGGAAACAGACGATCAATCGGCCGAATATCTTGCCAAAGGTGAGCCGAAGCCGAAAAAACCACGTGAAAGCAAGTCAAAAATCAAGGCCTTGTTGACAGTTTTCTTCGATTATAGAGGTGTGGTGCACTCCGAGTTCCTTCCGACCGGCTAAACTGTCAACAAGGAATACTATTTGAGTGTTATGCGTCGTTTGCGCGTGGCTATTCGTAAAAAGAGGCCGGAATTATGGGCCGATAACTCTTGGTTTTTTCACCACGATAATACACCGTCGCATACCGCATTAATTCTTCGTGAGTTTTTCGTCAAAAATTCAATCAATATCATTCCACAACCACCGTATTCACCTGATTTAGCTCCGTGTGACTTCTGGCTGTTCAGCAAACTCAAGCGACCGCTCCGGGGAAACCGTTTTGAGTCAATTGAAGACATTAAACGTAAATCGCTACGCGCATTGAAGGCTATTCCGGAAATTTACAACTGTTACGAGGATTGGAAAAACGTTGGCATAAGTGTATTGCAGCTGGGGGGTTTGCTTTGAGGGGACGAAATAGATTTAGCAGAATAAATAAAGCAATTTAAAATTCTGAACAAAGTCTTACTATTTGTTGCCCACAATAGTAACTTTTGTTCTTAAATTTAAAAATTTAACCATTATTTTAACAAACTATTACCTAACAGATTAATACTTGCACAATAAATTAGGCCAGCAAACATGCGACGCGTCGCAACCTTCAATTGCGCATGAGGCGCTGTTTCAAATATATTTTTATTATTTCATTATAAATGAACTTAAATTTTAACATACATCTTGCCCCTCTATGGAAGCAGGCTACTTCTTGATTTATTTATTTTTTGTTGTTGTCAGCAACAACAGTCAGTTATCATGTAGCTATAAAATACTGGTACGACACTCCTGGTCAACCGCAACCCCAGCGCAGATGAAATCCAAGAGACAACTTATGAATCTTTATAGAATAACCAGAGACCGAAAGCTATTTCCATCACGGTCATTCAAGCAGAAGTATCGCGATCATGGAGTGCATAAGATGGCCAACAAAGCCTGATAGCCAAATGACTATCAAGCCAATTTAAGCAGAAGGAGTGAGAATAAGGACACTAAGGACAACAACTACATCTGGGTACCAGGCCAACAGGGAATTTTTGAGACGTCTAGAACTGAGTTAAACAATTTGGCAAAGATGACTCATATCACACTGTGGAACAAAGAAACGGTAGAAAAAATGACTAGAATTTAGGGGCGTGACCCACACCCTGATTAAACGAAGAGGCTGCTTAAACTGAACAAGACCGAGATTAGAAAGGCTGCAAGAGTTCCCTAGCCCTAGCACTCAAGTTTACAATTATGCTTCGTGCATGCAACTAGGACATTGAAACGATGGAACATTTTTCTGTGTCACTGCTTAAATATGATTTGTATTGGCTTTATGCCAATCTTCGTGATCGAACCTATTAATAGCGATTGTTTTCAAGCAACTTAGAAGTTTATTATTTTTTTTATTTTTTTATGTAAGTTTATACAGTTTCCTCAGCTTCTGGTATTTTTAATTAATTTATTTTTGGATTTGACTTTTCTATAAAATTTAAAGTTGCACAAAATTTGAAAGAGGGTCTTAATAAACAAGTCTCATAAATTTGTACAAATGACATTGCAAGCGCTTAAATGAGGACCCCTATATTCCGCATGTATTTCGTGCAAAATTTCATAAAAATCAATTTTAAAAAGTATTCCACAGAAGTGCAAGGCTTGGAAGAGAAGCATGAAAAACTCTATTAACGAAAGTAAAATTTAGAATAAAAATATATTTTATTTAGTGAAAAATTTAATTTGTTTATTAACGCCAAACGAAAAATACTCGGAAAAATTTACTGTCCTTGATTAAATTTCGCGTTATTTGCATTCAAATGAAGTTACTTAGGAAAATTTATTTGATTTCTTTATTGAAACAGAAATCCATAAAAGAAATGATTTCAAATACATTTACCAGACATATTGACATTAAAATTGAATTTCAAACAATCATGTGAACAACTCAAACCCACTTGTTTGTACACATGCAGACACTGTCCAAGAACGAAAGGAAACATAATGGAGAAAAAATAAGATCATAAAAAGAATTTAACATAAAAAAAGAACCAACAAAAAAAGTTATGGGGAATAGCATTCATTAGCAATATTTTTTATTCAATTCCTTTTGTTGGCCAACATTTAATATTTTCCATTCACACACGTACGCATACACTAATACTTAAACATTCAAATTGAGAGTGTGGTATATGTATGTATGTATATGGGAAAAGTTTAAGCGTCTGTTACATACGATACGACGGACGTTAGAAATTGTTATTTTTTGAATTTTATTCTTGTGCCATAGTTGTAGTATTTCTTGAAGTTTTTCATGAAGGGGGGTGTGAGTGTGCGGTGGTTCATGTATTTGTATTTGACAGCTACTTGGTGTGCCAGTATTACACAAACAACTCAAACAATGTGTACAAATATATAAATGCCACGTAAAACCAGTGCCCCCTAAGTCCAATATTGGATACAACTGTGTAAATGGCATCTCAGTGAATGCCACAGTATGTAAAAAGCTTAAGGAGGAAAAATGGAAAAAATAACATTGAAAAAGAAATTCATTAGTTTGGTTTAGATTTGATTTATGCTGCACTTAAAATGGAAATTGTGCAAAATATTGAAATGCATAATAGATGGTTATTGATATTTTTTGCCATTTTTTTCTTTACTTTTTGGTTGGTCATTGAAAATAAAAAAAAATAAAAAAAACAAGATTTTAGTGAATGCCCTCGTTCTCCTTGACTCCTTTCATTCTCATTGCTCTCTACCATTTGGTAATTTCGTTTCGTCCCTTTTATCTACAAAAGTCATTTTAAATGACGGACGTTATGGCTACCAAAACAGAAGTTATATTGTACTTTTTCCAAGCATCAATACCAACTTTCATCCATGAGATTTTGTTCACTGGTTCAAGTAGTTCAGTACATATGCTTATATTGGCCGCAGTTGAAGCAGAGCTGAAAAACAATTAAATATTGAAATATTAAGAAACCCAAGTTTGTGAGTTGAATATTTGAGTTTTGTTAGTGGACATAAAGGAAAGTATATCTAGGGTCAAATTAAATGGTTGGTTTGAGTTTAAATTAAAGTGACTTGAATTTTTAAGAAAGACGTTAGGCGACCATATGAACCCAGCAATACTTGAGATGTACAATCTCAGCTGAGTATTCGTTTTGATTTAGAGTGTTTAATGTGAATACATTTATTTAAACATCTGGCATATTCGTACATCTCAAGGAACCGTGTAAAAAAGTATAAAATCAAGTTATATTGTTGTTAAAAATTTAAAGTCAAATAAATCCAAAAATTTAAGTTCTCTGACATTATGTGTGCTAAATTCGCAGTTTTTATTAAAAATAACTGAATACTTTTAAAGGGGAATGCTTCCCGTTAAAATCGGCTGTATAATGTGAGCGTAAAAGCGATAACAAAAAATCGTCTTGTTTAATAATTATATAAATGTTTATTTTTTTATGTGGAAGTTTTCATTAATCATAGCAACTGTTATCCGTAATCCGTCAAACGATTACGCTACTTTGTTTGTTTGCATATTCCAGGTTCCACCTAATTATTTGCGCACTTACGAAATACAGAGGCATATCGAAGAACAGTTGGAAACTTCGCTATTAGAAATCAATTTTATAGTGACTCTGCAACACTTTATAAAAGGAAGATTAAAGGTAACGCTTGTGTTTACTAAATATAATAATTTATGCATTTTTGAAAATTATTCTATTTTGAATAAATCAGCTGAAATGTTCCGCTCGAATACATCGTATTTATCATGCTGAAACTGAAAAATATATAGAGGAGGATAGACCAAGACTATTAGCATCGGGCCAATCACCTGAAACATTTCCCTACGATCATAATGACGAGTTCGATGATGAAACTGAATTTTATTTAACACGTTATAAAAGTAAGTTGCAACATTAACTTTGATTTTCAGATGACAAATTTATTATGCGGTTAAGGAGAACTTTAAATGAAGTTTACTATGAAGGATTTCCATTTTTTACTTTGAAGAATTTAAAACCAAATTTATTTCAAGTATAATTTGTCTACCATTTATTTTTAATACAAATCTTGGCTGGGTAGTACTTAGCGCATAATTTCAAGTTTTCGGCCAGAGAAATTAACATTGCTGGGCCAATTCCTGCTTGGGGAATGGGAAGTTGCTTGTCTAATGCCGCTGAGCTACAGATAGTTAACGATTTGAAAGGCAACATTGGCCGCATTAATACTGGTGTTACAAAAACTAAGGTGCACTACATTCGGGGGTCCACATGCAGAAGTCACATTGATATAAAAATTTCACAAAATTTGCCTTCAAATAAAGCCGATTTTTATTTCATTTCTAAGTTAATGCCTCTAGAAAAGCAGATAGGTTAAACCTAGGCCTGGATTTAAGGGGTATCTGTGCGCGAGCAAATTTTCAGAAGAAACCTGTTCCTAAAATTTCAGAAAAGCTTCAAATATTTACTCTCATATTAAGAGTACAAAATTTGTTGGTAATAAATTTCAAGATCGCTATCTAACAGGCATGTGATGATACTCAGGCGATTGTCAAATCGCATGTGAGTTGCAAATCGCCAAACTTTTTTCAGCTTGTGATGAAACTCGCACCTTTTACTTGCGAGTTGCTTTAAGATAATTTTTAAAAAAATCTCTATTTGAACACAAATTTCTTGATTTTTCAAATTTTTAATTTTTGTATTTAGGATGAAAATAAAAACAACCAATTAGTTTCATGAACAGCACTAGTAGCACATATTTTTCGCAGATCATTTAGATCATCAAAAGCTTAATACATTTTTTAAATCATCATTTATTTGTTTCTTTAGTGTTTGGTTCAGGCAAAATACAACCGTTCACTTCAGATTGCTCTTGCGATTTGAAGTCGCCAAATTTCATGCGTTTGCGATTTCCATCACACCTCTCTTGCGAGTTCAAGTCACAATCGCAAATATTAGGCGATTTGCGATTGTCATCACATGCCTGTGTTATTTATTTATAATATTTCGGTAGAGCAGATCTTTACTTAAATACACTTTTCCAATTTAAGCTCACTCCTCTCATGTAACATTTAAGCAAAAAACAAAATTTATATTGAATTTCCTGCTCTTATTGTAAATTATTTCAGATTACCAATCTTCTGCCCAATCGAATTTATTAAAACTTAATAGTATTACGCGATTTATGTATATGATACTGCCAGCGATAAGTAGCTTATTTTTTATAATATTTAACAAGAACGAATTGAATCCCTTGAGACTTGTGCGGCAACAGCCAAGAGAGCAACAGTGTACAAAGAGTTTTTTACAAAACCATAAAACAAAACGTCTGCAACAGAAAGAGAAACATAGACAACGGCAAAGGCTTTTGCAATTCGAACAAAGCCTGCAAAAACAACAACAAAGCCGCTATTGCCACATCAATTACCCTAACAGCAATAATTACAAAGATGATTATTACCATAGAAGTACTAATGATAATGATTACAATAACAACAGCCAAGATAATGATGGTAAAATCAGCACAATAGCAACAATAGCAACAGCAACACAAACAAATAAAAAACAAATTCAAAATTCACACACATTTAAATGCCAAAGACATGTTATTATTGCAACGAACAGAAAAATGGATGCAGATACAAATGGAATTAATACCAACGATATGGGGCAGGTGTTACGGTGATAAGTTAATTTAAACAATTATTAAAAATAATACTATTTTATTAAATAAATGTGTAACAAGTAAATAAAATAAAGCAAGCAAATGCTCCAGCAAATGCGTTTGCCAACAGATCGAGCTGAAGCACATACACTAACACACACAGAGAGCTATGTTCGTTTGGGGTAGTGTGCATGGGTGTGTGTGTAGTTATAAAAAACAAGAATTTAACTACTTAACACACACACACACACACACACTCACGCACACATGCACACATAATACCATAAAATAAACTCAGCTATTTAAATAACAACTCGTTTCTCCAAGTGTATGTGTTTTTCATTATCGTTTTCATTGTAATTGTACGTATGTATTTGTATTTAATATTCGTAAGTTAAGTAACTTAAGCCAAAACAGAAGAGTAATAAATAAAAGTTACCAGCATTTAATAAATTATAATTAATTAACGAATTAATGAATAAATTAATTAAGTACGAGTAAAACTGGATGAAAATAAAAACGATAAATTAAGAATAAACAATATTTGTGCAATATGAATATTTATTTAATTTTAAAATATTAAGAAGTAAAAGAAAGAAAAACCATACATGACTAATAAGACTATTTACTGCAGTTGTACTTGTTGTAAATCGGTGTAGGGGTAAAACGAGAGTGATGGGTTGGTTAGCACATCTGTTTTGGAGTGCAATATGCAGCCGTCGGTCGTATTGTCACTTGTTCGAAGAACACAATGATAATTTATTTACTAAGAAGCACGTGTAACATTATTCCATTTTCATGTTTAGTAATTATTTGTTGATACCTCCATTATTACTTTGTATTGTGTTTTTGTAAATATCTACAAGTATCAGCTAGTGAAAAACTCTCTCGAACCTCTCCCCCTCTTTGTATTTACACATTTTATTCAAATAAATTTAATATGTTTTTTTTACAATTATGTTACAATTTATTGAAGGCGTTGTAAATCATATAAAGGAGTCATTAAATTATAATAAACAATGATTGATAGCCAAAATAAGAGTGTTTGTTTTATTACAAAATCGAAAACTATTCAAAGGTAAGAAACGCTCCAGGAAAATGAATATCGGCTTCTTATGCAGCCTTTATATCTTATGATCACTTTGAGCTATTCATAAATACATGTGTGTAGTAAAAAAATAAAAGTATAAACATAATCTTAAAGCAAAAAAAAAAAAAAATCGCTAAAATGAAAATTAATTTGCACCAATCACTTAAATCGACATTTGGGGCACTTCAAGTGAAGCGGACAAGCAAAATAATTTGTTTTCCCGAAATTCCTTGAAATTTGACATAAGTGTACTGTAGTTGATATGAAGTTGTAAGCAAAGTATATTTTAAATTGTTGTTTATTTGTTGCCGTTTTTGAATTTTTATTTTTTGGTATTTTGAGAGGCTTGTCCCTCCACACGGGAGAATTCACGTATCCCCACCAAAAAATAGTCTAGTTGGGTCAAATTACATGATCTTTGCGGCCAAAGAACAGTTTAATTGCTCACCAAACTTGCCACTCAATAGGCTCATGTTATCGCGTGCCATGTGGCACCATCTTGTAGAACCACATATCAACCCTGTCCAATTCTTCGATTTTATGCAACAAAATTCGGTAACCCTCGAATGGTACCTTGCTCTTGACTGTAAAGTTGCGATTTTCATCGTACTTGAAGAAGTACAAGGCAATGATACCACCGGTCTACAATCCGCACCAAACGGTGCAACTTTCAGGATGCATTCGCAGCTATTGAACTGCCTTTGGCTGCCCTTCACACCGAATTCGGCAATTCCGTACCTTGCCGTGCCTATTGCGTCAGAAATGACCTTCGTCGCTGAAAACAATTTTTCGATAGAAAACACATTTCTCACACAGCACGACTTTTGATAGATGCAATGTATTGCAAGTATTGTTCGTTTGTTAGTCTATTAATGGTAAAATGACTTAGTATTTTTGACATTGCCAGGTGTCACGAATGTTTTTTTTTTACACTGAAAACCCAAATAGCAAAAAAATTACCTGATAGAAAAAAATTAGGAAAATAATGAAGATGAGTGATTCTTATAAAAAATTCTTTGATCTCTTAAGAAAAAATTAAATTTCAGGAATAAATTTTTTTTCGTTTGCAAGAGCGGAAATGACCATTTCTGATTAAAATTTTTCTAATTTCGACACAATTTTTTGCTCGACACTATTTTTTTAAACCATTTTTGAATATTATTTTTAAACAGGAATTAAGCTAGGATGTCCTCATAATGCCGTGAAAGTCTTGAAATGTGATAATGCATTACTTTAACAGATAAATAATTAAATAAATTTGCATGCATGGCTTTGTGAGTATGGTGTTAGGCACTTGCCTATGCAGGATGGCTTTACAGCGAAAATGATTAAAATCCATCTTTTCTCGCGTTAGCTAGAGTGTGCTGAATAGGAAGAAATTATATTTATATTAGATTAATTCTGGTTGGAAAAAATATTAAATTATGCGATGAAAGGTGCTTATCTGCTGTGATCGAATATAAAACGACCGTGTTACAGTTGATCGAAGTTAGTTCTCCCTGAAGGTTTCAAGGATTTTCACCAATTTTCATTTTAAATGCTGTTTTGTGCAACAAATAATATGAAAATGCATGGTTTTATAATTATATTAAATTGTCTCTTCTGTTTCGAAAATTTAAAGCCATTATGGACCGCAATCGGATAACAAAAAAAATATTTTTTTCATTAATATATAATTGGTTCGTTATTTTTATTTCCTGATGATGCTACACAATGGAGTAGCGAAATATCGAAAAAATAAAAATATAATTTTTTAAAAAAAGACCTTCAAGCTTGGACAATTTTAAATAAATTAAAATTTGGATTCTTTATTGTTTCATCGAGTTCCGCGCTTTGAGCTCAAAATCATTTGAATTGGTCTGTGTCTTAAACTAAAACAAACTCTTCTTTTATACTGAATTTTGGCTGACTTGACAATTTTCAAGTCAATTCTACGTTCGTGGAGATGTTCAGCAGCTTGACAACAAAATACGAAGTGATCGCAACTTGTTATACGGAAAATTTTACACAGATTTGTTATCTGAAAAACCAATAACAAAGTCCAAGTTTAACGTAAATGACTTTAAGCTGTTGTTGTTGCGTTTATACCAGCTGCAAATTAGGAAATGAAAGTAAAAGTTGTAAATATTAAAGACTTCCCTTTTTGGAAAAAAAAAAAAATACCTGAGTATCTCTTTCGTAATGAAAAGTAAAGCTGTTGCTTTAACGATTTCAAAAGAGCTTCTTGAACTTTTCCTAACTGTAGGATTTGCACTATTCGCTCGAGTTCTCCCACTTTTCCTTCCATTACAGCTCATTCTTCTCAACTTCTTATGGCATCATTTCAAATATTATAGCAAAAAAGTTTGATTGTGCCAATTAAATAATTTTGCAAATAGAAACTTGTAAAAATAAATATTCATTCTTTACGAGAACTGAAGGTACAATTTTTTAAATCCACAAACAAACTTTGCACTAATTTACACTCGAAACTTTCGATTGAAACAAATTTTCAGTGGTTTGTTCCATGATTCAAAAAAGTTTTGGCTACACCAGTCGATTGGTTGGTGATAAGCCCAGACTGAATGAATGTACGGTCAGGCAGATGGTTAAGTAAATTGACGAACAAGTGCTTATGTGTGTGTGTGAGAATACACACAGTATTCATATGCATGTGTGTGTTCACTGATTGCTCATAAAGTTCTTGCCATAAACAACAGTTTTACTAAATTCATTTGGTTTATTTGCTTGTAAATTCTTCTCCACAACCTCCTCAGTTGCTCTCTTTTATACGAGTATTTCCAGCAAATAAACACATACACACAAATGCAGATACATACTCGTACGTGTGTGTTTGTAATAAGTTGTTTAACACTATTTACTTTGGAAAGTTCAATAAAATTAGCTTCAGAGTGAATGCACGCATGAGATATGAAATTGCTGTTTGCCGATGGATTTGAAAGGTGTATTCGAGTATTTTTTCTAATTAAAAGTGGAATTTGTATTTGCTTAGATTATGTGTTTATGTAATAACTTAAAGTTCATTACATTTTCAATACTTATTTGTATAAACGTTAAAAAATTCAACTCACACACAATAAGCTGTTCCGTTATTAATGTATAGGGGGATATCGAAGCAGACCACTTACTTTCTGGGTTCTTAGTCCGCAGTAATACATGTGATAACTTTTTTTTAACTAGATGGGGTACCCGGTTTCTCTCCGAGAGTTGGTATGAGATAGTTTGGAAGTTGGAATCAAATAATATTTATAATACTAAATTGAAACATGCATTGGCATGTATGTACATGTACATTTTTATAAACTATTATATGAAGAAGCGGTATGCACCCTTCTGATCGTTCATAGGGTTAGCTTTAGCAAATCGTACAGCGTAAACTCAAAATTCGTGATAGTTCAGAAAAGACAATCAACTATTTTTGAACGTTTAAAAGTTGTGACTTTATTCTTAATTAAAATTGTAAAGTAATTTCCAAAAATCTATGTTTTACTTGAGTCAATAGGCAGATGATTAACGACAATCTACTCTTTCACGCAATCCAAACACGAGTTAATATTATCCTAAAACAATTCGTTGAATCTTCTATGGCTCATAAAAATAAGACAAAAGCACTATTCGCACACATGAACAGAGCATAGCAAAATGGCCGCCAGTTGGAAAGAACAAAGATATGGATTCCCGTAACTGAGTGCACTGTCAGAAGTTTTCGCGCATACCTCCTGGTAGTGGCGGCCGATAACAGGTTCCTGTCTTTGTAAGGACTCTGGCTAAATAGGTCGAGCGGAGGGGGAAAAAATCCCTAACCCACGGTGTAACAGCTAACGCCAGGAAAGCGTGGCCAAGAGGGTACTTGGACTCTAGTATGCGAACTTTTAATACAGTCGATCTCTCTTATTGGCCAATGGAGGAACTGTGAAGAGACGGACAACAAAACCTCGCAAGTGGTGGAATGGTCAGTCTCCAAAGATACTCCTAAGGAATAGGCTGAGACGGTAGACCACATTATGTTTATATATACAGCACTGGCTATCACAAGGCTCAGGATCACGGGCAGATATTTGTTAAAGGTGAATGCCATGGGGGTTCTAAGCCTTAGACAATTACAAGAGACTTCGTGACGAGGAAGAAGGTCGGCAGTTACCAGTCGACAACCTAAAATCACTACAGTGAAGGAAAAGGGCTAGCGTTTGCACGAGATTTAATAAAAGGTAGTCGTAAAGATGATGAGATATCAGCAGCCCTTGAAGGAGCTTAATTGTTCTTAAAATAAATTGGATCTTAAAGCCGTTGAGCATCTTTAAAGGATTTGTATCGAGCCAAAAGATACGTCTAAATATTTTTAAAACGACCGCACACATATGCGTATTTTAGGCAAAACATAGAAAACATTAAATGTTTTCATCCTGCCACACATAACTACAGAACTATGCGAATAATTAAAATTTCCTCATTGCTAAAATAGAAAAATAACACATAAAACAAAAACGAATGAGAGAAGAAAATAATTAAGTAATTTAAGTTTTTAACGATTGTTATGCGAAAAAGTTTTTAAAATATTTTGCAAATGAACTGAGTACAAATACAGACACAAACACACACACACACACATACACAGATAAAATATGTTAAATTTGTAGAACAACAAAGCATCGTTTACACAGAAAGAAAATGCAAAAAGTATGCTGAAATACACACACACACACACACATACAGTCATACATATACACAAGTAAAAGAGAACCCAACCAAAACAATCTGCGGTTATTTCTTTAATGTTTTTTTTTGTTGGAACAAAATTTTTAACACTTAAATGAATGCAATGCAAGTGATGTGAAGTTTGGTTTCTGCTGCTGCTGTATTTTTTGTTTTTATTAAATTAACAACAACTCCAACAACCACACAAAACATGCCACAATAATAAGTAGATATTGTTGAAAAAAGAAAAGAAAAAATAATAATAACAAACGCACACACACATACCCAAACAAACAAACAATTAAAACTAAGAAATAAGTAGGTAAAGTGTTTAACGAGTAGCAACCAGCGTTGGAAGCAACATTTTCAAAACAAAAACCCAAATTTTTTTATGAAATAATCATTGTGCATTGCACGGAGAAACGGTGCAAGAGATAGAGGAAGGTGAAAAAAAGAGATTTTTTATACTAAAAAACAAACAGGCGGAGTTTTAATTGAATTATAATGAACAGAGACCAGATTTGCTAAAATAATTTTTATTAAAAATAAATATTTGGAATTTTAGAAGGTAAAGTTTTCGCAGTGTTTATTGCTTGATTGCGCGGCAGTTATGGAATCGAACAAAGCAAAAAGGATTTTCGCAATGCGAGTTTCGAAAGCACCTAAGGTCAATGACATGATTTGTGAAAGGCAAAATATTTTAAAATATTGAAGTTTAAAATGAATTTTGAAAACACTCCATCTTCTAACATTTACTTAAAGAGATACGATTTAATCTTAAAAATATTGAAATACCTTTGTTACAGTGTAACCCCGGCTAGTGCAACCAATAGAAATTTATGCTGCCGCGAAAACCGAGTAAAAAATTTCTATGCCTGTCTTTGGAATAAAGATGTCCAGCCAAATAAAAAGTTTATCTAAATAAAGCATTTGGTAACTTTTAAAATAAAACACCGTTATTTTGATTACACATTCTGCTGTATATAAATTTGTATATGAAATTTTTTTATCAAAATAAAAGTTCATTTAACGAGTGTGAAATTTTCGATTGTGTTTTTTTGCATGATCTATTCTCGAAGCTTTTGCCAACGGGAAAGCTTTCGATATGATTCTGATATTTAATTTTTGATGGTATTGGACCTAAGACCGCATTTTATTTGCTCTGTTCCACAGTGATTTCTTCTTCTGTGTGAATGTATGTCTGCTGGGATATGTTCAAGAAACTTTTTCTTCTTTGGGGGTGAAATCACTCCCGTGAAATAGTCAAACGTTTAGCACAGCTTCTTTAACAATCAGCAACAAGACATCTTTAACAGTGCGCTCATGTCTTAAACACATCAATATATTATAGCATTTTCTAATTGTGCCGCACGTTATTTCATTCTAAACGTTGCCATAGGGCAAACGTTAACCAAATGAAAAGGTTTTTTTTTTTGCTACCAACCGTCTGTTTACAAAGTTGCGTTGAAGGTTTTTTTAAAAGTTGAGTTAACAGTGTCGCCAATATTAACAATTTGCGATTATCGAGCAGTTGTGTTTATCGAGGGTTATGTTTATCGAAGGTTGCTTTAAGCGAGGTTACACTGTATTTACAATTTTCTTAAGCCATTTTCAGAGATATTAAATGTGAAGACCAACATTTAGTAAAGAGATGGGATTGTACTTATTATTTATATTGAATATTTAAATTTTATAAAACTTGGTTTATAACTGACCATATCTTCCACAGACAGCTCCCGTAGATGCTCTATATAATTCCGTAGACAATTAGCAAGAGTTTTCTGTTGGTCAATTATAAAGTGAAAAAATATTCACAGCAATTAAGTGTTTAATTGTTTCAATTAATTACTTATAAATATGTTCATTCATATATTTTCTTTAAATATAAAATCGAGTTAATTAGGGACTTAAGTGAAACAAAACCTGCAATAGCCGCAATAGTAATTTCTGTGCATATGTCTGCCACGTATGTCTGTTGCCCACCCCCTCTAAAGTCATCTTGACGCAATAAAATATTATGCATTTGTTAAAATATACGGGCGATGTGTAAATATTTTAATTCTAAACCTTCATTGGGTACAAAGGTAATGTGTTTTGCCCTTTGCGACGGAAAAAAATCATGAAAAACCAACAAGTATGGCAAACATATAATAGTCAGTTATATTTTATTTATGATATGTTTCTCTTGGTTATGGTTACGTCAATCATGTTTTTTTCTTTGTGCGTACATGTGAAGTTCAATAGATATCTTGTATATGGTTCGTATCGAGTTTTGGCCTCTATTTGCTGCTTGATTTAGTTTTTGTCACTTGGCCTTCTAATAGCATCCCCTTAGAGTATATTTTATATCTCAGTTTTATTATAAAAATATTTGTTTAAATTCAACTATTAGCTGCTTTATATGCAGCAAACAGTTTTAAACTTGTTTGTATATTTTTTTTAATTAATTGTCTTTTTAACGCTTGTTTTTAACTTAAATTTCTAAACTTGTTCCAAAATAGGTTTATTGCTTTTTATTTTGCTGGCAGTTGACAAAACAAAGCGACTGAAAAAAATTTGTTAATTGAATCAGTTTTTGTCTTATTCGCTTATTCTTCCTTTTTTGTTGGGACGTTATTTTTTTTTTCTCTTTTTTCGGTTTTAATTTTATTTGAAGGGTAACTTCATTACATTAAACGAATCCAATTTGCGTTAATTTTTTTTTTGTTATTTTTCGCTTTTGTGCACAATTGGTTTTAACTTGATTTTGATTTTGTTGCGGTTGTTACATTAAGTTTGTATTGTTGTTGTTCTAAATTTAATGGTGTTTTTTTTAATTTCAGTTTTAAAAAGGATTTCATTCTATAATTTTTTATTTCTTTTGTTTTATATGACTTTATATATTGTCTTCCAATTTTACTCTTCAGACATATTTCCAGTGGCTTATTTTTAAATATTTTGCAGTAGTTGTTGTGTGTTGTTCATAAGTATAAGATTCCTTGACAACTAAAAAATAACTGCGGTCTAAATTTTAAGCGAATTAAATGATTAACCCCATAAAGAAAGCCTCACGAAGTCGGCTATTAGGGATACTTAAATATTCTTAACATTCTGTATGGAGAATTTTTTTTTGCAGTGACCAGAATACCTACAACAAGAGTTAACGTAGTCGTATGCAAGTCTGGCTCGACTTGACGGACGGGTCTCTTTAAGGAATCAGTAAAATGATGATTTTATGTCAAATGCAATAAACAACCCAGGGCACATATTTAATTATATTTATTGTACCGAATATTACATTGATAAATTGAATTTTATTTAACAAGATTTTTTGAAAAGCAACTTTAAATTAATTTGAAAAGCCGTATATAAATTAAAATGTTTTTTATTAACTCTTTTTTAACAACACTTCATTCTATTTAAACACTTATAATATATTGTGCAAAAACGATTATAAAAATAAGAGAAAAATATAGTTTCACTTTTATATTTGCATGATTGCATGCATGGACTTTAATATAAATACAATTTTATGTGAATTTTTTAATTATAATTTCGTGTTCATGCCAGGTCTGTTTGCTTAACACAAACACAAAGGTTGATAAAAATAGCAACTTACTGTTAATTCTAGTAATTGCTGCCGTAACAAGAATAGCAGCAGACCTGCTGGGATCTTACTAATTATTCCATTGTTATCGGGCTAATTTTTATTGATTTCATAAAATTTTTGCTGATCATTGCAGGAATTCATGCACAACTATTTTTTTGACCCCTAAAGTATGCTGTGTTTTTTGTTTATAGTAAACAAATGCTTTATGAGTGTGTGTTGCATAAGTATTGTTGGGTGGGTGTATTCTGTTGCTGTTGGTTGCAGCAGAAGAATAAAAATTCATATTGGGGAAAAAATTAATTACCTGTATAACAAATATGTATATGGCTGGCATATAATGAAAGTCATTATGTGGCTTGTCAACAGTTTATACGTTATTAATTTTCGTTCTCATATATTTGTTGGAGTAAGTTTTTGTTTGGATATGATGTTTTGCAAAGAGTACAGGCCCACACGAACGACATACTCGTACATACAAAAAGATGAATGTTTGCGAATAACAACAAACGCCATCAGATACTATTTATTTCCATTAATGCGTAAAACATAAAAAAAGTATTTAAATTGTTTCAGTATTTTAGTGTTAAGAAGCATTAAGTAATCGCTGAAAGTTATTATATGACTGGCAAGCATTTACAGAAATTTTATGTTAAACAGTTGAAAAAATTATGAAAAACTTAGCAAAAAAATTCATTTAAGGTTTTTTTGCTTTCGCATACCTTTGGCAGATTAACTTCAAATAAGACACAGGAAAATATTACTCGCGAATATATTCGTATTTGCTTTCTCCGCCAGCACCTGTCTTGAAAGTTTAAAGCTCTCCGTTCACACAGCCAACTGGCTCATAAAAATTTTTGTATGTGTTGGAAAAATTTTGCTTCGCTCAGCATAGTCACACATCAATCTCATTGCATTAAACCTATAAATAATTTTATTTATTATATTCAATATTTCGATACGCCGCGGCGTTGTATAGCATTATAAGGAAATAAATTATATTACAAAAACTTTAATTAACAATCAATGAAATATAAAAGAAATTTTGTCATAATACTGAGAAAATAGTTTTAAATTTCAAAATAAATACATAAAAAAAGGGAAAATAATTTTACATTTGTGTATTTTTAACAACAACAAGCAAATTATTAATTTATGTGAGCGACTTTATCTGTATCGGCTTTATAATTAATTCTTTGTGATATTGGTTGGTGTGTTATAAACTTTTATCATTTCTAATATATAACGTTGCTTACAATTCTTTGCAATATTTAACACTGAAGCACTTTCAAAGTTAGGATGGTGATATAATTTAGAACATTGTGATGATGATGATCTGCGGTCCGACTTATGTTCGACTGTTCTGGTTTTTAGAATATTTTTAGTTTTACACACATATACCTTATTATACCTTTCCTGATCATATCCGTTACAAGGTATTTTGTAACTTATATATGACGTATCGAATTTCTTAATCAATCTGTAGTTTTACTAAATTATCTTTTTAATGCATTATAAAGTTTGTGGATAATTCTGTATTTAACATTTTTAAACTTTTTTGATTTTTCCAGCCTCTCTGATACTCCTTGTACATAGGTTACTGACTTATAAACCTTAGGCTCTATCCACGTCTCTTGTATTCTGATTTTTTCTATTTTTAAAACATTAATTAATATCTAAGAAAATGTTTCCGAAAACTCCTATCAAATAATATGCTTCTAATCTCTTCTTTATTCTTCATTAAAATTCCTTCTATCAAGTTTTTAGCTGTATTAATAATTATTCTTATACTGTTTTTAGAAAAATTGTTAACAATTCTCGCAGATGCTATTGGCTTTTGATACCAATCCATTATTAAATTGTTGCCCAGTCTTATTAATAATGTATCCACATAAGGAAGTTTGGAATCACATTCATTTTCTGCCATAAATTTTATGTTTTTTTTGAAGGAATTTAATGCTTCCAAACCATCATCATCATTCTTAGTTTCATTACCCAATACATGTGTCCAGTAACTTCTGCATCACAATATCCGCTACAGTTGGAGATGCTGGAGATCCTGTCGTAAGACCCTCCTCTTGTACATACTACCTATACAAAATGTTCTATACAAAATTTAAAAATAACTAAAAATAAGCCCTACACAATTTTAGTGTAAGCCTAAGGACTTTACAAAATATATATTTCAGAGGGATTGAAGAGGACAAAGTTTCATCTAGGTACACATGTGTCCACGGAAAAGTTCCGTGGTCTTAATTGCAGGTGGTTACCGCAAAATCACCAAGGGTATCCATATATATCCTCCAAAATTACTAGTGTTTGGTAAAAAAAATGTCGTACCTAGCTTTAACAACTCGTGGTGTTTTTGGAGTTTTCTAAGCATCCAGTCCAAGCATATATTAGAAATATCGAGAGTCATACAAAGTTTCGCCTCGACACTGCGTGGAAAGCGATCCAATCTGTAATAAATACTTAGTCGGACAGCAAGGATTACGCCGTTAGCGTAAAATTCCTTCAAGCAAAATTTTATTTATTCTAAAGAAAACACATGTTAACAACAAAATAAGCTACACAGAAAAGAGTAAGAAGAAATCATTATTGAAAGCAATAAAAGGGCAATAAAATCACAAAGAAAAAGTGGAAGAAAGAAGAGGCTGCGACACGTTCACTAGTGCCAGGGATTGTGTGATGTAGCAGACAAATTTAGTATTGTTTCAATACTCTAAATTAAAAGACACTAATTTTGTAGAAATGGTCAGTAAATAAGTATGTGCAGTTCGATATGCAGATGACAAGATCCCACCCCAGTAGACTGGTAGCTAGCAAGGTCAAGGCTCATAAATCGTCTATCTATATATTTTATTAAATATATCTAACGAATTAACACCTTTTGTCACATACTCGACAAATCCACCAAAAGAGTTTTAACTTGGTACAATGATTCGATGGTACGTCATTCAACTTTGGCCAAGATCAGAATCAAATCAAAAGTGTTTTGATTTTTATCAAACCCACATCAGACCAATGAGTGTGAATTTTTTTACTAACACAATCACAAAAATCTGAATTTGATGTATTAGTTTGATGAAGCAGCTTAATGAGTCTCCGGACCGCTCTGTCCAATTTATGTAAAGCAATATTGTTTTTTTTTTTACTTCTAGAATAAATCGAAAACTGAAAACAACTGCAACGTTGAACACAAGCAATAAAAAAAGAATAAAAATATTCTATTCCATTGGACTTAGTTTCCGGCACCTCGCGGAATATATTGGAAAAATATACAAAAAATTTTTTATCAACCTTTCAACTAGCAGTTTGCTCATAATGAAAGTGCTATTATTATTTAATTTGCAACACTAGGCAAATTTGCGTAATCGTATTTTACTACAAGCAATTGATGTTTAAACAATTTATAATTCCAATACAAATCTCTAATCCTGTTTATCACTTATAAATTGTTTTTTTTTTGTTTGTTTATTTCGCAAATCTTATCAATCCACTTCTGGTTCCCTTTAACTGTTTTATGGTTTTCATTCTTCTTCATAACTTGAATCTCTTTCGTTGAGATAATTTTATTACATAAACAAATCCTTAATATTTGCACGTCCTTTTGTAAATTTTTTAGGGGGAAGGGGGCTTTCCTTTATACTCCTGTTAAATAGGAAATTTAATTTCAGTGTTGTTTTTCTTGTCTCTATATATTTTCTCTTTATAAATATTATTATAATTTCATGAAGTAAATACAATTTATTTACTATTTCTTACAGATAAGCTTGCACACACACACACACACACACACACACACACAAACACTCACATAACAACAAGTTTAATACTCTCACGTACAATTTCAAACACTTCGTGCTTTTGTTGTTGTTGCTGTTGCTGTTGTTGTGTATAAGCATGAAATTTGTTGGCATAAAATTGTGTGAAATAAAAAAAAAATTATGTAATTGAATGTCATGCCACACTGCCTGCCTACAATTCTATATTTTTCCTCTAGTTCTTTTTTTATTTTTTCTATTTTTTAGTTTCTGCAATATAATTTAAATAAGCAGCAATTGGAAGAAATGATAAAATGAAGCTGTTTTAGGTTGACTCAGAGTAATAAAATTTTAACTCATGAAAAATGTAAATATATGAAATCAAGAAACTTTGTCGGCCCCGAAAAAAGGAACAAAGAGCGAAAATCTTGTAAATTTTTAAAGGTCCCTTAAACCAAGTGCCACAATATTGGTGGCTTTTATAATCGAAATTCTCCATTATTCGAGAGTGATTGATAGTTAAAAATATTTAGCAAACTATTCATTTTATTTGAAAAACATAAAGAGAAGTTAACTTAGAGTCCTTTTATAGAATGCTTCTTAACAATCAATTAATTACTTCAAAGCTCTGTTTGCCAACCTTACAACAACGCAGATGCAATTGTAAAAGTAGCTTTGGCAAAAATAGCTTGTGCCACAACATTATTGCATCTATTTTATTCGCTTTCCTGTTTATTGTTCTTGTTGCTGTTGTTGTTCTTCGTCTACATGCATAATGCAAAAAGTGGAAAGAAAACATGAATTGGCGGTAAAGTTATCAAATAAGCATGAAAATTTAATATTCCTTTGCAAATGCAAAAAAGAAGAGCTTATGCTCGTATAGCGAATAACAAACAACAGCGAAAGGATTACAATATAAAAATAGATGAAGAAGAGAACTTCTTTGCATAAAATTATTAAAATTAAGACACAGAAATATGAAGGCTGGTCTTCGAATTTGAAATTAGTTAATCAAATCTGAATTTGAAATTTTATGTTGCAATCGACTGTTCAAAGTAGCAGTAGCTTGCATTATTCAGTTAATATTCGCCAGCCATCGAGGTTGAATAAGATTTGTTAAGCTCGTCGTTATCACGTCCAACGTGTTCACTGTGCGTGGTTCATTTTTATTTGTCCCACATAATTTGCTTGATGAATACAAGATTTTGTATTATTTTATCTAAGACGGACAAATATTTTTTCAGTAGGTTTGTGCTCCTTTTAAACCTCACCTCATCTGCTCACTCACTCTTACTCGCCTTGGAACAATTTAATACTGTTCTGCTACTAAATGTTTGTTTAAATAAGCTACTAATGGCCTTACGAAACATATTCAGTGGCGAATCTAGATAAAGTAAATAATTAAGCAATTTGCATTTGTGTAATGGTAAACAGGCGCTTCAGAGGATCTGAAACGTCAATGAAATAAAAGACCTCAGGTCAAAAATAGTTTGCATGCTTTGTACACTTGTCCCCTTTTTACACCTGGCGACTACTTTAGTGAAATGTGCAGAATTACTCGCACCCCCAAGCAAAAACATTGCCTGTTCAAGTGTCCGTTATCGCCACTATCGTATGTGTATGTGTGTGTGTGTGTGCAAATGTATGTAGGTGTGCATGTGCATTTTGAGCTTCTACGTATAAAATGGCAAATGTTAAATGGTCTAAGCCTAGTAAAATGTATCGTCTATCACATGGTTAGTTTGCTGAGTCAATCATTTGTAAAATTTATGTTGCTTTCAATGAAAATGTCATCAAATCTAAACGTATGTAGGTATTATATAAGGTGCATGTTTGTGTGTGTTTTATTGCATATACACACATACATAACGTACGTACAGGTTTAGTACACAACATTTATATAGTTTAGTTGTGCCCATTAGATGCTTGTTCCCATGCTACCTGAATAAGCTGCTACAAATGTGTGAATGTGTGTAACGTATAATGTCTATGATTCCAACTCAATGAACAGATTAGCTTTAGGGACTGGTTATAAAAAAAGAAATAAAACTCCAGTATTTTTTACCGGCATTTCAAAAGAAGCCATTTTTTATAGAAGATTTTATTTTCACTAAAGTCTAAAAAATTGCAAGTGTCTTTCACGTTGTGATAAAAAAAAGTTACGTTTCTTTGGTCGGTTGAAAGAAGAATGGATAATAGAAATAACTTCATATTAAAAAGGAGACGTTTAATTTCTTTTACGTTTTCTTCTTTTACATTCGCCGAGATATCTTTGCGCACAACGACACCTCATTTATTCTGGTATTCGTGTTTTTTGTGTTTTTTGTTCTATAATTTCCTTGAGAACTGTGCAAACAAAAATGTGCAGTAGTAACAGGATGTCCGTTGAAAATGTTTTCAGTTGTACTTTTAGTGGCATTAAAAAAAAACCAAAGTGAACAATAATGGAGTACGTTTCTTGGTGACATTACGAAGCATTTAAATTTATATAGTTACGCAGATTTTTAAACATATGCCTGACTGTATTGTATTTGTATTTATATTAAGAATCTATATTTATTCCACTAATTTCTATGGTCATGAATAAAGCTCAACTCTGCTGAAGTTAAACAAGAGTAGAATTAACATTTTAATATCTCTCATATTATGCAGCATGTGAGACTTCATAGCCCCATTTGCACACCCAAAAATCGTAATACTCGTGAAAATTTTATTGATATAAAAAACTTTAATATTTCCGCGATAACATTTTTTTTTAAATATTGGAAAACACAACATTTGCAAAACTGAAGGTAAACAATATAAATCTGTCAAAAAATTAAACACAAACATTGCTGTTTTGAAAAACGCCAAAAAAACAAATGGTTGCGGCATGGGTATGACAATCATATTGTGTTCTCTATAACAATATATTGTTGTGACATACATATAATGGATCACTGAACACATTTTAAACATTACTTTAGCTGTGTTAAACAAGTTAGTGTTTACATTTGATCATTAAATGATAACTGTCAACATGGTTGAGTTGAGCTATTGAGTCTTTATTATAATTCTACCCAAATAACAAAGTATTTAGTCTGTACAAAAATAACATAATAACTCTAATTGTAAAATGTTCTACATAATAAGTAATATTTTTTCCTTACTACTATAATAACTACTTTTTTTACTACTATGATAACCTGAGAAACGGTTTAAAAATGGCAATTTTCAAACGTTTTTGTATGAAATATAGTCTCTTTCTGTTTTTTATAAGCTGCAAGTCCATTAAAGCATATGCAACACTTTAAAGTTTTCTTATTTTCACTAGTATTTAAAAAAACAGTGTTAACTAAAAATGTTTTAACTATCGCTAAAACTACAACTCCAAACAGTCGCTAGTAGTGGCAGCAAGAGCATCTGTCTTCATTTATAGCATTGCCTTTTTCTAAAACTCCTGCTAAACATACAGATTTTATAGTTAAAATGGAGTGGCAGCAATGAAAAATAAAACGAAGTTGCTTATAAAACTATATAGTTTCCTTTTGCTCTGTTTAATAACTGCTGCTGTAGTTAAAGTTATTTTTATGACTAGAATAATATTATGATAGTCGTAGGTTCGTGTTAAAGTAGCAATGGAAGTAGTCAAAAACATTCAAAGTAAACTGAATTATAAAGAACAAGCAAGTGAGTGTGATCAGTGTTGTCATTTTGAACCCAAATTTGTTATTGCTTATATTTTTTATATATATGTTGTTGTGTATATTTTGGTTATAGAAATGGTAGTCTTAGTGCGTTATTATGATATTTTTATGTTCTTAGCAAGTGTTTATAAAATACAGCCTGTGTCAGAGAACAACACGAGTGTATCACTGCCATAAGTACTATGCAATTGTTTTTTTTTTAAATTTTTTCATTGGTAAATCTTACGAAAATAAAAAAAATACAATTAATAAAAAATGTATTCCTGAGTTTCTGTTTTTTTTATTTTTAATTTGCGAAAATTCTCTGCAAATAATACAATCTGATGAGTAATATTTAACGATACTAATTTATAATTTTGTCCCTGCTTGTCCTTGTTATCTAATATATTTTTTTACTACTTCCACTGCTACTTCCATGTTCCATCTTGTAGTTAAAAAAGAGAAAATTATAAACTACACCATATTCTTTTTGAGCTACTACTAAATCCACTGCTACTGAAATGAGCAGGTAGCAGTAGTAGTTTTTAAAATTCTTGGCTCGACTATTTCGGTGTTTCTTCGTAGCTGCTGTTATTTTTTATATCGTTTTCTAAACCCTGCTTCTTTCTACATTTTATGTGTTTATTTTCTTATTATTATTTTTTTTTTGTTTTAAAATGTTTGTCTTATTTTCTCACTAAATTCAATTTTGAAGTTGACTTTATGTTTAACTAAAATATTATGTTACAAAATATTATTTCGTTTCATCATTTAACAGTTCATAAAAAATTAAATAGATATGAATGACATGTTTTCTAATTTGTTTCTTTATCCTCTCGTACATTATTAGTTTCACAATTTATAGTGAGCGCATCGTTATTAGGAAAAAGAAAAACTTGAAAAATTCTTATTAAAAGTACTTACAGCAATAATAATAAAATAAATAGAAAAAGAGAAAAATAATAAACGTGGCACATGCTACAAACTATTTATTTATGTGCAACAAAATGCTGCCGCTACCGTAACATTATAAAACTAATTAAATGAACTGTCAACATATTGTAGAATTTTATTTCGGGCTTAATAACTTAAAATGACATGTGCCGCATTATTAGTAAACTGCATTCAAGTACTACAAAGTCAGATATTTATGCAGTATCTGCGAGTGGATTGATAAATTATTTTGTACCAGATACTGCAAATGTATATTTATTTGTTAAATATTGCTAGAAAGAGATTATATTGTCGGTGAAATTAAAATAGGACAAACGTTAATATAGTGGATCTGCAAATTGTGCTAAATAAATTAAAAGTTAAATATAATTTTCGAAACACACACCCAGTTAAAAAGATATATCGCCCATATACTCAAACAACGTCATAACTCAATAAATGCATTTTTAGAGTAAATGATGCAGAATTGATCGTTGAGTCACGCTGTATATTGTGTATAACATAAATTTTATCTTTATATCTGTAATACTTTCAATGTTTGAAGATAATATGCCAGTATTATTTTTATATAGTGGAAGTAAATAGAAAACTTTAACCGAGTTGATCTCTCTGGCGCTGTAATTATTGACATTGATTAAAAAAGAAAGATATTGCAAAGTTTGTAAAATTCAAACCAATTTCGTTAAAATCCATTAAGAAGGACTTGTAATATTCTAACCTGCGAAAAACGTTTTATTTATGAGCAATAAGTTGGTAGCATAGCTGTCACATTGTGACTACCTTTAGTAATCATTTAGATTGCTTTAAAAGCAAATTTTAATGATTATATAATCAACTGGTTATAATTTTTTAATCACTAACTAATTATTTTTACAAGTAGTCTAAAAAGAATTAGAATTACTCACGATTACTACAAAATAATCAAAAGGAATCAAAAGTGATAATAATAATTCGACTTCTTTCCAAGATTACTTTAGATTATTTTTTTAATTTCAAAGTAGTCTAATTTGGAATGTTTTTAGATTACCTCTAATCGCAATCAATCAGTAATCACGTGAAACTGAAAATAATCGTAACTCAATCAATTACTTAACCTTTCAAATGAAAGCAAAACAATTACTAATCATTAGAATTGGCGGTCAGCTGGCAGACACAAAGATATGGCTTGCCGTAACTGAGCCGGTAATAAGGAGTCTGGCTAAATAACTCAAGCGGAGAGAATTTAACATTCTTTTATAAAAAAACTTAATCCATGGTGGTGGTACATCCTACGCCAGGGATGCGTGGCAATGAGGGTATTTGGTATCAACTCTGGATACCAGTCAATCTTAAGTTTTAATACATACTTACCTGTGCATTTGGAGCTCTGTGTAGTTGGATATTGTTTTCTCCATTACAGGAATGAATCAGAAAGCGTCGCAAGAGGCGCATAGATTAATCTTTGACAAAACTCCGATTTTAATTGGCCAAGTGAGGAATCCCGAAGTCAAGAATACCTCGCGAGAAGTGGACGCGTCAATCTGAAAAGGTACTTCTAAGGCGTAGAACCGTAAGATTCCGATAGGTATGGGCAATGAGGCCTCACAAGAGGAGGAGAGGTTAATCCCTGTGGAAATTCCGGGGTTTATTGGATAATGAAAAAATCCTGAAGAAATAGACAAGAGCAAGAGGGGGACGCGACTTTAGCGCACAACGGGCAGTCACTTGTTAAATGTGAATGCCATGGCGTACCTAGGCATTAGAGAAATTCTGGTAATTACAAGAGACTCGGTGATGAGGAAAAAGGCCAACAGCCACCAGTCCAAAGTCTAAAATCCTTATAGTCAAAAGTCAACGCTAGTGGTAGCACGAGACTCGAAGCAGAGTAAGGCAGTCGTCAATTAAAAACCGGTTGCCTGAATTTAATTCGAGGAAAAAAGGTGGTCGAAAAGGAACCCATAAAGTTAACAGTCTTCTTGGATATCCCTCCTATAGTTATAAACAAAACCTTTCCGAATAATAATCCATACTTAACAACTGTGGTTCGTACAAAGAACTAAATAGAGACACATCTAAATATCGCGTTTTTATTTAGTGTTATAAAACTTTAAGTTGGCAATACTGTTTGTTATGTGTCCCATTTTGACAGATTTTAATTATTTCACGTATAGTTTCGTTTGCCATTTCATCAAAATGTGCAGTTTTTTTTTTAATGGAAAATATGGTTTAGTTCGCGAAGCTCATCATTCTCTTCGTCCATTTTCCGAGGGTTCGTATTTCTTTAGAAACGATGCCGGCCAAAACGTTACAATTAATGGTGACCATGATCACTACTGTTTGTTTATATAATTGCAAGATTTATGGCAGCGGTTGATACCAGTTTTTGCTGTTTTATTTTACTTCAATAAAAAAATAATCTGACTGGCATTTTTTAACAATCCGTTACTTAAATAATATTTATGACAATAATCATCAACTATTTCTTTACCGTAGAACTTACGATATATGAACTGTCATCCTAGTTAATAAAACACAACAATGTAAACACGAAAACAGAGAGAAAAGTATGCATGTGTGTGTTCAAATGTGCAGACGATGCCAACACATACACACACTTAGCTACTTGTGTAATATGTAATTTTAATTACATGAATACGGTTGTGAGCAGATGTTAATTACAGAAATCTTTTGCAGCAGATTTTAATATGAATTTGTGCTTGTTTTATGCAAAATAAAATAAAATAAAAAATAAAACAAATAAATTATAATATCCCATGAGTATAACCAACCTATCATTTGTGTAATCGTATACTACTCATGTTGCCAGGACTATTTTTTCTTTCCTTTACCAAACAAAAAACACAAACACAACATTTTGAGAAAGTCAAAAGGAAAATAATTTAAATATTAACGAAAAGTATATAAAAGTGAATGTGAAGTATAATAAAATATGACGAAGGTATGCATGTTATGTTATGTTAATGGGAAAACTCGTGCAAGTGAAATTCATGTAAGAACAGCTAAGAGAAAAATGAAAATTTGCTTGCTTTTTTTCTTTAAATTCACTTAATAAAACTTATTGCGTACTGCATTCATGTATAACTCTTAAAAATTAATATAAAATTCCTATAAGGATTTTGACATGACAGCAGCAACTACTGCAAGATTTGTCACTGAAATACAAATTAAGTGATTTTTTATCGAAATAAATTTTAGTGTTTTCCAGTCAACGGCGGAAGTATATTTCTGAGCAGGTGTGGCAAACTGGTATGTTGAAATTTACATTGATTTTTCGTAATATACTTTGCTTAACATTTTATTTAAAAAATTATTTATTTAGAAAATATTTTTTGTAAAATATCCAATGTCCAAGATAAGTTCAGAAGGTTTAAGAAATAATCGTGGTTATTATTTTGATAAATGCTTTTGTCAGACTTGTCCTATATATAATGGAATCATTGAATAAAAATAAATATTCTTAATAAATAATTGCTTGATATGGAAAAGAGCACACGTCAATTAATGGTTGGGCAGATTTTGTGAAACAATTTCGGGTATTTATTTAAGAACTGCGCGTCTTTAAAAACTTGTTATTAAATTTATTTTAATACTGTCCCCAAAGCAAAGGTTTTGTTTCGAAAACTTAATTAACAAATACTTTTTGGATAGACTTAACAGGGTTAACAAAGTCTTGCAATTGTATTTAACAGCTCTAGGTAGTTAGGTTTATTCTCTTCAAGGCTTCACTAAAGGTCGCCAGGCGTTAAAACGTAGATGCGTATTGTATGAACACAGTATTCGCCTACTAGGTAACTCAGTTACGGAAAATACAAAATAATATCGTCGTATCTGGTATTCACCTAGCGCATGCAACTAAGCTACGGTAAACACAAGATAATTTTGGGAGACTTTCTATTCAGCCAAATAAGAAGTGTATAAAATAATATCACCGAACCTTATATTCGTCAAAATACAACGAAGAATTCGCAATACTTCCGGTTTAAGTGATCTGCTTATAGCTAATTACTCTTGGTACGGTATCAATATCTGCTAGACTATTTCATGGAAAAACCTCGACGCTATATGCAATGTTTGGCATAAACTAATTGAGAATTATATCGTATGCAAATACGTGTGCAAGTATGAATTAAATCAACCATGCCCACTTAGCATTTGCGTTCGACAAATGTTGAGGTGGTCATCCAGGCATTTACGAGTTTGTCGATGATTAACCGATTCGTCAACCTGCCCTTGCCAGTATTTGCCATTTGCAAGACATATTCCTCGCCGTCCTTCGAATAATGGAATTATTTCGAGTAAACTGGAATTAAACCAGCAATAAGCAACGTGGCTTCATCTGCTACAGTCAGGAAGGCAACACCTACACTTAGGGCAGCAAGCCTATACACACGATCTCAAACATATATGAGATCCATATAGATAACAGTTTTCTCTGCAGAAATTCGAACCCCTTGTAGTTGGCACTTGTTTATCCACCGTTGATTTCTTAAGCAAAATTGGTTATCGAATAGACGACCTCCGGCGGCTTTGAGAGACGTTTCTAATTTTTTGCAAATGATGTCCAACAGTTTTGCAGGGTGGTCGTTAGGAGAACGCTTCATCTAAGACGTTCTTTTCTTTTGGTAGCGACACCAGTTGTTGGCTTTCCATATTGAAAGATGTGAATTCTTTCGCGTCCTTCTTTCAGCAGCAAATTTTGTATGTAATCCAGTCCCGGTCCTAGAGCATTTAAGTTTCTTGGCTACAATTTCAAAAGCAAGTCCCCATGACTTTTCTTTAAGAGTACCACATCAATGTAGTACTTTCGCTTGGTATTAGACGTTTATTGGTGTCTGTGATTCTCATGCCTACCTCGCGTTTTTGTGCATTATCTCCTCTTATGTATAAAAGTAAATTCTGATCGCAGCTGAGCTATTTTTTCGTTCCGTTAATAAAAAGCTTATTTTTTCTATTAATCGTCCCTCTCACCGCGGCCACATCACATGCACGGGGAATTCTGTCACTAATTGCTCAGCCATAGTCTCGGGTGAACCATGCAGCCCTATATTCTCCATCATGTTTTGCACTATAACTTTATCTAGAGTGTTAATTTTCCAACCTGTAATGCTTTATTCTTAGAGTGTGTGTAGGTGTCAATATGTGGTATGTGTTTTTGTTTACAACGTAGTATCGGCACATTACAACGGTCAAGTCACCAGAATAAGAATGCTTCACAAATCTATGTTGTAAAATTCAAAAGGCATTTCTTTAACAGACCACATATCCTAAACACAATATTCATAAAATATATTTTTATTGCATATGCCCTGTAGTACTTCAAAATAATGGAACTAAGTTATACAAATATGTGGCCTTTAGACTCCCTGCCTGCTAAAAATGTCTATCAAGAGCTTTACTCAATGAATAGCATTTCATTTACTTTCTAACAGCACTGGCTTAACAACTAAACTAATTCTATTGCTATCATAATAATCCTTGCAATAGAAGAACTTACAGTCATTTAAGTAACAAAAATACAGAAAGCATTAAACCTGCTGTGGCATTTTAATGGAAATAATATAAACACAAATAGCTACCACTAACTACCCATTTAGTGTAACGAATTAAATTTAACAATATTATTTTCTGAGTACTTGTCTAGATTTGCTTTCACTAATATTTACTATTTATGTGAACTTGGCTGTAGGTGAAGCCTTGCTTGTGCTACTTAAACTAATACACAAGGTAAGACACACACACACACATATGCACACATAGCCAACTACTTTTACATATAAGTTTATTTCCTATATAAAATAAATAGAAACAAACGTCGGAAAAACGGAAATCTGCCACAGTCGTAATAACAATTTCATGTGGGGCAGTTAGTGAATTTATTCTATTAAATAGTTGCCACATCCATTTATGGCTAAGAGGAGCAGACAATTGCATACAACAGTGAAAGGATATCGCAATAATTGAACCGCATGTGGTTGAAAGTATTATGGATTTTTAACTAACCAACATGAGGTAGAAATGTAAGATTTTATTAAAACTAAATTAAAAAAAAAAGACAAACTAGAGTGGAGGCAACTTGAAAAGAATGTGGCAAAAAAAAACTTTTAATTGCTGTGTAAACTACATCAAATACAACCTAAGAATTTTTTTTCTTTTGGTTTTAATAACTTTATAATTGTTTTTGGAAAACCTCTTTAGACAACACAACTATTTTTGGGCTAAAACAAGCAGATAAAAACCGTGGAAAATTGGGAGAGAAGAAAAAAAAAACGAATTACTAATGACCATAACAGCTTACAGTTTCTAGATTTCATGTTGCAGCAGATTATAGTGGGACAAAACTAAAACTAAGCACTCAAAGGAGACCGAAAATATTCTACCAAAAAAACGCGAAATACATGCAGCCACATTCACACTTGAAATTGTTGTCAAAAACACTTAAAAACCATTTGCAACACATTTTATACTTGAACTTTTACTCCTAAAAAAAAAAATGTCATTTCAAAACACACACATGCACTTGCACAAACATATTTGCACGTAAAAACGACAACAGAAACAAAAAAAAAACTAAGTTCGGCCTTAGTAAAAAATTTATGGCGAGAGACTCAAGTCTAATAAAGAGGCAAAAAAAAAAAAAAAAATTCGTTTAACTTTAAACTTTTGTGGCCCTTTTCCACCAAAACTTACATAAAGAAATGAATGAAAAGGCTGCGTCTTATTTCAAAATCGCTTTACTAGGTTATAAACTTAACTTAAGAGTTTAACAAAATTGAAATAGTAATTTTTGCATAACTGTCTCTGCCAACAAACAATTGCAACTGTGTTCCAAACACACTTACATGCAAACACAGATGCTACAACTTTGATAGCAAAACACCTCTGATCTTCCCCCCTGTTGTGGCAGTTTCGTGCTACTCTTGCAACAATTGTCGCAAATAGGAAAATGTATTCCGTCTTGTCTTGTCTTGTGTTGGATAAGTGTTAAGTAAAGGGTCATCAAATACGCGCACTCCATGTCATAGATTGAAGTTGCTGTTAAAACATTTCGTTTTTGTCTTTGTACTTGAGTACTTTTTGTTTGTTCTATTTTTCCCCGTATTCTGTTCTTAGCTGCAGCGAAGTTTTTGAATATTATGAGTATTTTATTTGGCTTGGCAAAGGCTGGTAAAAGAACATGCTAAATACTTGTTGGAGAGATGTAAATTTTGTTAAACTTCCTTCTTGGCAATCAGTTGTGTTTGAGGGGAAGGAAACCATACTGGGAGTGATCACAAGTGTAGCTACTTAAAAGTTGTTAATACAAAAGAAGATGTTTATGCAAAGAAAACAAGTGATAAAGTCTATGCAGAATAAATGTGTTACTTTCTGATACTTTCTAGATGAAAATTAATATATTAAACCATTCGAATGCGTATGCCGATGATCTGGCACTTATGGTTGGTGGTAAGTTTATTGGGGCCATTCAAGGTTGCATGACACAAGCTCTCATGACAACTGAAACATGATGGTATGAAATGTTAGCAAATTTGACGCTATGCTCTCCAACGGAAGGAGGAAGGTATAAAGATTGAATCCTTTCGGGTCGCAAATAAATGTGTCCCGGAAGGTGAACTATCTAGGCGTTACTCTGAATAAGGAACTTAGCTCAAATGAATACATTGAAATGAAGATAGGGAAAGCAAAAAAGATCTTGCATCAAAGTAAACCAGTGTGTGGATTTTTACAATGATGGTGGGACCCATAATAATTAATTCATCTGTGGTTTGGCGGCCAAAGGCCTCTCGCAGTACAATTAAACCTCAGTTAGATGGGATTCCTGCACACGGCACCAACTCAGGCAATCGTGGCAACGCTGGGGTTGCTATCGCCTTGCTAAAAGCCAATGCCCTATGGCATAGCTTTTGGTCGAACATCGGCCATACGAGTGTTCTGGGCCTAGTCAAAAAAGAGGTTATGAAGATTCAGATGCCGATGGAACGAATAAATAAAAAAGTAGTCAAAAGACTGTATCGGACAATCATTGCGGATGGCGTTATACACAATAAGTCTATGGAGAACGCCAATAGCATTTTTACTGGTTCTCTTATGGGCGCAGGGCAGGAGCAGTTATATACACAGCTGACCTAAACTTCTCCTTTAGTCTGCGTCAGGCGGAATTGCTGTATGCGTTGGATCACCTGCTGAAAATCACTGCGTGAATGTAATTTACAATCAGTCGGTTATAAAACACATGAGGCAAGCAAACGTGTACTCCAAGATAGTGCTAAAGTGAGTGCAAGAGCTAAACACATGTGCTTCGGTGTACGAGATAAAGGATACATAGGCATATGAACTTGTATAAAGGGGATCTGTTATGAATTTCTATGGACCAGAATCCACAGTTACACTGGGGAATCGCCTAGTGCGAACGAACGATCTACAATGGGTAGACTCATTAAACCTGAAAAGGTGGAGGGAAGCTACTACATGTAGACAGGCTCGAATGGTGCTCAAAGAGCCCCTAGCCGGGAAGGCCAGTAAGATGCTTTGATATTACTGCGCCGTGAAAGCTTCAAGTATCATCTGGCCAAGCTGAAAATTGAAGAAGATGATACTTGCAAGCCTGATGATACTGAGACGGTAGCGCACATTGTGTCGGAATGTCTAACACTATCTAGCATACGGCTTACGACCGCGCGCAGATATTTGTGAAATGCAATTGCCAAGGGGGATCTAAGCCTTAGACAAATGCTAGCAATTACAAGAGACTTCGTGATTAGCCAGACGGTTGACAGTTACCAGTCGGCAGTCTGAAATCACTACAGTCAAGGGTCAAGGCTAGGGTTAGCACGAATGAAAGTAAGGTAGTCGAATATTACAAATTGGTTGCCTCAAATCAATTCGACGAATGAAAGGGTTCGAAAAGGGATCTATAAAGTTAGTGATCTGCTTCGATATATCTCGCCCCGCACGCACACACTCACACACATACACATATGCAAACAACAACACATACATGTATATGGTCTGGTTTCGGCTTTTATTGCCTGTATTTTGTTGTACTAAATATTCTCAACACATTTGTTACGCTCGTATACGCGAGTTATTCTGCTATAATTATTGGATTAAAACAATTCAACAATTATTAATTCTAAAACAAAAAACTGATTGAAATTATAAATCAACAACTTTGCTTTCTTTTATAGGACTCATTATACTGATTGAGTTGTTCTTTGCTTTATGCAATCAGTGCATAATTGAACACCATCATTTATTATTTATTTGTTTTGATTTTATTTTTTGTTTTAGCTCGGAATTCTAATAATTAATTTATTTTATTTGTAGAATACTAATTAACTAATTGTAAGCCTCAGCCAAAAATGTTTCACGTACTTTCTTTCGTACAAATAAATGCGTTTGAACAATCGTTTTACGATTCAAAGTAACAACGACAACAATTACTCTTCCATAACAAACGCTTATAATTTATGTACGAGAGAATGGAAGGTGTGCTGGTGGGAGAGTAGTTGTGTTTGTGTTTGTGATTGTTAAATATTATGCTAATTATTTTTCGTTGAGTGAACATTTGTAATGAGTACTCAAACAACAAGAGCAACAGCACTTCTTATATACATTTAGATGCAGCTAAAACAGCAGCAATTAAAAAATATACATATATAAAATAGCATTAGCAATAACAGAGAACAGAATCTTAGCCTTATGATGTTGTTCAAATGGAAGGATAAACAGGGGGTGTAAGCAAAACGCTTTAAGAATTGTGTGTAAGTGGTAACGTGATGTGCGTTGCTCTGCTCTGCTCTGCTCTGCTCCTCCACATTAATTTAAAGTTACAAATTTATCCAACTATGTAACTTACTGCCTGCTTGCATAGCAAGAGATGAGTTTATTTATTATTGTAGCACAATTAATAAACCTGGCTAATTGCACACCTTGATGTTTGTTTAAATAACATGGAATGGAATTTAGATTTCTGTGCGGATTTATGTGTGTATGTGTGTGTGTGTGTGTGTGTGTGTGTGAACCAGTAGCAGCCCAAGCATCAACAATTTAGTTTGTGTTGATGTTGTTGAGAAACAAAATTGTTGTTTCAATTTATGTGTTTATAAGAATGTGCGCGAAGTGTTTGTAAAGGACTTTTTAAATAAACAGGGCAATTGTGACTATTGTTATTTATATTTTGTAGAGTTAACTTCTACGAGTGGAAGAAGAGTTTCTTGTTAAGTTGGTAATGTTGAGAAACTCCTTAACTTAAAGTTGTTAGCCTTTCTCGTAACAAAACTGTCTACTCGTATACACTGCTTGCGAACTCGTAAAGATTTTATTGCGATTTTAGTCGCTCTACAAAAGAAGATTTCCATTCGCAATTCTTATTTTATATATCGGAAAAGGCCATTTTTCTTGCCATTACGTTTGCCCTAGTGGCTTGAATATTGAGCAGCTTGGGGATTTGAGTCACCTGGTAAAGACAAGTTTCAGTTACTAAGGAGACCTTTTGTAACTCACGTAGTGCAACTGCAATACTACATGTTACCTCTCGTCAGCAACCTTCTTATGTAATTTTGTTTCCCAAAAAAAAAATCTGATATAGTGGAACTTCGCTTAATGCAACTCATACACATTTGGACGATTGCGTAATGTGAATTTGTTGCGGAAGCCATATCACGATGTTAGTTAGGGCAACTGTGCGTATTGAATTCTTTTCTGTCTACATGTGTATTAAAGGACTTTTTTTTTCAAATTAAAATAAAGTTTTACTTAAAACACAATTCTGGTTGGTAATTGAGTTTATTCTAAAAATTTAAACAACTCTTTGCAAATGCTTAACAACCAAAAATTAAAACAAATGTAATTGAAAGAAAAATAAACTTGTAGCTAAAATTCGAAAATGTATTAAATTAAAAAAGTTGACAATTTTGAACTCTGTTGTGTTAGATGAAATATTTATCTTTACTTCATGTCATTTCAGGGGTGTTATTCTCCCCTTCGCATTACAAACACATGTAAAAATGGAAAATATTGTTCTAAGATTTAAATTTTTAGTGCGCTGGAGCAATGTCAATAAATCCAAATAGTACTTTTCCAAATTTTGTGGTTACCTAGAATAGCGGTAAACTAAGCTAATTCTAAAAAACTAATAAAAGAAACAATAATGAAAACAGGAAACATTTTGGATGTTGCGATAACTGCGGTTTTTTTTTGAAACATTGCGCTAACAGAGTCAACAATATGAATAAGTTGTGAATTGCAATAGTGGAGGAGTTGCGTTGAGCGAGGTTGTACTGTACTGTACATATGTTATATTGTTCATGATTCCGCGACCATTTGATTAATTTTCATCATCAATTACCACTGACCGTTCTTTAAATAATTTGTCAAGAATCAAAATAAAAATAACAACAATAATCACAAAGAAGAATATTTTATTAATATATGTAGGGGCGATCTGGACGCAGACCGCTTTATGGATCTCTTTTCGACTCCTTTCTTTCCACGAATTGGGATTTATACAACCGCTTTGTAAATTACGATTACGTTACTCTCAATCAAGTCTCGTGCTACCAACCAGCTTTTACTACCTACTATAGTGATTTCAGACTGTCGGCTGGTGACTGCCGACCTTTTTCCTCATCACGTAGTCGCTTGTAATTTATCATTTGTTTAAAGCTTGGGTCCACCATGACATTTACACTTAACAAGTGTCTGCCCATGGTCCTATGTCTTATGCTAGCCAGTGCTGGACATTCACACACAATGTGTGCTACCGTCTCAGCCTCATCCTCAGGAGTATTTTTAGAAGTTGTCCCGTCCACCTCTTTCGAGGTTTTATTGTCTTTCTCTTTAGAATTCCTCCATTGGCAACTAAACACTAGAGTTCCTACAGAGATTAACCTCTCAACATCGTGCGAGACTTCATTGTCCATCCCTGCCGGAATATCACGGTCTAACACTTTAGAAGTACTCGTACCTTTAAAGATTGACCCGAAGGCGACGGCATTCTTGTCCATCTTTTCTGGATTCCTCCTTTGGCCAATTAAAACCGTAGTTTCTGCAGAGATTAACCTCTTTGTCTCTTGCGATGCTTCCTGATTTATCGCTCTAATGGAGAAAAATATGTCCGCCCATACGGGTAAGTTTGTATTAAAACTGGAGATCGACTGGTATTCAGCATTAGCATACTTGAGACCAATCACCCTCTTGGCCACGCAACCTGTACTCAATGCATTTGATCAAATAACTGATACAAATAGAGGTCCTTTTAGCGCGACCTAAAGTTGAAATACTTATGAAGATGCGGTTCAGTATGGAAAGAGCTAAAGACTCTTCATATTACGCTAAAACGATGCACGACTTCATTTACAATGTTATAAACTATAAATTGTTTTCAACAATTATTTTTGATTGTACTCAATATGCTGACATACTGAAGATGTCTTTTTGCTTTTCTTGAGTCTTTATTAAGATAAAATTCTAATTTATCTTTGGCCCTTATTTTTGTCTTAATTTTCATGCAATAGTAAATTCATTTTCTTCGTGATCAAATTTCAATCAAATAAAATCATTTGATGTTCGTAAATTCAAATTAAATGAAATGCAACCACATACACAGATACACACAGATATATTCTCATGTTCTCTAAATCCATATTTCTAGATACATACGAGTATGTGTTTGTTTGTTAAATAAACTAAACGCATACAGAGAGCTTTTGGGCGAATATTGGGTAAAATTAAATTATGCCTGAATGGAAGTCTAAATTGCATAAAGGACTTAACTTGCACAGTGCCAAATGGTAGCTACACATACACACAAGCATATATAGCTGCAATTCAACGCAGATGTTTTAAAGGCTCTTTATCATTAGACATGTGTATGTGTATGGGTGTGGGACTCATGAGTCTTGTCTATAATCTGCTGCTTTCATCTTCTTAGAAAATGGTCCATAATATTTGTTAAGTAAAATTCAAATATTGATTATGATTGTGAGCAAAGACTGTGTGAAGTTCAAGCTGCTGCTAATGGTGATACGCAAATAGATAATAAAACATTTGAATAATTGTGAAGATAAAGTTGATGATGACTACCATGACACTGATTATGGAAATGTGTGAGTGGTGTGATTTAGACAATTTTCAGGTTGTTGTCGGAATAAATTTCCAATTTAAAGCAGCGATTTATTTACTCAGCATTCTAAGTAAGCAACCGTGTGAGATTTTTTAAATCTTAGCAAAAAGGCCAAAGTCATTGGCCTTTTTTGGAATATTTTCTAATCTTAACATTTTATGACTGCCAAAGTAGTCGTTTAGTAACTTTAATTTTATTATGATTTTTTTTTATTCTTATATGTATTCAGCACAGCTGTTGGTGCGTATGTGTGTGGTGTGTGTGTGTGTGTGGGTGTGTGTCTGCGAATCGTTAGTCTCCTACCATAAGTCCCATTGGAAATTCCTAATAATCTGACCAAATTAAGCAGCAACAAAACACTAAAGTGTAAGTGACATTAAGTTAATTTTATTTATGTGCATGTGTAAGCGTGTGTGTGTGTATGTGTGTGTTTGCTGAATCTACCCAACATGGAACAGTGTTTGTGCGAATTGGGGTTTTGAGTTGTATACTATTGTACATTTAAGTTAATACTGCTATCTTGTGCTCTTCCCTTTTGTTTTTGTTTACTATGTGATGAAGAAATATGGTAAAAAATTTACCAGGAAGTATAGAGTAAAAACAAACTTAAAAGTAACTTGATACTCTCTACATATTTCCCCTGAGATCAATCAGTATTATGGTTAGAGAAGTACGAAGAACTAAAAAGACGCTACAACAGATTATAACAAAATATAAAGTTTCTTTTTTATTCTGCCACAAAGTGTTTATGTGTTTATGTGTATGTATACTCTGACTGATGAAACGACTCTAGAAGCTTTGGTTAATAAGTCGGACTGAAAATTACATGGAATATTAGAAATTAATCCTACTTTCTAATACTTTTTTAATATTGCATTTACTGATAATTCAAAAATGTAATAAATATAAACATTTTAGGATTAGCAGTTAGCTTAAACTGTTATGGCAAATCCATACAGACGTGGGATTGTTGCAAAGCTCATGTATGTTAAATAAGAGGCTTGTTTTAATTTTATTGTTGAATTATGTTTCTACAATATACTCGTATTTGTTTTAACACACATTCGATGCAAATGGTTCAATTAAATTTCACTTTTCATTCCTGCATATTTGTTGTTTACTACTTGCCGACTTCTGCTTAACTAAGGCGATGTTACCATCTACCATACAAGCATGAGTATGCAGACATGAAAACATCAAAGTCCTTCCTGATAAAACATAAACAAATGACACAAACAGAACACTGCCCCATCAACAGGTAATTTGCTTGTACAATCACTTGATTGAACAAGTAAATTGGTGTAAAGGATGGGCCCTATTACTCTTAATTCTCTTTGCCGTTACTGAAACTTAAAAGGTATTTTTTATACATACATACATACATTATTACATACATGTGTATGTTATGTTATTAGGAGTGATGAGCTTTAACTAAAATCACTTTGCTACACTATTTTACAAGAACACTACGGGCTGCAGCAGACAAAGCCCAGGCTTTAAACTGCTTTTTAAGAAAAACTTCTCGAACTCGTTTTTAAAACGAAACAATAAATCAATTCAAATTCAAGGGAAAAGTAATAATTAGTACAAGCAAGAAAATAGTAAATAACCGAATAACAGGGTTTACATTCTGTCTTTAAATGGATTAAATCTAGGGAATGGTTATACTTTTTATTGTTTTATAATAAATTTTAGTAAAAGCGTACGCCTGCCATACAATATTTTGAAAACTGAAAAGAAGAGGAGAAGGAACTAATAACACTTGCTGTAATAAAGACAGAGAGTGTGAAAGGTAGCAAAAGACGAAGTAAAAAGCTGTTACAGCAGCAAGTTCTTCCTTATCTCCCTATCTCACTCTCTCCTTCTCCCTTTCACTGTCCTTTACTTCGTCATATACCAGCGCTGCATTTTAGTATTTCTTTTAAACAAAATATATTTTTTAGCACATTGTTTAAAGAAAACTATTTTTTGTGTTTGTATGAAAAACTTTTTATAGCTAAATGAAGTTCTATCTCCAAATATTGTGTAATAATCTCTAATTTATTATTATCAAAGTAAAATATAAAATATATTTTTATTCGGTTGTGCTTCATATTCCCGATTCACATAGTAGGACGTTAGTGAAAATAAAATAAATGAGATTTTTTGTTCCAAAAATATCGTTTTCGGAAAATTTACAACTTGACAATTAGTTTATTCCTGGTGGCAACTTCTGCGCTTTTCCGGTCGAGAGAGAGAGAGAGAGAGAAACGATGATGTGACGATTAAAAAAGTAAACGCTTTTCTAAGAAAAAATTTCCAAACCTTTCGATTCATTAAAACCTTTCCTCCACCCTACATAAAGCTAAAACTCTACCAGCGCTCGCATCCATTTAAAACATTAAAAATAATTGCTGCACACAGTTGCACTCACAGCATTAGAGTCTTTTAAATGTGTCACATTTATATTTAGTTTTAGCAATACTCACATTATAAGAAATGGGTTTGTGATGTCGTAAGTTCATACGACACGTTAAAGTGTGTGTGTGTGTGTGTTGTTGCCATTTGCTTGACTTGGTCATGTCTTATTTAGTCGACTTCTTCTGTAGTACGTGCTGCAATAATTCCTTTCAGCTCCACCCACCTTTCACCCAGAAGTTATGACACTTTCTTCGGACGCTTGTCAAGTTAATAAAAATGAATGTTTAGACCATTGTTCATTGTTTCAACACAAACAACAACTTTTCAAGAGTAAGTTTAAAAGTAGTAACATTGATTAAAAAAACTAAATGATAAACTTTGTTTGTTAGGTTGTGGTAAGGCTTTAATGGTTTTGCATTAAACTTCTAAAGAACTTTAATTCAATCCCAGGACGCACCATGCAAGTTTTCTTTCTGCAAGTCGTTGTTTATATGAGTGAGAGGAAAGAAGAACAGAAAGGAGTAATGACTTGCGTGACAACTTGCGTTTGCAGGAAAATATCGGCATCGTCGGAATATAGACTTGGTATGAGAAAGTTTAAGTATAAGATCTTTGTGTTTTCTTTGTTTTGAGTTATGGGTAAAGGCCTCCTGATATGGTGGCTTCAGCAACCACCACAATGCGAATAGCGAGAGGCTTATCCGCCAACGAATAAATTGGAAATTTTATTTAATCCTAAAGTATTTTTTTTATTTTAGTACAAAATATACTTTCATTATTTATGTGTTTTGTGCTGTTATTTATTTTTATTTCTGGCCTATAAGCCAGTTGATTTAAACCGTGTGTCAAATAAATGTTATTTTAAATTAAACATTTGGTACGGCAGCATGGACAGTTTTTAGGCAGCTTTTTTAAATACAATATTTTGCATGCCCCAAAATACACGTACATCGGAATACAACGTCCGTTTATGCTTGGGTAATATTTAACAATATGCCACTTGTCAATAGGATTGACGTGCTTATATACGAGTATATATGTGTGTATGTATGTGTAAATATGAATAGAAAAATAAATAAATATATTTAAAACCCAGACATACTACATAAGCCGCTTTCACACCCTCATACAAGTGTTTAGATTTTTGATGGATTTTTACAAAGAGAAATTTAATACTGACTGTCAAAAATTTCTGCAAAAATGCAACCCTGTATGCAAATTTGTTTCGCCATTTCTGGAACTTTTTTATATATGAAGTTTGACATCCGCAAAGAAGTCGAAAATGCTTTGATTTCGCCCGTGTTGCCTGTGAGTACCTGTTATCAATTTGACTGGTTATAAGCTTTAAGCAAATTTTCAAAAAACGATGACAACCATATGGCTGTCAAATTTCCAACGCCATTTTTTTCAGATTCATAACAAATTGTTTTCACATTATAATACATTTTCATTTTATTTGAATTTTTTATAAGGCTTTTTACTAAATATAATAGTGTAAAAGGGCCTTTATTAGGTACGCGGTTTTTTCTGGTATTAGAATAAATAAATAGAAATATATTAAGTTTCACACACTCCAGCTAAAATAAGCGATCGCCATTCTTAGGTATCGCGGATAGTAAATTTTGTTAAGAAATTTAAATTCGACTAAAATGATTTATTATTTTTAGACTAAATGTTTTTCATAAACTTCTCTATTTTATTCTTGCCAGGCATTTACTTCTATAACTTAAGGGAGGAGAATTTATTAAAACCCATTGAATAACTCAATATTAAACTTATTATCTGTAGAAAATACCATCCTAAAATTTTATGTGAATTATAAAAAAAATACTCTCAAACTTGAACAATTAAATTTAGAAGCAATTTAAAAAAAAAATAAAGAAGCATATAATACTTTCCCAACGATGAGACTGCATGAGATTTTCGGGATCCAAACTCAAAGTATTCAACTATTCTGGTATGTAAAAAAGTTATTATCGATTACGATTGTTTATTTAAGCTTAAAGCGAAGGGTACCCCCGTTCATATTAATAGTATATCAAGAATAGTTTTCTTAATTTCTTAAAACTTTATGTAGGTTATTCACAAAACCAAGTAAGTTCATGAAACGAATTCTAAAGGAACAGGGGCGGGTAGATGGATGTCCTCCATACAAAGAGCTATATACTTCCCCTTTATTTCAAGAGTAAAAAAAAAAACGAAAAACTGAAAATGTCACTATTTCCGAAGCTAGTGTGAGTTAGTGTTTTTAAAACCTCTCGTGTACTCCAGCAAAATACTGAACGAATATGAGCTGGTAGGAAGGTACTCCCTATACAAAGTAAGTAATAACTCTCCCATATGGAAGGAAATAGAATAGTGAGACTCATTCACTTTGATGTAGATTTGACCATTTGATTAGATTCTTAAAAGGGTTTTCTAAGGGATTTATCGTTTACTGACGATTTTTTGTATATTTGGGACTTGTTACCAATTTTCGAACTCCAGCTTAGACTTTCAGAATTTCGTTCAATAAAAGCCTACTTAAATTCTTTTCATTATTGAAATTTTTCTAATCTGACTATAGGGGTAGCGCAGCACACCGGATAAATCTGGTTATTTAAAAATAAAAAAGAAATAATAATATTTAATGAAGTAATTTTCAAATTCATATTTTGACGTATTAATACATTTTTTTTTAATTTGCGTTTTCAAATCATAATAAATGTTTAGTACAGTGTTGCCCAAAGTTACCGAAGGAGTTTGAATTGCTTATAACTTTTTTATTATAATGTTTTTTTTTCTTGTCAGTATTTTGTAAAGAAGACTTGGGGAATTTAAAATGGAGCAGTACTCAATTGAACAACGTGCCCAAATTGTTGAGCTTTATTTTTCAAATTAACGATCCATTCTTTTGACTCAGCATGCATATCGTCGTTATTTTAATGTGCGGGGTGGACCCTCGGAGTCAACAATAAACCCTCTGGTTGCAAATTTTCGACAACAAGGTGCAGTAAGAAACCTTCCTGATACTGGCAGAGGACGAACGGTGCACACGGATGACAATATTGAACTGGTACAGAGTAGTGTTCGGGATGATGGAGAAACATCAACTAGGAGACGTTCGACACAACTTGGCCTCTCACGAGCTTTGCTGCGGATAATTTTGCACACAATACGAATGTTACCATACAAGATTCAGCTTGTCCAAGAACTGAATGCGATAGATTACCAGCAGCGACTTGATTATGCAGTTTTTTTCCGGCAAAAAGCAGAAGAAAATCATAATTTTATTCACAATTTAATTATGAGCGACGACACCCATTTCCAATTAAGTGGGTTCGTTAATAAGCAAAACTGCCGGATATGGGCTATGGAAAATCCGAGAGTAGTTCAACAGCGAGAATTACACCCATCTAAGTGTACGGTTTGGTGCGATGATTCATCGGAAAGGATAATTGGTCCTTATTTTTTTGAAAATTAACACGGTGTTGCCGTTTCCATCAATGGTGTCAGATATCGGACAATGTTGGATAATTTTTTAAGGCCAGCCGTGGAAAACCATCCACAAGTATGGTTCCAACAAGATGGAGCCACAGCGCATATTGCAAGGGATACAATGGCTATTTTACGGGACATCTTTGGTGAACGAATTATTTCGCGTAGAAGTGATTTTAATTGGCCTCCGCGTTCACCGGATTTAACCGCTCCAGGCTGTTTTTCTATCATTTTACATATCAATAAATAAGAAGAGTTAAACAGTCCTTTGCAAACCGCAACCTTTTGTACTTTTTTTTAATAAACTTTAAAAAGCATTCGAATCCTTATTTATAAGCTACCGCGACTTGCAAAGTTTAATTATATTTCCAATGGAATTAGAAGTATAAATTGGTCAACAAAAAGTCCAATGATTTTTATGAGACCAATGCTCAACGCCAACTACAATTCCTTCCAATACAAGTTACCCGCCCCTTTGTCTTTGAACTAAAATAAATTGACATTTAACCATACAAGAAGTTTAGGAAGAGTTTAGGAAACTGTCAATATTTCCCTCTCGAAAAGCTTCCGTTCGATGCGCACCTGTTCAATACTGCAGAAAGAAGCACAATTATTTGAAACATTTAGTAGGCATTAATTGCCTAATAGTACCTCCCTAAAAAGGTAGCTCGATTCAGCCGCAAATATGCAACTTTAAGGCAGCTTAAACTAAAAAATTTTCACATTTTACACCCGTAAAACTTCTCTTGAAGAAATTTTTTTTCCATTCATAAACCCACTTATAAATTAGCAATTTTATCCATTAAAACGTTTATATTTTTAAACAAAAATTTTTGAGTTGCAAGTTGTGAGAGGGCACAAAGAATTTTAACATAAATTTAAACATTTTGTGTATTCGTTGCACCTCGAAGCCCATAAATTGCTTGGCCACGAATCTGTGTGTGCTAGTCTCTTCATTTGTAAGTGTTCGGTGTAAATGTTAGATATTTAGGAAACAAAGTGGCAAACAAAACGATTATTGTACAATGTGTACAAAAATCTGCGTATGACTTTTTCACATGTCCTTTGCAATCTGTTTGTGTGAAGGCGTTTTGCTGGTAATATGTACGATATTTGGTTTTGCTGGTCAAACAGTAAACTCAGTAGAAATATTCTACTTGACCATGCCAACAAATACCACAGAATATTTGACCACCACTAGAATGAACACACATTTATAGAATTTTGTTTTTAAATCTTTGTTTTACCTGCTGTAAAAGTTCAAGCGACACTTTAATATAAAAAAAAAATTGGACTGTGTATTCAACCCCCACTTTTTTGCTTCTTGTTTTCCTGGAAACTGTATGACAACACAAGATCTATTTGCACCTTATTCCTATTTCGGCTTCACTTCTCCCGCCGACACCTGGGCAGTTGGTTTAAGTCGCTGGATAAAGTCATTGTAGAGAAAGGTACACAGCATATGAAAGTGGGTATTAACGAAAAAAAAAAGGAAATAATGTTGCAGCTCTGGTTTGGGGGGAAAAAATAAACAAAATTTATGTTGTATGTGTTCTTTGTTATCGTTGGTTTTTAGTGGCAGTTACATACATTGAGTTTCTTTCTAGTGTAGTTTGCAGTAAGTACTTGTTAGTGGCACGAGTGTTGTGTTTCTCTGTTATCTTGGATTTTTTGTTTTGGTTTCAAGTGCTTATACTTTAATATTTGGCTCTGTTTGTAGCAAGAGCTTTTTCATTTACTGTTCACCTTTTTACTTAAAGCCCGCTTTTGTCATTTTTTGCTAATAAATCTTTTACAAGAGTCATTGTATAAGGAAGATTTTTTTTATTAAAATTAACGCTTTGTTTGTATTTTGGTTTGCAGTGAGTCAAAATATTGGCGTCCTTGGTCACATATGTAGGTACATTTTTTATCTCTTTCTGTCGCTCTCTCTCTATCTCTCTCTCTCTCTCTCTCTCTCTCTCTCTAATATGGGTTCCTGTAAATTCCGTATAAACGTAAAATCACATTGGTCGACGTGACACTGCAGAGGAGCTTAGCGATATTATTAGTGTATCGCTTTTGAATTTCAGCGACACGATATTTCGCTACAACATTTTTATAGTTCAGTGGCCGCTTAAGTGCCTGTCACACTATTTGATCGATTAACTCGACTTGTAAAAAAATTGAAGTAAAACGAGAAAGTATTATAGTGTGAAAGCTTTAAGAGCCGTATGGTTGTTTCCACACGCTGAGCATTTCCAAAGCAGCTGTTAAACAAATAAACAAGTCGACTATTATGTTCACTCTTGCGCTGAACATTTTTGTACTTTTGAAAATAACTTTTTTGTACTTAATTTTTCTAGCTTAAAAAAAAATTATAAAAATATTAAGCCACTGAACATTGTTAGGACCCAACGCCATCCCTACTTACCCGAAATTCCTCAACGATAGGTGCCAAAAATATAATTTAGGACATTTTTATTTTATTTCACGTCTGATGGAGATTGTGATGTGAATATATTTCTAGAGAATTTTTGATGTTCGGAACGATTTTCACTAGATTTCTCTCTGCAGAAATGCAAAGAAAATCTAAACTATTCTAGAATAGTTGGAAAGGTGCTTTAAGCGGGATATGCTCCATAAGAATTAATGAAAGAATTCAGTACCAAAAAAATTTACATTCTTTTTCTTATAAAAATGAACTTCTTTATAATTCTCATTTGGTTTAAAGAATTTTAGGTATATGATATTTCGAGTTTTTCTAAAGGTTTACGCAAAGACTTTCTGTGGAGTTGTCATAAGCAACAAGCGAAAGTCACATGGAGACAGCTGGCCCCACAATAGGTAAAACGTAATTTTGTAATAAAATGAATCGGAATGAAATGATAAATTTTTGTAAATAAAAATTAAAAAATCCTTACGGATTTTTGACAAATATCAGAAATTCCGATGATTGCCAAATATCAGAATATCGAAGTATTGGAAAATCGGTTGTTGGAAAATGTCGAATTATCGTTAGACCAGTCTTGTAAGTACACATGCATACAGGTCTGAATGATTTGTTAGGGCTAAAAAGTGTTCATGGTTCTCCCAAAACAGCTTTGCTTTCGAAAAAGAATTCAGTTATGAACCCAATCAAAAAATAAAATATTGGGGACTTGGTGCTGTTGGTGGGTGTTTTAGATTCGGGTCGACCGAATTAAACATATGTCTGTTTTATTCCACACTTTAATTTTGGTATACAATTGCATGTTGTATCTGCGTAGTTTCCTTTTATGTTTCGTTTTTGTCCTCATTTGTTTTATTATGCGGTTTAGTTTTTATGTTGGGTTTTAATCTTTTGCACCTCAAGTGGTTTTTTATCTTCACTACTGTTATTTCTTTGTATAAGTTATGACCTGATGTTCTTGCTTTTGAATGAATTTAGTGAATATATATTTTTATATTTTCTTGCAAACTTTACGTAGGGACTTAGGCAAAACTTTATGATGTCAAATTTGCTGAAACGTTATTAGGTATGTTTACTAACCTTGGAGACGAAAAGAGAAATGTTTTAAATGATGGTAGTGCTGGTAAAAAATTAAGAAACTATTTTTAATATTTTTTTTATTCTACCAAAAAAATGAACATTAAGTAGCGTCTTAAGTGAACGAACGTCTTTAATAGTGAAAAGTCCATTAAATTTGCCTATAGTGTTACCGTTTAATAGAACCCCACTAAAATTGTCAAAGAACACGGTTAGAGTGGTAAACTTGCGGAGTCGAACTCTCTAGTATTATAAATACTGTCCCATTATTTCGCATACTGTGGCGTGTTCCGTCTCGCTCTTGAGATTTTATTTCGATGTTAATCACCAATGTTTTTTAGTGAAACTTCTATTTCTGTATATAACGCATTTGTGTGCGTCAAGTACCTGTTACTCACGTAGTTAGTACTCGTATTTTCGAACTTATATATTTATAATCAAATATTCAATTTGTGCTGTTGTTTGTTTGTCCTTGTGCCAGAAAGTCAATTAAAAAATCGCTCTTTTATTTTAAACATAACTTTGTGTGTGTGTGTTTTTATTTTATTAATAATAATTTTGTAAAATACTTCAGCAGGTTATATAGACTTTGCTACAGATTTGTGTAGTTGAGTTAAACAAATGTGGAATACAAATATTCAGAATGCTATTTTGATATAAATGAAATGCCGTAGAAAGCAAAAGTTGTACATACATAAATACACACGCAAGTAAATACACTCCCGATCAGATGACTAGAATCATTTAAATTTCTGTTTTCAGTAAGCACATTTTATTTTGACAGCACAAATTTTAGTACCGTCGGAAAGACAGAAATATAAATGACCTTTTCGAAAAAAAGGGAACCGAAAATAAAGTTATTTCCTTTATATGATTAGAACTTGGCATTTTTAATTTTATTGCAACTTATCAAATTTGTTTTAATAGCAGAAGAACCATATTACTTTCTTGTAAATATTTGTAAAAAATGGATAAGAAAATATTCCAAAAGAAAGATCCCAACTTGATGTTTATCGTTCGCAAGGGTATTCCTATCGGGCCATTGCGCTGGAAACTTATACTTAAAATATACTAAATACTTCGGAAAGAATTACCAAACAAGGATTAAAATCGCTTAAACTCGAACCGTATAGAAAAAAATTTTGAGAATTGCGTCAAACTCTAATTTTTCAGCATCGAAAATCTGGTCCCAAGCTGGAATCCAGACCAATATCTCCAAGATAACAAAATTAAAAAAAAAAACCCTCAAGATAAAAACGCTGCTGAATAATGTACGGAAAGAAAATCAGTTACAATTTGCTAAAAATTCTTCTTAATTATTAACCGCCTACTAAGATTTTAAGTGACGAAAAGAATTTTAATTTGCATGAAGCAAATGGCTGCAATTATCATTTTTAAATACGAGCTATTTTTAAATCTCCTCACAGCACAGATGGTTGAGTTATGGCCTGGGATCCTATAACGTATTCGGGCACAATCGATTTAGAATTCCAGAGTGCAAAAATGTCTAAAGAAACTTATAAGACTTTGTTACAAGCAGCTTTCCGTAAAGTAAATGATATTTTTGGACCAATTCCCTGTATTTATTGGTGAAATATCAAATCAGACTGCTTACTTTATGGGTCCCTTTTCGACCCACTTGAGGAAGTCAAATTGATTTCAGGCAAAAGAATTGTAATGTACGATTAACTTACTTTCATTCGAGTATCGTACTACCACCAGCCTTTATTGTTGACTGTAGTGATTTCGTACTGTCATTTGATAACTGTCGGCTTTCTTTCTCATCACGGGGTCTATTTGAAGATATGCTGTTCCACCGGGGGTTAGAGATCTTCATAAGAGAGTCTTAACTTCACGCCGCTATACTTATTTAGCCAGACTCCTAGCAGAGACCTGATACTGGCAATCACCACGTTGAAGTATAAGTCAGAACTTCTGACAATGCATATACCTTTGTGCCTGCCAGCTGACGACCCATGGTAGTGCAGAAAAACAGAAATAAAAGTAGTTCTAATCATCTAATCGGGAGTGTATATCCCTGTTAGGCTTCGAAAGTCTAATACAACTGCATGCCTTACCTGCATAATTTCAAAGAAATTATTTATTTCAAACTGTTCAAAATAGAAATTTAAACAAGCAACTGAGTTAAGCGGAAGGAATGGGGAAAACCAAAAGCCATTGTTGCTTGAGCAAAGTTCACAAGTTTATTTCTACATTTACATACTTAATTAAATATTTTGTATTGTTTTATTTTCAACATTAAAACAAATCAAAAGTTTTTATTTTCTTATTATTTTTGGTATAAATATTTTTGTTTTCTTACAAGTCTACGGATTTCTTTATTATTTTCTGTTTTCCTTTATTTATCATTGAAAATTATAAATATTTTTCATCAAAAATTTCGATGTTATTTTTATCCAATTTATGTTTTTTTTTTGAATTTCGCTTTATGAAAAAAGTTTTTGGCGAATTGAAAAAAAAAATGAAAACTTTATTGACTTCAAATTACAAAACTTTATTTGTTTTGTTACAAATTATTGAGAGAAACTTTTTCACATTTCGCTTGCTTTATTTTTATTTTTCAAACCAAAAGTTTAAGAGTTGCAACATTTGTTGGTCGTAAAAAAATTCTAAGCAGAAGGAAAATAACAAATTGAAAAGAGACCCCAGTACGAGTGCTGTGACACGCATAGACGGTTTATGATAATTTCAGAGAACAATTTAACAATTTATTCCTATTTTACTTAATTATAAAAATAAAATCATAAATCAATCACTAGACCTTTTTGTTATTAATTTTTTAATTGCTCTAGTCACAGCTTCGACCCCTTGCCTCATAGCTATCGAGGTAAGGCATAAAATAAATCTCAATTCCAGTTAAATAATAATAATTGTTTGCAACTACAATTTATCCTTGTAAACAACGTGTTATTTGCGGGCGAAAGAAAAAAGTGCTGACTTGTTATGGAATGTAAAAGTTTTATTATAAAATTATTTCTCTATTGAAAATTGCCTTTAGTTGTGAGTTGGCTGCTTCGTGAGACATGGAAAAAGTGAAGGTAATAAATCAATATAATCAGAATAAGAAAGAGAAAGAAGAAAGTTTAGAGCTCAAGCGACAAGAAGAGATGGTTGACTTCATGTCCTTAATAATAAAAAAAAGAAGAATTTGGACGAAGGTAGATCTTTTATGGTCAGAAATCTTTGTATAAGAGAGATAAAATAAAGGCAATTTGAAACTAAAAAGTTGAAGCATAATATTGACAAGACTAGCATCACCTTTTGGCCTAAAATGCCGTTTAAAGAAACACAATTTTATCACATCTTGCTTCATTTCTCATTACAAATTCATGTCAAAAATTATGTAGATTTTGTGTTTATGGTGTTTTTATAGGTGATAATTTTTAAAAGAGCAAAAAATTAGTTTGGTTTCAGATTTATTTTCAAAGTCTGGTCACGTTTTATGCGCATTGGAATTTTTATTTGAAAATTATATTGTAAAAGGGAAGAACCTTTTAAAATGACAAGACAATTAATTTTTTTTACTACATGTATTAATATATAAAGCATTTTTAAATCAAATTATATGTAACAACTAAATTGATTATTCTTCCACCGGTTGATATGAGCACAACCGCTTTCACCAACCAATGAGCGAGCTCGAGTTTCTCTCAGTGCACCATCCTTTTGGAAGACAAATCCAGTTTTATGGTTCCAAAACGTTGAACATCCAGTCGTCACCGCGGGAATTACTTTAGAGCCAACAAAGTTCCACACTATTGCTCTTTCCCTTGAAGGCATAATTTTGCAACCTCTGATTATAAGAGCGCTTCACCGGTTCTGAGGAAAAGCAATTAAAGAAACTCTTGCGCAATAATGAACTGGAAAATGAAAAAAACCCTGAGCATTTCTTCGCGATATGTTCCCTTTCTCTTCTGGTAAAGTATCGACCGAATTATTTGGGAAACTGTGGATGCAGCTGTAATCGTCACAAACTCAAGCTGTTTTATCAGTTATCCGTTAAATAAATTGGCCATTGGGGCAGATAAGTCTGCCGACACTACAGAAGCTTGGGATATTAATGTCGTATCTACATTATCAGCAAATAGTGCTTTAGATAAACAAAATGAGATATTATCTCTGGAGCGAGGTCGGTCTTCTGGTCTTCTGGTAACAGAACCAAATCATATTGCTGGTGCTATTTTAAATTTGGCGAAAAGAGCATCGAATGTGCATGACTTAACATGCACATTCTCCAAAACAATGTTAAATTTGTCGCTAAACTTAATAGGCTTCTGGTGATATATCAGGTTAGTCGTTAAATTCGTCGCCTTTTTGTTCAAAAAGTAAAAATTTCTGGTCTATACCGGTGTCGATGTTAGCGTATTTCCTGCAACAGTTTCTCAACGTCAACAAATTCTGGCGCTCTGAAAAATATTTTCTGCAAATCCCTGGATCTTCTATCTGATACTTCATTTCAGTTATTTTGGAGTTTTGGTAGATATAAGACACAATCGATTAATAAATAATTTTTCTCATTCATAAAGCAAACGAGTTTTATATACGGAAGTCATATCTTGGACTATCAACTTGGTCTAAGGCAATGCATACTTTGCTGCACTGCTCTGGGAACTTCAAGATTTGAAAAATCAGTCGTCCTTCAAATAAAAAAATATTAAACATTCTCTCAAATATTATATTCATGCAAATGGACCTCTTGTGTTTACTAAGGCGAGCAGGTAATCCCCTAAAAAGTTACATTTAGTAAGAGAAGAGTGCGGTCAAATGTCGACCATGGGCGATTCCGCTGCGTATGGTTTTAATCAAAAGGGAGAGTGGCGTCCACGTGGCAATTACCTCCGTCTAAGTGCTGTTATAGGTCCATAACGGTATCCAATGCCGGGAAAGGGGATCAAATAAAGTTTTACTTAAACAAGTCGCCAAAACTTCTCATATTTTTGATTGTTGCTCGCAGTTCCCAAAACCTAAAGGAACAGATTTGGATTTATCGTCTTTTTTGAATCGCTCAAATAATAAAAACCATATTTTTTTAATTGCAATTTTTTTGAACCCATTAAGTTGTCTTTAGATTTAAACGGAGTTTAAAGTAATCCTATCAACCAGGTGTATAACCTACAGCAGGTTACTTGTAAGTCCACAGCCCTTCACTGTAACACCGTCTTAAGTATATAATATGATTCAAATCTTAAGTACCATTCTAGACTCCTGAAGAAACAGCACTCTACGAAACTTTCATAAAAACCCAACATATCCATTAAAGGGATTACGAGTTTTTAACATCATATCAATTACGGGTAACCATAAACTTTTAAAATTAAATCGTTTCCAATTCAGTAGTTGAAAATGCATAAAATTGTAATTGTCAATATCGAATTTCTGTTACATTTATCAATTTATAGAGAAAGCATCAGTATCTATTTAGCTATTTAGCAAACAATTAAAGGCCACTTTATCCTGATACTCGCTACATGAACAACTGTTGAGGCTTTGGGTGACACAATCTGATACACACTTGCATACGTGATAGTTTTACATGCAAGTTAGTGCTGAGTTTTTCTAATGGCCCTATAATCAATTACATTTATGTGATAGTAAAATTCAATTATAGATTGTTAGATTTTCTAATTACATTAAAACGGGTCAAACGCATCACATGGCTACGAAGAGGAAAATGTCAACGCAATGTGCATGTGCCAACAACACATGGATAATTGAAATTTGTGTATTAAAAAATAACAATTTCTTTTAATAAAATAATGTTTTCTTTAAAAAATATAAAATTAAAATAAATAAAAAAGTAAACAAATAAATTCAAAGTTAATAGGATTTATTTCAAAATAAAATTAAGTTGGGAAAAAATTAAAAAGTTTGGGAAAATTAAAGTTAAAAATAATGTAGCCGGCAGTTTTTAAGAGGAATAAATCTAGCAGCAGTGCAAACTTTTAACCAATTTTATAAATAAGTCTACACTAGACTAAGAATAAGGATGATATTAATTTTGTTTATCAATTTTTCTTTTGGTCTGAAATCAACAGTGATGCAATAAAACGATTTACATTTATCTCTGATCTTAGGTTGCACTATTGTTATCAAACTTCATACAGCTGCCCACCACTATTCAAATCGTTTTCACTTTCTTGTAATGGTATTTTCACACCAAGTAGGAATAAAAAACCTCAGAAAAACTTTACAATATTAAAAATAACACCAGCACTTGAAAGAAATTGGTTGTTGTGATCTGATCACTGATCATGTTGACATAGCAAACGCATTAGCTAATAATTTTGCCAAAGCTCATAACACCACAACTAATTTTAGTAATTCCATTCAGCAAAAGGTGAACCTGCTAGCTAGATCTATAGTGGATCAATACATCTTCAACTAGGACATAAGCAGCTTAACTTTCCATGAAGAAGTTGTATTTTTCATTCAGAATTCTGTAATTCTAAGGTCCTGGGAGGGGATCAATTAAGCAACTTGGTATTTAAAAAGCCTTTTTCTACATTATCTTTAAGAGCGGCAAGGAGCCTAAGTTACCTACTAGGTACGGATTATTAAATTCTCTGGACAAAATTTTTAAACATTTTTTTTAATAGACTGAGAAATTTTGTTGACTAAAATAATCTGTCATTACAAACCTTCAACCTCTCACCAGTTAAAAAGAGTGTTGAATGTGATAACAGCAAACAAGAACAGACGTTACTCTACTGGAGTGCTTTCTCTTGATATAGACAAAGTTTTTGATTCTATATGGCATAAGGGTCTGCTACTCAAGCTGTACAAAATAATATGTCTTTCATATCTGACAGGAAGAACATTTTCAGACGAAAAGAACTTAATTGCAGAAGTACCCAAAGGTTCGGTTTTTAGCAACCTGGGTTATTAGTCCTTAAATATCTGGCTTTAAGATAAGGGCAGGTATGCAGGCATTTAATGTCTACTACCTAATTTAAGTAATTGTGTTACTTTCTTTAGAAAGAGATAATTTATACAGGTTGTGAAGTAGAGGAAGATAGAAAAGCTTTCGTGTTGAAGCACCTCCAGTGTCCAGCACATTTATTATAATCATTTTATTATTTATTTTACTTGGCTCCCGATTTAGTTCTATAGAAAGATAGCAAATGGCAATTTAAAATTAATTATACTAAGCCGCAGGCATACTGTTTCCCTGGAAAAATATTTTCAAGGGAATTTATTATTTACATTATTTTCTCGAAGCCCATTAAAAAATATTTAGTCGTAATGCTTGATAATAATCTGAACTTCAGGAAATATGTAAAAAGGAACAATCATTTGTGGGCGAGTTTTGATATGATAACTTTAAATGGATAGTAAAAGTAAAAATTTTATTAGACATCTAGCAGAATGGAATGCATTTTCTATGACGCCACACACATTTTCAACATTCTTTGCGTCTTTTCTACTAATTTTGTGTCAACTGTAAAAATCATCTATTTAACCCAACACTAAAGATAAATAGAATACGAGTGTTAATAGTTTTCAATTTGCATATTCCTGCTTTTTTCTTGGCTGAGAAGGAAGTTTACAACATTCTTGATTTGATATTCCGACAGGGTGTTTTGATGTAGAATTTTGGAACGAATTTCCGTCATCCCTTGTCGAGTTTGGTTTGGTGAAGTTTACAACACTCTAAGTTTTTTGTTATTGAATTCTTTGTTATCATATGCATATTTGCTTTTAGTCAATGAAAGCATTGTATATATTTCTGTTCTATCTGGGCTGATTCCATTTTAGTATCAAATCGATTGTTATAAAGTAAACATATATATCTAATCTTCGCCGTGCATTTCATTCTGCTGGTTGTCTAGTAAAATTTCAACTCAAATTTTCATATCAAACAAATTTTCTTTCTTAATAGATGGAATAAAGAGAACGAACTGAAGCCTAAAAATTAATAACTAAAGTTCGACAAAGTAACGCTAAAAAAAGAAATTTAAAAATCATACCGAATTTACCGAAGACTATTTCTTACTAGAAACCTGCATAGAATTTCAGGACAGAGAGAAGGTTCTACAATAAATGCAGCAGGAAAATTCTTGCCTATTTGAACAGGTTGCGTGACAGTAACTAATAGAACCTATACTCAGTTGCAGATTGGAATTATTGCTTGTATTATTAAATTTCTCCAATTCCTCCTTTGGGATTATAAATAGATGTTGGTTTGTTTTTTGTGAAAGAAATCTGTTTAAATTGTGGTAGTGAGTAAAATAAAATGCAAATCCAAACACTCAAAATAAATTTAATATTTCTCAAAACTCGTTAAGTTGTAGGGTGTCCTAAATTCAAGTGTGACAAATGTGTGTTAAGTCACTTTTTCTTCACTGTTTAGCAATCTAATAATTTGTGAACTTTTAATGTTTAAAGTAAAAAAACAACTAGTTACCCTAAATGTTAAAAAATCCTAATTTAATCCCTTAAAGTTAATGCCACAAAAAATTACACTTGACACATATTTCACCGGAATAAAAATTGAAAGGTTAACATTATAAAAATTACCTTCATCTTATTTATTTCTTTCACATAAACTCATGTGTTTCTTGCAGTTCTACATAAATCCTTATGTATTGTAAATTCAAAAGAGAAGTCTTTAAACGTACTTCGACAAAAAACAGACAAAAAAGGGTAGCAGCATCCAACACAAGTTTAAGGAAAAGGGAAAATAGCTTAACAATGATAAATAAAAGGAAGCTAAAAATACTCGTATGCATAAAACATATTCCTTCGCTTTCAGTCTGTGAAACGTTTTCACCTTCTGCAAGAACCAAATTAAATAGCAAAAGCTGGAAAATAGAAACTGACTACCCATGTCTTTGCCAATGAAACGCGACAAACATATACTTGCAGGTTTACAAAAAAAAAAAAAGAAAAACAAAAGAATAATAGAAAATCTTTAGAACGCGTGTGTGTGTGTGTGTGTGAGGTGCAAGTACACCGTGCATGAAGCGAAGAATCAACCAACTCGAAACGAAGAATTTATGACGGTTAAATTTGTAAAACCTGTTTATTTTAGTAGCGTGATGTTCTATATAAAGCGAATACTTGTTGTTTGCTTTATACTTGCTCAAACCAGCAAAAACACTTACAGCTGTGGCATATTGAATAGAAAGATAAAAATACATAAAATATCACAAATTCAATAAAAATGTAAATAAAAGAAGCAGCAGAAGAATATAACGACATCATCTTAAGTGAAAGTAAATATATGAAATACTCGTACGTACATGAAAATGAAATTTACTTCGATTGAAATCCGTTGGCATTAGCATTTGAAAGTTCTTGCTTTTATTATTATTTTCAATAAATTTTATTCACACAATCATCACACGTGTGAGTATTAAAAACCACAACTTCCACCACTGCAAAAAAAAACCGTAAGTATTTTCAGACACAAACCAAGATGTCGTTTGTCTCCCTGCTGATAAGTTCACTCAAACAGGCACCAGCATATGCTTGCAAATTCAAATGGTTGTAACATATGATTAGTAGTGCGAGTAACGCATACTCGAAACATCCCTGCAAATATATTTTCTAAACGAGTATTTTTTTACACTAATAAGCTTTAAATTGAAACCTTAAATCTGCTGTTAGTTATTTAACCGCTAATGCCCAACTACAATGGAACGTTACACGATGCTGTGAGTGGCATACGAGGTCCTCCAGATGGCAATACATACACAGAAAGTTACTGTTTGAAGGGGGTTTTAGTCCGTACTTCTTCGAAAACAACGTTTGTGAGACCGTCAACGTGCGCTACGGATTAATAAATGTGGCGACAGGGTTTCATTGAACAGCGTGAATTGTAAAACAAACTCGTTCGAGATGGCCCTGTTAAGCCTTGTTTTGTGTAATTTTTCGAAGTGCCAGATCTGTGCGAATAAACCCCAAGATGACTTTACACATGTAGACGAATTTGCGCATGGGAGACATAGGAAATTGAACATATCTGAACCTTGTTACTGACCAAAAACGCAACGAATATTTGCATTTGTTTTTATGCATTTGAACAATCATTTTTAGAATCGAAATTTGTTAAATAAATAACTGTCTTTCTAATGATGTTTTCATTTCTAGAAAAAATTTAAAATTTTTTGGTCTCGAAAACTATTTTTACTGGAAATATTTACACGATCATAAAAATTGGTGTTGTCTTCAAATGTTACGCAAAATATTACCGAAAGGCATTACCCTTTATAACCTGTATAAAATCCTGAATAATACGGGTGTATTAAGCAAGTGCTCTTTAACAGGGCAACACTTTATTTAGCAAACGAACACGGCCTATGTCGAAAATCTTCTACGTTTTCGGTTTTATTTTTTGAACTTCTTTAAAGAGTCTAGTTACTAGCGAGTGGATGAGACTAGATTTATTCAAATTGGATGGGATTTATCCTAAAATTATCGACACTTTGTAGTGCAAATACTTTGTGTTGAGCCTCTATTATTATCAATCATTTTTGTTTGAACCCCTTTCACTCTATTCCACAATTGTTCAGATTTTAGTTAGATTACGTTAGATTTTTGCAGAGAAAAATCTAATAACATCGTTCTGACTCTCAAAGAACTAAAATAAAACATACCCTTTACGGTGTATGTTCAAACTATCCCACGTAAAATGAAAAGGAAGTGTTTGGTTACTTCGAGCAAGTAGAAGAGACAGAAGCCGAAACGTTGATTTCGGTAGCGAGGACTGAGCAATCTTGGGCCGGTAGAGTAGGTGATAGCTCTTGAATATTTTAGCGGCTGCAGTTTTTGGTCGATTATAAAAAGTAACAAAACTTTTCAACATTAGTTTTTTATTTTTTTCACCACGCCCCAAAATAGCGTTATTTATCAATAACTTTCGATTTTGACGGTGTATTCAAATTTCTAAAAATTAAAAAATGATCTACTCAAATGGAACTAGATCATTTCAAAAATATATTTTCACTGTTCCACCGTGTCATTCAAAAATATAAACCTAGTTGTAGGAATATCCCTCATTTATTGCCCCGTGCTTTAGATTTTCTCTTCGATTCTTTAAATTTCTTAATATTCAATTATCGTTTCTCCTGTTTTTGAAAAATGCCTTAAAAGGCTTTTTAGTTGAGATGATCGTAAAGAAAATATTTTTGTGTTTTAATCAAGTTTTAGTAGGACTTAAACTTATATAACATAAAATTAAAAGCCCTTTTACATTGTTAAATTATTATTGTACATGAACCTTAAAACACAAGAATAAGCCCGCAATACACAAGTGCACTCTGGATTATTATTTAACTACTCGTATCATGCATTTGGATGTGCGAGACTTTTAATGAAGTCATAGTCCTCACTTTAATGTGATACTTAAAATAACTAGAATAATAAAAAAAAAAACAATTTTGTTACAGTTTTTCCTTCCACTCCCGCACAATTTTTCACATGCAAGGACTTCTAACTAAATTTATATTTTATTTTATTAAAGTTGGAGCATAAAACTTTCAGCGCCACTTTTAAATGAAGACAAATTGCTGCACTTAGTATAAATAACAAATTAATTAATTAAGACAAACGAGTTTCTAAAAATATCTTAAAATTTTATAGTTTTATTTTAAATAGTTTTTAAACTATAACGTGGGTTTAATATTAAAAAACAGGTATTAAGGCGCACGGTAGTGCCCAAGGCCAAGTTCAGGCCTAATGCAGACAGTGTGTATATAACATGAAACCATTCGCGCTGTTTTTACCCCTCATAACTTTGCTTCCTTTAATCATTAAATAATAAAACTGGAAATATAAGGACTCTACGTGCAGGTAATCATAGGTCAAGTTTTAAAGTTCTACCATAAAAGCTTCCCGAGATACGGAGGTATAAAAAGTTCATATTCACTGACTCACTCATCAATATTATGGGACACTTCCACTGGAGTTAGAGAGTTGATTTTTGATATACAGGTAGGCTTCAGGGCATAAGTAAACAGACAAATATGAGAACGAGGCCCTTTATCTAGGTGGTTTCCCTTTATTTATATGGGATACTTCCGCTTTAGCTAGAGAGCTGAAATTCGGTATACTGGTAGTCCTTGGAGAATGAGTAATAAGAAAAATATCCATCTTTCATCTAGTAGCCCCCTATTCCCTCTTATTTGTATGGATCATTTCTATTATATGTAGAGAACTGAAATTTGATATAACTCAACCGTCTGTAAGTTTTAAGTTAAAAGAGGTTTTATACACAAATCAACAAAAATTACTTGGAAAAAAGGACTAAGATCCGCACAAAAATATATATGTAAATAAAGCGAAGTTGCTATCCGACAATTTCGGCCGTAAAAAGTACCAAGTTGTTCATATGTACTATCACATCCCATTTCTAGGCAACTTGCTATCTTGGCAAATTTTTTTTAAGTTTGTAATATGAGAAAGGATTGTAGGAAAAATGTTACCAAGCTAACAAGTTGACTAGAAATGGAATGGTATTATACATATGAAGATCTTGGTCCCCATTTTGATCTCAGTACTTTTTATAGCCGAAATTTTTGAATACGAACTTTGCCTTGTTTTCATATTTATGTTTTTGTGCGGAATACATTTAAATTTGTTGGATTTATTTTTAGTATTACCGAAATTTAACCGTTTGTATGCTTTCGAATGGCCAATGAAATTGAAAATTAAATAAAAACAAATCGAAACCTTCAAAAACACATAATTTTATGATGGAAATCTGTTCACACATACATTAATTTATAAATGTCGTATCTCTTATTTATTTCTCGTCTCATTTTAAATACTTGCTCTTCTGTAGAGTTGAGGTTTTTTTTGTTGCAATTTGATAAAATTTTTATAAAATCCAGCAGCTAGTAAAAGTAAAAACATCAATTAAGTCGAAAGACTGACATAAAAAGTAGCAAATGTAAACAAATTACTCAGCATTGATTGAAATAGTAAATTGTAATGATTTCATTGCAAATACTCGTAGAATGAAACAGATTGCTTAGGCAACTATGACTATTTGCACAGTCTGCTAAAGGTAAAGACAACTGAAAAGAGGTAGAAAAAAATGCAACAGATTAAATAAAAATGTCAGTTGAAAGGGAATGACTAGAGTTGAATAAAAGAAGGTGTTAACTGAAGGATTTAACTTGCAAACAAATGATTAACAAGCAAAATGACAGAGTGAAAAGGTGTGAACTCAAATAGAAAAAAACGACGAAATAGTTGGAATGACATTTTTCAGAGCAAAAAAAAGCAACGAATAAAAAATATATAAAGTAACACAAATGTAATTCAATATGCGAGTGTTAAGAGATAAATTTGGTTTTAGAAAAAAAAATTTTATTCAAAATTAAACATATTCGCACAATGAAATTCAACTCATTAATATGAATTAGAAACATGCGATAGTTCCCTTTTCGTATTTCCGCAAACACAATCCCATACATACAAACTCTGTCTATTCATTATGTGAGTTTAGATGTAACGACCATAGCAGCAGAATTAAAAAAAGTGTTGCGGAGACTATAACTTACGACTATTAATGTCATAAGTTCTTAAAATATTCATCAATCACTGAGAAAAAACCTAAACAAGCGCTAATATGTTTAGGCAATTACAACTTTATATAAGAGCGGGCAGAAATAAAATCAGTATTATTTTACATTTGTTAATTAGAAACAAATACAACATATTAAAGAAGTTTATTACTCAATCAAAGGAGCCTATTGATTTTGCTTTAATTTATTTATTTAATATTCAGAAAGCCTAATAGAGAAAAATGATCTTCCAGATTCTTCTACAAGTTTCGAGAAAAGTAGATGACTATTATAAAAAGAGGTGGGAGTTCAAGCTAAAAATTGGTATTGAGGCAAACGCTAAGCAGCGAATATCGTGATAAGAAAATAGCCATAGTGTTTTATTTAAAGGTTAAATAAAATAAATAAAACAACAGTATCAAAAATAAGTTCGGTCGTGTATTATTCAAAGGAAACCTTTACTAAAAGGACCTGCAAGAACCTAGAGAGGTTTAAAAAGCTTAAACGTAACAATTTTCTCAATACAAGAAACCTCCAGAACTAACTCAGATACATGGCGAGTTGATATGCTATTAAAATGCTTTAAAAACTTTATTAAAGAACGAATTTTGTACCTGATTTCTATGTATCCAATAAGTAGGCTATTCACAAACTTTTTGTATTATTGTATCATGTATTAAAATAAAGTTTTATATTGTGTATTAGTGGTATAATTGTATTGCTACTCTCAACAACAATGAGGTGTTAAACGATGTAGGCATTAAATACCATGAAAGTGAATCAGGAATGGACAATTTTAATTACTAACAATTACACTAAATGGTGAAAGGCACAAGATAAATAATTTTTTATATTTCATAAGGAAATCGAGAAATAATTTGTTGATTTATAATAATACGGACATATTAAGGAAGTTCATTTCAATTCAACACAAAAGTAATAAAACAAATAGCGTAGTCTCAGGTATGGGAGTTGTATTAAAACTTCATATTTTTATATGAAAACGACCAACAACAGAAATACAATATTGTATTGTATTACAATTATACATGCGATACAAAGTTTGTATATTGAAATACGTTTCAAATATAAATTCCCATACGAATTTTGATATTGCTAGAAATCTTGCTTTTCACTACAGTCTCTTAGAAGGCAAAAGTGTTTATTTTTTTAGTTAAAAAAAATTAAACGTGTAATCTCGAATTAGGAAGTTTAATTTACATAAATAATTCTTGAAATTTAAAAACATTTTTATACAGCTCTTGGTTGTTGGCCACAAGAATATATTGTTGTGAAGAACATAACTTGGCTGCCGTTACCATGCCACAACCTTGTTTTATTTTGGCGTGAAACTGCACTTACATATTTTTTTTTTTAATTGTGTCTACAGTTATTTCTTTAAAGCAATTTAAAGTAAATTTTAGTAAAAAGACTACAGTTTCTCTTTGAAGTCATATATTTCAAGACTTTGAAAATTTTTTAGTATAAAAGCATTTCGAAATAAAGACAAAAACTGTATATTTAAAGTTAAAGAAATTACACGGCAAAGTTTCGGCCACAAAAAAATGTTAAATTAAAGAAAAAGTTTAACAAATAAAGAAAAGCTTAGACAAACCAAATATCAAGAAACAACAACACAACTGTAACCCACAGAAAAACGTTTTGTCGAAAATTAATGACAGCAAGAATAAAATGAGGCAGAACTCTATAAGAACTGCGCACGAGAATACACACACAAGACCCATTTTCTGCCGCACACAAAGTAGCTGCAACACTAATTTCTAAGAAAAAAAAAAACATTCGAAAGAAGACGACATTTAAAAGTTGATTTCCTCTTTAACAACCCCATGAGAAGCTAATAATGAATAGAAAAACTCTAAGAAAAGAACAAATATTTCTATGTGTATCAAAGGCAAGGCTTAAAACAAATTCCTACTCACACACACACTTACATATATTACACATATTACATACGCATACATGTGTATTTACACACATAGAGTGGAAAAGTCATAACGTTTAAGTTACAAGATACCACGTTGCTAGTTAACATACTCATGTAATGTTTTATTTTTATTCTGATTCAGTATGATGGTACTGACTGTATCTGCAATGAGGGAGAAAGAAAGTAGGCAAATCCGAAAGTTCACAACGACTTCTAGGCACACTTTCTTTACAGCTTTTCATAATACAGCTAAACATGTTATCAATTCAAGCAAGTTTAGAAATTTTAATTATTGGTTAAACACAAAAAAAGATTTAATTCCAAAATATATTTCAGCGTTATTAATTAAAATCAACTTGATTTAATGTGATAAAATTAAAAACAGAAACATTACAAGTTCAGGCTTAAATTTTATGACGGAAAGTGTAGTAGGAATTAAACATGAAATAAACGTAGGGAGACGTGCGTTCTACTAAGTTGTGTCAAAGGACAAACTTTTCGACAAAGTTTTTTTTCTTCCCAACTAGAATATATTTTCTTTGTTTTTGTTTTCGATCGTAACAACTTTGTTACAACAATGCAGCTGACATTAGACATATGTGAAAACGTGTTGGGTTCAATGTTTGTATGTGTTAATTTGCTGTATACTCGCATGTAACAACAGGCAATATAGGAAGCTAAGGTTTGAGTTGTAAATGGTGAAGAGAATGAACAAGTCTGTGTGCGCCTAATTATTTTTCATCTTATTGTTTTTCCAAGCGAATTTAGTTAAATTCTTTAGAAAATTGGTTTAAATGTAATTAAGAATAATTTGTTACTGTTTGAAAAGATTTTAACTTCAAAGAAAACAAAAAACGTTCATTTCTGAACACATACGCGTATGAGTGATAAACATTTTGTAGGTTCGACGTAAACAACATGACGTATACGTTTCGTTTAACCGCCAAAGAAATTGCTGAACCGTGTAACTTGAAAATTATATGAAAGTCATACGTTATATAAATCTCATTTCTTGTTCAGCTTATAATTATAATGCGAGCTGTTTCGCAAGCCATATGCGTATTGTTTAAAAGGTTAAACCTTTTAAAACATGTTTAATTTTTGTGAATCTTCTCTCAATTACAGAGTTTCTTTTAAATAATATATGCCAGAACTTTACTGTACATAGTGTTCTTTTATTTTTTGTATATGCCACTTAAATAAAACACAACGGTTACTGCTTTATCACGATGTTTGTATTATAAGGTGTCAGTCGATGCCCATAACTTGTTATTGTAGTCACTTATTTTCTCGAAGCTTCTAGAATACTCAAGAATTTAGCTTTCAACATCTTCTCTACTGTTTTTTTATTATTATGTTTGTTTTTGTAACCACTGCCAGCTTTGTTACTTATGATGTTGCTTTCTTTGGGTGGTTATTGTTTCCCCATAGCATTCAATGGAGTGAACTCGTATAAACGTATCATTGTTCTGCCTGTATTCCATTTCTTGGTAATTTGTATGAGCTTATGGCTGTTGTGCTTGTTGTTACTTTGCAGCGTCTTAAATGCAGTGGGTGCCAAAAGTATTCGTACCTATCAGTTCTGGAACTATGTGTACAGTGAGTGCAACAAGTATTCGTATTATAAAATTTTTACAGGCAAGAATACCTTTTTACACTTATATTCGTGACAGTATGAATTTCAATTTTTTTATATTTTTAGTCTCCAAAAAACTGTGTGTTCACTTATAGGCTATTTATGCCATGTAGATTTTTGGAACGAATTTCCGTCATTCCTTGTCGAGTTTGGTGTGGAGACAAACCAGTTTCGGCTATGTGCCATCTTTAGTGTCATGTTGCGCTATGTTATCACAAAGTTATAAATTAAACATCCTCTTACACTTGTAATTATATTCCATCAACTAACAAATACACACTGAAGTATTTTAAAACAACAACAATAATAATATTTCAACAACAAAAGTCTGTTCCATTATAAGCTTGTAGCTTTTAAACGCTCGATTAATATTTTATTTGAATTTATTAATACAAAATTTTTATCTTTTTAAACTTTTGCTAGAATGTGACAAATTTACCACTATTGAACGTAGGTTGCAGGAAAAATATGCGACCTGTAACAACGAGGATAAATATTAGTGGGGCTTAATTGTATCCACTTTATTATACAAAAAATCAATTTGACGATACTTTGTAGGCGACCGAACCCACTGTGCAACGTGTTGGATATTGCAGAATTCTGCATTAAAGTCAATTTCGTGCCTGAAAATCGCAAGGCCTGATAATAACTAGCAGCCCTTGTAGATTTAGAATAATAACATTTTCAATGAGTATAAAACTCGTTTTTATTTTATGATTTTACGATTCATATGACACGTAATTGTTCTAGTTATCCTTTCGAAATAAATGCTGTATAAATTGTCTTTCGTTATTAATGACTGATTGATTGTATTAGCATTTTAATTGCTTAATAATATAAATTTCCAGTAATCACACGTATTTGGTAATTAACTTAAGATATTCAAGTATAAGCAATCACGCACGCACACACACACACACACACACAAATAAAGTAATATATATCTTAATTTAAGTAGCTACACACACGTTAATAGTAATTAGTGAATTATTGTTTGTAAGTCATCTTAATAACCAGTCAGCCGTGCCAACCAAATACCGACCGAACATAAAATATTAAACGGGATTAACTGATTTGGGTTATGACTTGAACGTGACTGAACAAAACCCGAGTGAAAGGGGGCACCCGACATCGAATATTTTGTGTGCATGATTTTAAAGTTTAATTTTGATAAATTAAATATTAATAACACTGTACAACAAAACATTTTAAAAATAATAAGCGTCTGACAACGACTTCTGGCAGAGGAAACATAACAACATATATGTGTACCGGCTCCTATTTTAGGGGAAGGTAAAGTTTTACCCTTATGACCCTTTCTTGAAAAATGACAAAAAACTATCCTTTAAGAGCAACATAGCGCGGGCTGCAAAGTTCTTTAAGAATATGTTTGCTAACTGTTTTTGGAAAATCAGGTAGTCATAGGTCAAAGGAAATTTTTTTTTTAAATTCTAGCATGGATTATTTTTAGCAACAGTAAGCAAGATAACACGATGAATTGGGTGAATAATTTCGTGAGATAATCTGACCTATTGAACAACTCTATAGAATCAAGAATATTCAGTCTGTTATGGCCAAAATATGTTGGATTTTGTCTGATAACGAGAGCGATTTGGCTAAAGCTAAAAGAAAAGCATAATAACGGAGTACTTTCTTAAATGCCCAACTATGCCAGACAAACCTTGAAGACAAAAAAGACCCATAAAGCGAAGAGTTGGAGAGTTAAAATATTGTGAAAACCTATTCCTCAAAGTACTTTATATAAAATTCCTGGACACATCTTATACCTAATTCTTACATTGATTACACGACTTCATATGCCGATTCACTAGAACAATGTGTGAAAGGGTGAATTTCAACCTCCGCTAAAATAAAAGCCAGACGTAAACTTTCAAAATGCCGATACACGTATCACTTTCTCTCATCCCCTCTGTCGGAATTCGTTGTCAGAACCTTGTTATATTTTTTTTGTGTTGTACAGTGTAATTAATTTGAAACTTTAAGAACCACTAAACCTGTAGTAGGGGCTAATTAATTGTAATTTCTCTATAAAAAATTGGGCTGCAGCTTAATTAAAAAAAAATTAACTTCAAGAAAATGACTTCTTGATTTGTTAATCCAACAGGGTGTTTTCGTGTAGATTTTGGGAACGAATTTCCGTCAACCTTGTCAAGTTTGGTTTGGAGCAAAGGGTTTTTTTTCGCAATTTAGCTGCTTACATTAAAGGTTTTATTCCACTCCATACGCTAATATAGTTCAACATTTGCAATAATTTAAACTAATTAAATTTTCTTGCTGCAAATCGTATGCGTCAAATTGCCACAGCTTTTGTTCCAGTAGATGGATTGAAAACTAAGCTTGCAAGTCCTTTCATATACAAGTATGTATTCATAAAAGTCCTATGTACTCGTAAGCATTTGTATGTATTGTATAGGATGAGGTTGTTGTTTTAATTATATGTTTTGTTAATATTATAAATTTTTTTTTTATGTCTCGGAACAGTGGCAAATGTTGGTGCTTTTGTATAAAGACATGATGAAAATTTTATTTAATTACTTTTACGTGATAATAAACATCATGCGCTCACCCAAACTTAAGCTCTTACAAATTTACACTCTTTTGTAGGCACGCACAAACACATTTTCACATCATTCGAGCACAACTAAAGTTGCATACTGCAGTGTTGAACAAAAAAAAAAGAAAAAAAACGACTTATTCACATATGTTCCAAATTTGTATGTCTTTTGTGTGGCCGTAGTTGTTTATGTAAAAATATTGCATGTGCAAGTATGAACATATTTCGTACGAGGTTATTATGTGCGAATATAAAAAGTGTGTTTAAGCAACAAATAAAAATTATTCATGTACAAATTACAACTGCTGAAAAAGGGCACAACAGAAGAATAATCGTACTTCTTCAAATAAACAAAAACCACCATCGTTTCCTATAAAACAGCAGACGGGACAGTGGTTTTGATGGACATAAATTGATCTTTAAAACTTTAAATCGTATTCAGCAAAACTTTTATAATTTTTGACTGGAGGAGTTTTAGTTTATATTGGAAATATTGGAGTAAAAATTATGATTGCCAGCAGTAGTAACTAAAAATTCCATTTCCTTTTATGACGCCAACTTATTACCGAAAATCGGAGCTTAGAAATGCTAGGTCATAAGGGCTATTTCTATTGCTGTGAATTTAAATTTCTATTCCTGTGCAACTACAACATAAATAGCAGCAGTTCAAATATGACAACAAGCACAGCGCTGCTCTATGCTGCAGTTATTATGTAACAGAACGCTAAAAGTAAATGAAAAAATTTAATCATATTACTTTCTTGACCAAGCGTGGTAAGACAGATAAGGAAAATAACATAACAATTTGTTCTGTTGTAGGGAATTTGTGTTGAAATTTTATGTTTTTGCCTCAACAAGTAAATTGCATTTTTATAATAAAATTAATTAAGATTAAAAATTGGCTAGAAATATTAAAAAAATATATATTAAAATTGACTTGTACACAGCAGCAGTAAAGTTAAAATATAATAATATCACTACTGACTGACAGAAAACTGTACACAGCAATATTGAATGTTTGCTGTTATATTGAAAAATCTTTAACAAGTCGAGTTTATCTGCATTTGTATATGTCCTGCCATGAAAAATAAACAAAAATTTAAATGTAACTCCCGTCACTTAGAAATAAATAACGAAGTAGATGTTCCCTAGTAGTGCAAAGCACAGGTGCTATACCATTTTACAATGCTACCAATGTGATTGCTGTTCTGTTTTTGATGATAATGTTTTCGTTGCTGTCATATTTTTAACATATTTCGTTCAAGCAACAGTAAAAATAAATAAGGAACTGATATTCTGTGCTATTGCTGGACGGCATTTACCTCCAACAGCACGGCAACAGCAAAATAATTGTTAATAAAATTTTTAGAACTTATAGCATAGTACAGTACTTTTTCTGCTCTGTTGCTATTTTATAGCTAGCATTAGGAATACTAGTTTAGAATGCAATCCGGAATTTTTTGTCAAATTCACCACCCTAAAGAATGAGGCATATCCAACCGTAGCTCTTAAATTGCGAATACGATTAGTAAAATTAGCCATTGAAAATAATATTTTGAGAGTAGTTGGTCAATATTTTTTATTTGTTTTGATTCTTTTTTTTATTATTTGAGAGTAATTTCAAATGATCGTGATTAAATTTAGATTACTTGTAGTCTTAACCAATTATTAATCATACGAAACTGGAAAGCATCGTAATCTTATCAATAACTTCATCCTAAATTAATTAATAATCATCACCATTACTCACTCATCTTCACTTAACAGCTGCATATGCTGCCAAATAGGTTTTTAAAGTACCCACTGTTTAATAAAAACAGATTTTTGTTAGTTTTGTGAAAGTAACGCTGAACCAAATACCACTCTCGGGAAACGACATCTAGTCAGTCAACTACTACTATTCATTACACTTTACTGTTTGTTTGAAAACAAACCTCTATTTGCATGTTGGCTTGTATGCGCTGGCATATAAAAGAGTATGCGATGTCAACATTTTACGATTTACAACATCATAAATTACTTGTGTGTTTGCCACTACCAACAAGCGAACGAATGAGCAACTTAATATTTTTGCAAGCATTTGAAAGTAGGTATGTTTGTAACAAATACACACATACAATTTGCAACAATATACATTCATTCATTCATTCAGCATCAACGAAACGTTGTACCAAGAAATAATAAAAACAGAAATGATAGAAAAAGACCATAAAGCCGAAAATTTTTTTTTTAATTTTGTTGCAAAGTTTCTAGTTCCATTCATTATTTGCTCATATATTAATTCACTTGTGCTCACACAAAAAGCTTTTTCATTATAATTTTATTTTTCCCTCTCGCACTCGCTCACTCTCCCTCTCCCTCTCTTGCCATTCGGTTTATCCTTCAATTTTTTTTATACAAAACTTCATTTTGCTGTTTTGTTGGCAAATAGTAGAAATAAAGAGCATTGCACAATACCCATAAATATGCACAAACACACACGCACACACACACACACACACACACATACATACATACATAAGTACCAGTTTGTGGATTGCGAAAAAGTAGCGGGGGTCAGGGTAGGGACTTGTGACTTTTTCATAACAAATTTTTTCATTAATATCGTGTTATATAAAACATTATACTCATTTATTCACAATAAACATGATGTGCAGATACACGTAATTATTTTTATACATACGACTAGTTCGTTTAATAGTACCAGACATTCGGTTAATTCGCATTCAAGTAGGTAAAGGGTGTTGCAAAATATGTGAGGCAAAGTGCTGTTGATGAAAAATTAAATGTGAGCAGGCAAAAGTTCGAGTTGATGATGGGCCGCCCTTTATCGGTGTTGAGATGTTTTTATAGCATAACAAATTGTTAATTACTATTATCATTATAGGGGTAGAATGAGGTGTTCTCATTTGGGTGTGTGTTGCTTGTACTCGTATGTCTGTCTTTTTACTGTTGCATTTGATTTTTTGTTCATGTTGCGCCTGGTTGAGTGTATTTCTTTTAGAATATTTCATGTATTGCTATGGGGTAGAGTGTATAGAAAACCACTCTGTGTATCATCATTGGTGATGATAATTCTTTACCTGTGTATAACAGGTGTTTTGTTTTATATAAATCTTGTACACATATTCATGAAGCTACGAATGGAACAAAATTAATTAAAGGCTTTTAGAATTTATGCTTTTAATTGGATATATTTTGTTGCAAATACTTTTTTATAAAAAATGTTTTAGTTAGTTTTTTAGTGAATGATTTTAAGATTTTAAAACCAACATTGCCGTAATGGTTGAAAAAATGGGGATAATATTCGGTTCTTATAATTCACAGTGAATAGAGCTGATTAATTAGAAAAGTTTTTCCTTCCTATTTTAAATGATCTCTATACGTTCAGTCACATTTTTATACCCTTAACGAAAATTGGAAAGAGTTTATAAGTTTGTCATCCGTTTGTAATTTATGCAATATTCCTTTCCGATCCTTAGAGGTAATGATAACAGCAATACTGGCATATTTTTTTGGTATTGTCATTCTCATGTGGAAAAGATTTTGGAACACTCTAACAAAAATCAAATTCAGCCGCAAATACAAAAAGCTGGAATAAAAAAATAATATTGCAATAATAATTAAAAAATTAAAATTATCAAAAATTTGAAATTTTAATGTCACCAAAAATTTTCAACATCACAAAAAAGCCGAAGTTTAACAAAAAAAAATTTGTATTGTATAAAAAGCGTCGATATTTTTACAAAATCCATGTAACACAAATATATAAAAAAATCAAATTTCACCACAAATAGGGAATTCAAAATTCGAAAAATCACCACAAAACAAAACTATATTCCAATAGATTTTAATTACAAAAATAACAAAACTTTCCAAAATAGCGAAATTTCGAATCCATTATAACCTAAGAAACCCAATTCATTGAAACAAAAATTTCACCACAGAGGGGAAATGCACCAAAGTCAAACATTTATAAAAAACCTAGAAATTTAATCAATATTTTTCATTCTACAAAAATTTTGTAAAAAATTTAATTTTCATCACGTTTCCCGAATTCACCAAACATTAAAAATTCACTAAAAACAACATTCGTCAAAGACTAAAAAAATCATAAAAACTTTAAAACTTAACAAAAATCTAATAATGCTAACAAATCGCAGAAAATCGATTGTACTTAATAATCCAGCAAATTTCAAATTTCACCAACTAAACTTTGAAATTCCAACAACAACAAAATTCAACAAAAAGGTCCAAATTTCAGTGAAAAATTCAAGTTATTTATCCCAGTGGAAAAAAGAAGTTATTTAAAAATTTAAATTTCACCAGACATTGAAAACTTAACATAAAATCTAAAATTCAACAAAAAAAACTACAAAAATATAGAATCAGAAATTCACCAAAAATTTTAAAATTAAAAAATTTCACAAAAAATATCAATAATTTTAATTTCTGACAACAAAGGAAATTTGATCAAAATTTAAAAAAAAAATTTTATATTTTAACAGAAAGCCGCCACAAATCGAAAATTTGATAGAAAATTAAAAACTCAAAAATTTTGGTTCCAAGATGTTTAAATTTTACCAAATGCCGACTTCGACATATTTGGAAACCGAATAACACATGGACATCGCCAAAATTTTTATTATTGCGCAATTTACCAAGCAATCGAATTGAATAGAAAAGAATTTTCAACAAATTTTGAAATTCTAGATCTCATCAAAAATTCAAAATTTTACCAAAAATAGAATTAAAACATACGAAATCGGAAAAACACCTTTGATCTATTAACCGATCTAGAATACTTATATTAAAACGAGAGAAGAGTTTAAATGTTAAATATGACAAGTAAAAGCGGGGCTTAAAATTAAAGATCTCAAACATTTCTTTGGTCTAGGAAACATTTGTAGTTCATTCTTTCATGTAGGGCATATAAGATTCGGCACAGCTGAATATGGCTCTCCTACTAAAGTTAACACAAATATTCAACAAGCCTTTTTTATTAAAAGTAAAAAACTAGCAAACGTGCTAAGCGTAATATGTCTTTACTTGATGGCATTTCAATGTTCTTTATTTAATTAACTTAAATAGAAATATTAAAAAAATCAAATAAATCCCTGCTGAAATGTTTCAGCAATTACTTGATACTTTTTTTTATTAATTAATTACAGGATTCTTCATGCCTTTTGGGTCTTAAAAGTCCCTTTTCAATTACATTTAATTTTCAACTAGTTAACACTTTACAACGCAACACATTACGATAATCTTAATCTAATTATACAACGTCAAGCTGGTGTGAGGATGGGTACAACAAAACTAGCTTCACGAACTCACACAACGCTTGCACAAGCATGAAACATCAAAACCTTTCCTTAGGCATAACTATGTGATTCCTTCTCATTAGTATGTGTGTGAGTAACATTAGAAGCTAATTTTTGCTTACAACTTAATAAAGTTTGGGTTAGAATTTGCGCCGAAGACCACATGCATAATTGTGTTTTAAATTAATATTCCCTGTCATTGTGTGAGAATAATGACGTGTTAATTTCATTAAATTATAATTAAGTATTAAAGAAAATTTTTAAATTGTATTTATTAATTTAAGCAATTTATAAGGCGAATATTTTTGTCTTTTATAGAATTTTTTTTTTTTATTTTTTGCCATCTTTTAAAGATTTTATATCAAATACCCCCTTCAGAGTTCCATACTCTCCTAAGATGTCTATGGTTACTATGACGAATATTCATGTAATTATTGCCACAGAAGAATATTATGCCAATAACATTTCCAAAGCAATGCAACAGCGACAACAACAACAACAACTTCATTGTGTATACAACATAAATTTCATTATCATTTTATTTACTCCGCCATATTTCAATTCACACCGTAAATCAGTTTCACTGTGGCAGCCTGTAAATCGCATACAAATGAATGAAACTCTACAGCGTTTTTCAAAATCTTCTGGCAAGTATTTTAAGAATTTTCCAATATTAGCTTGATATTTATTATTATCAGAACAAGAGACGACTCCGACTAGGAAGCCAAGAGAAGGAATAGAAGGGAAGCAATAGGGATGATAAAAACAATTTTAATAAAATTAGAATATGTTTTTTATTGTTCTTTGCTTTATTTAAAATTTTACTCCTAGATGTTGTTTGTTAGTGCTGTGAATTTGTTTGTAGGTATGATGAAGCATTAACAAAGACATGTCTGTCAATGGAAATGTAATTCGAAGAATTTGTTGATCTGATTATATGTGCAATGACAAAGAATCGTTTCGCTAATAATGACGACAAGTATTCTGAAGATAAAAATAATAATAAAATTTAGATTTAATTTAAATTTAACGTCAGTAATAACTGATATTTGGCAACTGGATATAGACTAGGTTTTGGCTCTAATATCAGAAGTTGTTGGAAGTAATTGGCCTCAATTAATAGCAAGCCATTACCATTTATTTTTGAGTAATTGTAATTGAGTTATTTGAGTATTATATTAACAAGTGGACTCTTCCGCGATTAATTACAAATAAGCGTTTAGAAAATCTATTGAATTTTAAGCAGAATTCAAAGCGTGGCCGCTACAATGAATATTATGTTCTCTACAACAATATATTGTTATAGACAACAAGTATACAATAACAACTTCAACAATAAAATGTTCTTAAAATATATAATATATAATATTCGTTTCGTGTTTAATCAAAGTGTGTTTCGAATGCAATCATACTATGATTGTTCTCGAATCAGGTTTTCTGGAACCCGACTGAATGTTTTTCTATCAATCTAAGGGGGGCAAAATTATTATCATTTATAATAATGATTTGCTTACAACTATATAATTTAATCATAATAATCTTGCATTATAGTTACCACGTTTTTTTTTATATATATGACATAACTAGACCGACTATTGCATAAATGCGTGAAATATTGACAAGTCTTAACTGTGTAGTCTTTATAATAAATTTACTATATCGACAGTAGCAATCTTAAATAAAAAAAAAAAATATACTTTACTCTCCTTAGACACCGCTACAAAGCGCCGTTCACACTACTAGATCGAGTAAAATAACTACGATGAAAATTTTACAGTCGTACAGCTGTCATTGTAAACCCTACTACTCATTATACTCTTCATTTTATTATATCAACATAATGGTAAATAAGGCTCGATGTGTGCTGACTTTTAAAATAGGTTAGGCTAAGAAATTAAAAGAGCATGAAAGAGAGAACTAAATATATATATATGTGATTAATTAGGCCTCTTCTGGAATATGGTTCTTTAATTTGGAAACCTTATTTGGAAACCTTATACACATTACTAAAAAAATCAGTATCGAGTCCTTTCAGAAAGAATTTCCTTTTATTTTGTTTTGAGAATTCAAATTGGAATCGAGCTGTAAACCCATAACGTGAACTTTTTGGTTAATTTGATAATGGTGCAGTTTTTAAAGAATGCTTGGTATTTTCCTGTAGTGCGATTCACTAACCTTTAACGATTCGACAGTCGTAAAATTTGTCGCCAATTTTTGTTGTTCGTAGTAACGACTGTGTGATTCACTATCTACTCGTTAACGATAGTAGACATTGTTAGTTTTTTGTTTATTCAAATTGACGTCAAGTAGCATCACTGTCAGAAAAATAACAAATAAACGAAAAGCACAGAGAAGAATGGAAAAAAACAAAGATTTTTTGGAAAAATTTGTTTGTGAGTTTAGCTATTTTTGCAAAAGGTAGGTAAAAAACATTAAGGAATTTTTCTACATGTAGTATAAACATGCTATGTATGTACCTAGTGCCTTGTTTATTAAAAATATTGTGTATAAACGATTTTTAAACCGAATAAAACGGCCCCTAAAAGATGCCATGAATTTTAGTTTGTCGAATAAATAAACAACACAAAAATATACGTCGTTTATTTTTGTCTACAATCGTTAAGCTAACAACAACAGCTCACTAAACGATGGCGAATGTTGTTTAAAAAAAGTTACTGAATAGCAACATCGTTAATTTTGTTGTTAAAATTTTTTAACGGTGCGATTGTCGTTAAAAAAAAAATAGCGAATTGCTCTACTGGTATGGTAGAATAACTCGAAATTTCATTCAAATTCACCTTAAGTGTCTCTGAACAAATTATGCAAATGCTGACCCATTAAGAAGATTATATAAAAATTATGATTATTTCTACAATTATATTGATTTCCCTTTAAACGTTAATGTTATAAAACGTAATAACGTTTTGTTCTTAAACTTTGTTCAGTAGTTAAGATTATTTATTTATTTAGTTAAGTTTTGATCTGTAATGATTTTAATCCATAGACTCTTAAATAAGTGAATTAAATATTGGGGTTGCATTTGAACAGAAGCAAACGTAGAAAGAAATAAACAAGTCGAGTGGTTCGCCGTCGACAACACGCCGCCGCAGTATTTTGTTCACTCTATTGCTAAAAATTTGTGGACTTTTTTACCACTTAACTTTGGTACTTTTTTACAGATTGCCATGGCTTACATCAGTACCAGTCTTACGACCACATCGGATGGTGATCTTAGCACAGTTGTTTACGCGATTCGTATATAAATCACAGCCACCACGTGTACTCTCGAAGGAGCCAACTTGGGACTTGCGTCGCGGGGGCTACTGATTCCTGTGGTATCAGTGTTTATATCGTTACTGATCGATCTTAGCTAGTCTTACTATCATCCAGTTTCAAGCACTGGACAAACCATGGAGGCTGGTTCCCTCATCTCTGCGCGTAACAATAAATTTAGGTAGCGGAATCACCAAAAAGACATGCCTCCGGGGGCATGTACTTTAAAAAAAAAATCGTTCATAAACATGAGTCTCCAAAAATTCTCAAGAGCCACCGGCGCCGCTAGCCACCGGAAAGGCCGAAGACACTAACACTAAAATGATGTTTATTTCCCTTTTGAGATTTAAAATAAATTTTTACTTACAGATTTCACTCCGTTTTGAATGTTTCAAAGCAATGACATCAAATGACATTCGCTATTGCCAAATGAAAAGAGTTTGGCTAAAGAATAAAATATTTTTTTTTATATTTAAAAAACCGAATAGTTTGGAGCACTTGGAAGTATAATAAATTATTTATTTGTAACGTCGTACGTAGCTTTAATAAATTTAAACAATTTTCTAAAAAGTTTTATATTTTAAAATTTTTTTGTGTGTGATAAATTCAACGAGAATGTTTATATGCTCTACAAACGTTGTTAGTTCCATCCAATCAGTGATCACGGACAATGACCATACGAATTGTGTGCTTATTTTTGAATTAAAAAGTTCGTCGTTGTTGTTGTTGTTGTTGGTTTTAGTTATATTTTCATTTCGCCATTATTGTGGAAAATTATACTTATTTCAACATTTCTTTGTCATTTTAAATAAGCGAAAATTTAACATGTGTAAGTATGAGTGAGAGTAAGCGTATGCATATGCGGCTGCACGTGTGTGTGTATTATGCGATTTTTGTATTTTCGACATATATATGCTGCTGCTGTTGCTGCTGCTACTGCATTTATAGCTGCCATTTAGATTGCCATTGCTCGAACAATAACTGTCCCAAGTACTTATAGTTGCAGTTGTTGTGAATTGCTTTTGTTTTTTTTTTCGAAAGATTTTTTTTTATCCAGTTGATATTATTTTGCGGTTGTTTTGTATTCATTTGTTGTAACAGTATTGGTTGTAAATATTCATTTATGCACATGACCACAAAAAGAGTAAAATGAAAGAAAAAAAGAAAAACAATTTTAAATAGAAAAAAAAAAAGGATTTCACAACTATTATCAAACCACAAAATGCGTAAATGATATGTATTTATGTGTTGTGTACTTTTGTGCATGAGAGTTCGTGTGTGTTTGTTTTACTTTTTAACTTTTTTTTTCTTTTAATTTTATTGCTGCTGTTTATTTTGTAATGTTTACAAAATATATGCTTTACAAACTGACCTGATTTAGATAGACACAATAATAAAGATAAATTAAATTTGAAAACATTTAAGAAGAGTTGTTCAGTAAACTGAAGAAATCTCCACAGATAATTTCACAAAATGTGAATTTCTTTTCGCTTTTCCAAAATGTTTATGTTTTTTAATTTTCTTACAAATATTATTAAAATTGTGTTACATGAAGCTAGAAAATAAAATTTAATGAGTTTCTAGGATTACAATACAAAATATCTTTAAATGTTTCATAATTAAATTTGCTTTGACAACTCGGCTGTAGGAAAAAGTTATTAAAATATTCTTTGCACAATTGAATTAAACAAAACAATAATGAAACTGTATGAATGGAAGCAGGAATAATTACACGTTAATTAATTTGTCATAATTGCAAAAGTATAATTTTAATGCATGTAAGAATAAAATGTTCAACACAATATTACGATTTATGTTGGCAAGAGCAAATTACCAGGATTAAATTCATGCTCTTATGTATTTAAACTTATTTTCATTCGCCAGAATGTTTGCATGTCGTATGTAAATATGGCAAATAAGTATTAGCAGCCTTCATCAAAAAGCAATAGAAATTAAATTAATAAAAATATATTTATAGCCAAGCTGTAGTTTGCCGAAAACATAAGAAGAGATTAAAGTAAAAATTTTGTCTCTTGACATAAATTGGGTCACATTGTAACCAAATCAAATATGAAATGCTTGAGAATATAATCTTAGTAAAATGATGGCAAACGGATAAGTTTGGTTACAGTTTGGTTGTGTGCAAATTGCGGGTAAAGAAGGGTTACTAGCAACATACATGTGTGGGTATGTGTGAGGAGATACGGAAGAGAATAATTGAGCAGTGTGTGGAAAAATACTGCGTTACCTAGCAAACAATTGAGATTTAAAAGTAAAAGTTATCTTTACAAGCTAAAGTGAACAGATAATATGGTGAAACAGAGAAAGTAGTGCAGGACTACTTGGGTAGATGCTTTTGTCATTTTTAGAAATACGATTACATCACCAAACTACAAATTTATCGTTAATAGATGATTTTTTAAGACTTCGTAGAGACAAAAAGTTTAAACTATTATTATTAATGTATGGGGGGATATCGAAGCAGACCACTTACTTTCTGGGTCCCTTTTCGACCCCCATTTCGCTTCTCAAAGTGATTTTAGGGAACCGATCCGTAATCACAACCACCTTACTTTCAATTGAGTCTCGTGCTAGCCCTATCCTTTATTCTTGACTAACGTGATTTCAGACTGTCGACTGGTAACTGTCGACACTCTTCCTCATCACGGAGTCTTTTGTAATTGCTAGCATTTGTCTAAGGCTTAGTTCCCCCAAGGCATTCACATCTAACAAGTGTCTGCCCGTGGTCATAAGCCTGATGCTAGTCAGTGCTGGACATTCACACACAATGTGCGCTACCGTCTCAGCCTCTTCCAGGCATAGTCTGCAAGTATCATCTTCTACGACTTTCATCTTAGACAGATGGTACATGAAGTTTCCATATCCTGTCACTAACGCAGTGATCCAGCTTAAAGTACCGCTATTATATCCGAGCATCTTGCTGGCCTTCCTGCCGAGGGGCTCTTTGAGCACCATTCTAGCCTGTCTACATGTGGTATTCTCCCTCCACCTATTCAGGTGTAATGAGTTTACCCATTGAAGAACTTTAGCTCGCACTAGGCCATTCCCCAGGGCAACCCTGGGTTCTGGTCCACAGAAACCCACCTCAGATCCACTTTTTGCTAGTTCGTCTTCGTCTGCTGCTTCATTCCCAGCTGTGCCTATGTGTCCCTTTACCCACATCAACGTTACCTCATTCAACGACGCACATCTGTTTCGCTTCAGAACACATTCCAGCTCCAGTTTGGAATATACGTTCACTTGCCTCATGCGTTTTAGAACTGACTGATTGTCAAGTGCAATGAGAGTCCTTTTCCCATGCACTCGGCTTTCAAGCAAGTGATCCAACGCATGCAGCAACTCAAGCAGTTCTGCCTGGTAAACTGACACGTACCTCCCCAGACACAGACTACAGGACAAGTTCAGCTGAACTGAGAATACACCTGCTCCTGCCCTGCCACTCATAAGAGAACCATCAGTAAGAAGTTTAAACTAAGACTAGACTAGCTTAGTCTAGCGAATTTCGCTGGTGGCTTAGGTCAGGAATTTTTTACCCAACTTTTTAGAAAAACTTAAATGTCTTATGCTCAAAATTCTTTAGATCAAATAAGAAATCAGGACAAAACCATTTGAGACTGAGTGTAGTTTCATACCAAATGTTGCATTTTTCACAAAAGATCATCTATGTCCCAGGGATCGAAACTCTTATAAGTAGACGCAGATAATCTTCAAAACTCCTCGGTTTACGTATTTAAAACAACATTTCTCTGAGAAAAGTAGCAATTTTTCTTTTTATGGTGTCAATCTATTGGGCTTGAAAATGACAAAACCATTGTGGTCTATGTCTGAGGCTTCAAGCTCATATCAACCACTTACGTAATACGAACAAGGATTAAAAGGTGTAATAGAATTTTAAAAAAATTACAAAATTAACCGCTCAAGAAGGCCCACAATCGATATAAGTACAGAAGTGCAAGCAATTTTTTAGATTTTCTCATATATTAATAAAGAAGATCGTTTCCAATAACCATTTCAAATGTGCTGAGCTTGTCAACCTATTTGATATAATTTCTCAACGAAATTAATTCGAAAGAATTTTCAATTTTAAGTTTTAAATAATTGTTCTTTTTCAATTCCGAATTCAAACTTAAAACTAGATTCATGAACATCATTCTTAGTTACCTTGATGTCTATAAAGGGTAAGTGTAAAGGTGTCTGCAGAGAAAATAAAGTTTCATTTGATTAAACATTGCACCAGTGTCCCCTGGGTTATACGGACATGTGCATGTGTAAAAAAGAGAGAGCAAGCACTTCAAATTGTTCGGTATTTAATATTTAACTCGATTTAATTATCTGAAGGATTCCCAACAACTTCGTTTGGTTATGAATTAATGGCTAAGGACACATACAAAGGAAAAGTCGAAACCAATTATATTTCGAAATATAAAATTATGAATTAGAAGAAACTGAAGTTATATTAAATAAAATTAAAGAAAAAACCCAACAAAGCGTAATCACTTCTTCTTTAAGTAAAACCAATTAAATTACTTCATTGTTAAATTTTGTACTTTGCTAGAATGTTTGATTTTGTTTTAGTTAATTAAAAATTATAATTAATTCACAGTAACATGAGGTATAACAATATGTGGATGGGCCTGTGTTTGTTTGAAGTTACCAGGCAGTTGTCATTTTCGATAAGAACGTAATTTTTTTTTCATCGGATTTTAGTCATTCACATTCACGTCCATTATTGCTGCATAATGATAAATTCAAGTAGCTTCTGCAATTGTTGTAACCTAAAATAGTTATGCTTGATATTGCCAATGCAATTGCTACTTACTGCCCATTGCTTGCTGTAAGAAATGTTGTGAAAATACTCAAGTCGTGTTTGTATTACTGTTGCTGACATTTTAGTTGATGCGACCACCGCTAATGTTTTTGTTGTTTTGTTGCATTGTTGAAAGTAGAGCAGAAGCGAAAACAATAACCACAACAAAACAGTCGTTCTAAAATCGCACCGCAGTCTCATGCACGAACAGAGAAAAGTAGAAATAGCAGAAAAAAAAGAAACTCCAACCAGTGCACATGAGGTAAGGGGAAAAATTATAGTAGACATTTTGTATGAAGGAAGTGACTAAAGCATAAAATTTAGTTGTCACAAACATATTTGTTGTCATACAGACAGGCACTTTACCGCCACAAACATCATCGCTTAACTAATAATATATTTTGGTTGTTTTTCTCTTCGCACGACTGCTGCCAACATAATCGTCATTCGGTAGAAAAAGTTAGATTACCAAATAACCACAAAAAAGAATAATAGCCATCAACACAAACACCTCAGGACATTAAAGTAAATTGTTTGTAGCTACTGGTCATTAGCTCCAACTGAATTAAATATTTCAATTTCTGATACTTTCTTTTCTTTTCTGTAGCCTACAATGCGTAGAGAAGCCGATTTAAAAAATAAAATACAAGAAATATTTTATTTTTAATCTACTGGTCAGATAGTACGAAACTTGGAATATTAATAGCGAGATGTAAAGTTCATGCAGAGATGGGATTGTAACTTTTCAAATATTAAAAACTTTTAAGTAGGATTTAAATATGCAACGTTTCTGTTGTATACGACTATGTAATTAATACAAAACGTTCTAATTTTTCATAGTTCTGCTACAAGAAAAAATTAGTTCCCGGTTTGATATTATTTTTTCTACGTTTTCGTATTAATACAAACATTTTAACCCGTGTTAGAAATATCTATTAGCAGGCACAAACTTTTGCAAACAATAATCTCAATAATTTATTTTGGTGCTACAGCAGAGCACGCGATATGTATTTTTATATCACCAGTATTTATTTATATTTTGTTTTGTGCTGCAGTGAACAGCAGTGAACAAATTTTACCTAAAGCAATAGCAGCTGGCTGTGTTATGCTAACGTATATCTTGTTTGTGTATGTAAATATAAATGTATGTACTTTAATAATGCGAGAATTTATAAAAGCTGGACTTATCTGACCGCCTGATTATTTCCAATAGTTCCCTAACTTTCAATCTCCATATATTGGAAAAAGACACCTTAACTCTGCACATTGAGTTTGACAGTTTAAATGCGTTGGCGTTGTTTAAGCTCAGATAGTTGCTACGAATACTCCTTGCAGTATACATTATACATACATAATGCTAGGAATACAGCACATCACGAAGTTCCAGAAACGAAATTTCTTTTACTGCTGCTCGCTTTAGCACAAAGCTTACTTGAAAAATATTCGTGTGTCATAGCACAAAAAGTATGTTCGTTGCTATAGCACAAAAAATATTTTGATTATTGTCAAACTTAAAAGCGAATGAATACTAAGTGCGTGGGGAAATTTTTGTACATATTTGTAAAACGTATTACAACAATTTGTAGTAGCAGAATTAATAATATTACATTTTACATAATATCGTGACTAATATAGCAGCAATTTTAAATCTTGCATTTAAGTAGTGTTTTCTTTTTACTTTGATAATGGCTTTTATAATTAAATTTTGGCCTCTTTTAATTATTTACTTATTTTCCTCTAGAAGGAAATTAAGTTTTAACGATTGTAAAAATTTAATTTCAAATTAGTATTTTTAATGAATCTACTAATACTTCACTCTAATGCTATAAGCAAGGTTGTATTTAAAACTTTTAGTTGAAAAGCTTTTAAGATAATTTCACAACATGATGTTTGCACTTGTTCACATTTCTGAAATAGAAGGATAGTGGGAGTGATATTAGAATTAAAACAGGCCTTTCCAACAGAAAATGTGAAATAGGAAGTCATGACGTTATTACCTTTGCCATCTAAATTTGTTTACAAGATGACAACAGTGTCACTTTAAATAAAACTTGATGGATATAAATGTAAAATTTGTCATTGAATTAATCTACTTATGATAATGTTTTATCTCAAGTACATTAATTTAGGTTGCCATTATATTTCCTTAATTAACATAATTATCACAAAAATTATCACGACATCAATAGCGATTTTGTGTTTGTACAAAACTGTCAAAGCAAGTAAAATTTAATGCTGAGTGCTAAACTGTGGCCTTTTGGCAGCATTGATATGAGTAAAGTTCAAAACCAATTATGTCAGTGTAATTAATGACTCAAAATTTTCTATCAATTTTCACTAACACTGACTACTAATTTCCGTTTTAATCATAAACTTACTTTCACAATGCACAACAAAGTACAAGCAAACAGACATCAAGGACATGCTGCTAAAATACCATTTCATCAATGTCAGCTTAGAAGGTAGAAGGAGCAACTGTTGATGGTACGAACGTACCACAAACCAGCCAGCTTGTCTTAACAACAACAACGACAATTACATTTTTTCTGTACAAAAAAGAAATGTTGACGTGTATTGAACAAGGGTATGTATATTTGGAAATTTAAGCATAACTCAACTACGATTTGAAGATGTCAGAACAAACAACAGCAAGGAGACCAGTATACTAAGGTTACTTAGACAGCAACTGACAAACAGGCGGCAGTACATTCGGGCAAAAAAAGTACATAGAAACAGACAAGTGACACAACATTTGACAACTGTGGGTGAATGTTTTTGTTTTATGCGTATTGGTTGAAGTCTTTTGTTATTTGTCATGCCCTCAATCAAATAAAAACATTCTTTTCTTAAAATACTTAAATTAAAATTTCAGCAAATCAACTGTTTGCTATTATTGCTATTAAGTAGGCCAGTTACCAGTCAAGTTGTATTAAAATTTCATATATATCTACTTTGATTACGAAAATTTAAAAATTAGTAGTTGCCGATTGCATTTATTTTCCTAACAACTCCATATTAGATTCTTCATAACAGTCATGTCTTTTACGCCTTTTGGCAATTACAAGAAATATTTCTCTAAAATAATTGTGAGCGTTAAAAGCTCCTGCGTTCAACATCCAAAAAAAAAGCAGCAATATCTTATCTGATCCACTGACTGTTACTACTATATAAAGGTAAATTTAATAAAGTAATGCTGATTATTTGTAATACATCAGTTTACAAAAGAAATATGTTCACTGATCACAGCTTTTTAAAGATTACTGCAACTAATATATACAAAAACTTCACGCACACACCTAACTAACCTTTAATAAAACATAAATTTTCTTTGTTTTTTCCAATAAGCAGGTTAGTATGACACTTTTAAAACAAGTAGGTTTGCTCTACCGAGATTTTATTTAATGGTTCGATTTTTTTTGGAAAAATTGACTTATGCCACTTTTAATAAAAGCGACTCAAATACTTTTTGTGGCACACAAATGTGCTTCATAGTATATTTTGTCTTGATATACGTTATATTGTATTTCAAAAAGTAGGAATTTTCTTACATTTGTAAGTATATTTTTTAGCAATGCAGAAGACTAATATTTTTACACTTTCGTTACAGTCATGTATTACACTGTACTACTGTATGACAATGAATATCAACAAAGTTAAACAACTCACGAAGAGTTACGAACATAACAAGACAAAACGGCGGTAATACTATGTTTACACATGCACACTAATTAAGTCAATAATATATTAAATTTAATTACAAAACTTGGTGTTCACATATATACAATTTAGCTTACTTAATTAGCATTTGATAGTTGAATATGTTTTTGTGACCCCACAATGTGTTATGCGTTTTTATGAACTAAATTTCCTATAACCACTATTATATAAAAGATAGCTAAATTGGCAATAATAAGATTAATTATCTCTTTTATAAAATCCAGTAATGTCGCTGTAAGTTGCCGGGTCTAGTTGGTATTTATTGTGCTCATTAAAAAAAATTCTGCTCACTAAACACATTTCACCAGGGTTGCATGAACAATTTGACGCAGTTTATGTTGCAATGGAGTACTAATTGCTCAATTTATTAAAGGAGTTCTTGTGTTGTAAATTAACTTCAATTAATTGTGAAGTCTGCATAATCGCGCAATTGAGGTGCATATTTGAATGTATCCAAGAGTCTCTAAATGGCTCACATAAGCTCACCAACTATCTATATCAAATCACTCTATCGGAAAATCAGATCAGAATCAGCTGAAACAAGCGCTTAACAGCTCAACAAGGAATTCTCCAAAATGGGGACATTGCGAATAAATATCATGCTACACGTAAGTAACTTCATTTGCGCTACTAAATCGATACTCTTTTACAAAGCTACTAATTGCGAATCAGTAGTTTTTCTGGGCAGATACTCCCAATATTTATTTTTTCTTTTTGATTTCTAACACTGACCACAGCATTAATCAGTTTTGAAACTTAAAGGAATTAAATTGCTTCTGCATATATTGCTAATATTTTGGTTTGTAGCAGATTAAGCAAATAAGTTCATTGTATATGATTAATAGATCGCAGCTATTTTCTAAATAAGTAAATAATTAAAACAAACTAGTGTTCTTTATTTGAAATAGTTTCATTTTATTTCCACTTGAACTGTTAAAGTTTATACAAATTTAATATTTAAGTAAATAACAAAACCTAACCTTGTTTTATTTAAAAGTCATACTTCGTACAAACTAACGTTCACATTGTTTATGATTTAGAATCCTTAGAAGGATTATACGTGTTGTTTATGTTATTTCATAAAGGATTAACCTTTGATGACAGAGATTTTGAATCTGTGTAAAAGTTGTAACAACAAGTTTTATATAGTTTTAAGTTGTTGTTGCTGTTGCTTGTCGAGAACGCTTTATGTCCTTATCTTTTACGTCATTAAATTTTTAGAAAAACATGAAAGGTTTACAACTACTTTTTTAAATATTTTTTTCTACAATAAATTATTATGGAGCTGGCCTTAGAAATGTGCATACAAAGCATAATGGACAACAATTTAGAGTTAATATTAACTAATTTGTACAGGTCCTTCAATTTTTAACACTGCTTTTTTACATTGCTTCTCGACTTTAAATCGAAAATATTTACTTCTTTGTGAGTGAGCAACCATTGACACGCTTATTTTCGAGAAGTTTTCGAAACATATTAAAACACAACCAAATGACACGCAATTCTCCATTAAAGTTGACATTGATAGGAGCATTCAAATACACACACACACACACACACACACACACACTTACACCTACAGGAACTTACACAGCGAGTTTCATATGGCAACAACTACAAATTTACACATTTTATACACAATTGCTGTTGTTTTTATTATTGTCCGTAAAGGAGTACACAATTCGTGCGTGTATGTGTGTGTGTGTGTGTGTGTGTGGGTGTGTGGGTATTTGAGTATTAGGATTTATATATATAACTAGAGTAGGTGTGTTTGCTTTTGTATGTCAATACTTTGTGCTCTCCGAGTACATTACTAGAGCTTGACAGAATGACGTGTTTTTTGTTGTTATTGTTCAATCCCCCTTTTTTCTCTACCGGATATCCTTTTATAGTAAAAAAATATGTAGTTTAAGCATACAAACGTACTGTGTAGTAGTTTGACATTATGATGGCTAGTGTTGAAGTCAAAGAAGAAAATAAAAAGAACAAACACAGAGGTAGAGAGCGGGAAAAAATTGGCTGCCAGCATGTTGACGCGTACGTTTTCCGGCGTAATCACGATTAAAGTGTCAACAGAATACTAATTAGATTGTTGTTTGCTACCGCTTCTCAAACACAGCAGGCTAAAAGAGTGGATATATGTATGTGTGTGTTCTACTAAGAGAGCAGAATACTGCACAGTTGTAGCCATGGATTAGCACTCAACAGTTCATACATTTGCTTGTGAATGTAGGCAAAAATGGTTTGTTTACACTAGTGATTTTAGTCAAAACTCATTCCTGTTGAATACTGCCTCACTGTAATAGAACGTGCACATTGTTACACTTCAAACATTTGTACAAAGGGATATATTTATAACTAAGTGAACGTGTGTGTAGGAAGTTTGAAGCGGAATGTCAAAGTTGACTTTGTGATTTAAAGTTTTATTTTTGCTATTTATTTTTCTTTTAACAATAACACACATATAATAACTCCTGTGAATGTATGCGTGGGTGATGGATATGATTCTATTTCTATTTTATTTTTTTGTTTTGGCAGTGATATTTAAAGGCAAAGGAATAGTTGAGCAAATTCAATGTATCAATCATATCATTAAATGATTACATCGTAAACAGATTTAAATAAATATTTGCTTTTTAATTTAGTTACAAAAATAGCTTGAGTTATAATTTAACGCATTCCAAGAAGACACTAACAGCGTTTATTGAAATATATTTTTTAATCGTTATGGCAATGTACAAATAAAATTGAAGTTAAGTTGCAGTAATGCACAAATATTCCCTATATTTTAAGATAATATTATTATTACTATTCATTATCAATTACAACTAAGTCATTTGAGGCAGCTAAATAAACAGAAAATGCAACAGAGAACTATTGCGTTTTTATAAAACAATATTTAATTTTATTTCATAAAATGAAGAAACCGAATACACACATGTTATGTAATTACAGCTTCAGTTTTAGCCAACATGTTAGTGAAACATATTGTCCAGCACGGTTTTGTTTTATTTTAATTTACAACAGTCAAATAAAAAAAAAACAAAAAGCAAAAATATGCATGTGTTCTCCACAGGAAATGGCTACGGAGGATGGTTAAACAATGATTGACTTCTAAAACATAATCTGTAATTTAAATAGCAATAGTGAAATAAATATTTTGTTGCCATCTTAAGAAAGTCCGTAAAATATTATAAAGAAATATTGAAATAAAATTCTGGCCTATTGCAATGAACTCAACTTTAGTTCATTATAACTAAAAGAGGAATCGTTTTAAAAAAGCGTAGCATATAAAACATATTAAGACTTTATTGCCTCTACTACTTAAGGATATACACGCAAAGAAAAAAGTAAACATGGTGGCCACAGTCATATTATATTCTCTACAACAATATATTGTTGTGGCAAATGTATTTAGTTGCTATAAACAAGTTATAGTTTACATTTAATCATTAAATTATTTCCATTCAAATAAGTTGCAACATGAATTGAGTTGAAGAGGTGCATTTTTTATTGAAATTCTGACCACAAACAACGCATTTTTACACCAAGTAAGAGAGCTGTATTCGGCAGTGCCGGATCTAATATACCCTTCACAGTAGCATGAACTACTAAAAATATGCTATGGGGTTTTCCGATGCAAAGGATTCTTTGCGATATTTTTTTCGATCGTTCAATAAAAGAAATGATTTTCTTAATATCGGCTCTTTTCACTTGTTCGCAAGAGTTTACTGAAGTGAACTGCTGTATTTAAACTTCAGTGTACTCTTGCGACTTGAACTCGCCAAAACTCTTGGGAATGCGAATTACAGAACGCCTCACAATCGCAAATTGCGAGTGTCGGAACATGGCCGATTTTTTTTTTATTAATTATTGGTTTTCTTAGCAATTAAATTTTTTTTAATTCCAGTTTTTAGATTTTATGGTGAATTTTTTAAATTGTGGCAAAATTTTGAATTTTTGCAGTTTCGGTTTTATTAAATTTTGATTTTATAGAATATTTTTTAATATTTGTAATTATATTTTTTTGAAATATAGAGTGGTTTTATGCTTAAAGATTTTAAATTTTTTTAATTTATTGGTGAATTTTCCGCTTGTGGTGAAATATGATTGTCTTTAATATCTTTCTGATATTCACCCAAAAGCAGGTACCCAACTTTTTCCAATGGCGGAGTACGGAATGATTTTAAGTAGATCGCAGAAAAATATTAAACATCTCCAAAATTGATTCACTTATAATATACCGGGTAACTCCAAGGGGTTAAATGAGTCTCGTAAATCCCGACGGACGATTCGATGTTGCTCTTGCAATCAACTTATTGTTCTCTGATATTTTTTTTTAAAATACACAGTTGATTGTTTTTATTACCATTCAAAATATACTGCTAATTTACATTATTTTTAACAGCTGTTGAATGAAGGGTACTAAAGTTCTACCATAAATTCATGAAGGCAGGATTCACTCCGAAAGGTATGATAATTTAAAGGGAACATAAATTTCGTTTACGATAGTTGAGAATATGTAACGTTTCTCTGGTGTTTAGTCAAATTATGAGGGTGCTGTGTCTTAGCAGAATTTATCAATCGATTGCCTTAGTCACCTTTATGCGTACTTCAGCCGTATAGTAACATTAATTTATAAATTGATTTGTTTACCGCCATAAGATTCCATTACAAAATTTTGGTCTTCGATTATGTCCAATCAAGTTTTTTCTTTGAGTGTAATTATTTTGGCATTTTTTTCCTCTCCTGAAACCCGAGTCTCTTAATAAGTTTAATACTCAGGGATAAGTTATCGATTGCTTTGATGATACATATTTGTTCATCTTTAAAATTTCTTTGTTTTATTTTAGTAGTTGTGCTCGTATTCTCCAAGTAACAATACTTTGTCAGCACTTACGAATTTATGTAGAGAAAGAAAAAGGATTACATTTATTCTTCCGTTTCTCTTTCTTAAGCTCTTTTAACTTTTCCTCATTCATTTGTTGCTGTTTTTATTATTATTTTCTTTTGTTTTTCTACAATTATTTAGTAACGGAAATGTAGCCTTTGTCTCAGTTATTCGTAAAGCACACACACACACACACACTAATTAAATACATATAAATTAATTAATTGTGTTCTTATCTTGATACCATGTTTTAATCCTCTTGTATGCGTGAGTGTGTGCGTGTGGTAAGAGTAATTGTTTCTGAGTGTGTTACTTTTTGTTCCGAGTGCTTTTGTTGTTTACACACTGCATTGTTTTTTACAGGTTACATATCGACATTCGCAACTAATACAAAAGATGTTTAATTAATTTTATTGCTAGAATGAAAACTAAATTTATTATTTCATATATAATAACAATTTTCTTGTCGTGGGGACTTTCAGTAAAATTTTTAATGTTTTTATATCAGGTTCTTTAAATTAGTTTTAAGATTTTCTAATATTTTTGTAATAAAAGGAGATCCGATAGCATTAGTTAGAAAACAATTTTGAATAAAATCAATGAAAATGTGTTGAGTTTTCCAAATGGTCTTAAGACCCATCATAAGCAGGTAGTATATTTTTAACCATAGCTGTTGCCATTCCATTACAACTAGTCATCAATTAAATTATATTTAAAAAAATCGTAATGATTAGTAAGACATTTTTGTGTACTAAGTGATTGCGACTATAGATAATTTAAAAGTAATCACGATTACTTGAGATTAACAAAGAGCAAGTAATCAAAAAAAAATCAAAGGTGCTAAAAAAAGAATTCTACTACTTTCGAAGATTACTTTTGATTATTTTCAAAGTGCACTCACACATTGGAATTAATAAGTAAATTTGTTCATTTTTATAAAAATATTTAAACATTCGTTATTTGTTTTTTTAACTAATTTTATTCAGTTGGTTTGAATTATTTAAATTATAACTATTTGTGTTGTTATTGCAACCAGAAGGATATTTGTAGAATTATAGAATTATTTTTAAAATAATAATCAAATGCAATTTTTCAATCTCGTATTCAAATTTTTTTCATATTTTTAACAAATAGGACTAGGACGCTTTAATAATAATAATCAAAAGTAATTCTTGCAAGTAGTTGAATTATTTTTTTGATTCTTTTGATTTTTTTCATTACTTGAGAGCAATCGATGACTTGTAATGGTAATTAATTTCAAATCATGCAAGACTGGAAATAATCGCAATAATGTAAATTCCTTCACCTTTTTTCTGAAAGTAATCTAATTACGATTACTAATCATTACTTAATAGCTAGATTTTTTATCCACACTGTATTCACTCTCATCATGTTCATGTTCATGTTTCGCCTTTTTCCTCGGTATTATGATACACTTTTTCTATTAACATAAATTCCGATTGCAAGGCAATGCCAGCAAGCAAGACAAGTCATTTCGACTAACTTGGTTATGAACTTTGTAAGAACAAATCACTTAAATATTTTGTAATTTAGCTGACACCGAGAATAAAATATTAGCGGTATTCAGTGTTTGGTCCAAAGGGTTTGTTGTTGGCTTTCATTAAAAAGCGACGATATTATGCACTTTTGTAAGACCATTTGCACCAAACACTGAATAAGGCTTTTTCTATTAAATGCTTAATTCATTACAATTTCACAAATAAATATTTTTTAAATCGATTTTTTTAACTATTATTTTTCATTCTGGCTGATTTTTTATTTTGCTTAGGACTTGTTGATTGGAAAAGTAAATAAAAATAAAATGATGTTGATACAATGCAAAAATATAAATCTAATTAAAATCATTTGCTTTTTGAACAATGACATCACGGAGGGAAAATGAAAGAAAATAATTCTAATACTTTCTTTGAGTATGAACTCCAACACCCTTTCTCATTTGGGATGTTTGTCTTTTATCAAACGGAGTAATGTGGTTAATTTTTTTTATCAGTAGGGGGGATATCAAAGCAGACCACTTACTTTTTGGGTCCCTTTTCGACCTTCTTCGATCCCAAATTGATTTCAGGCAACCTTTATTATCTTACTTTTAATTGAGACTCGTGGTGGCCTTAGCCTTTAATCTTGTCTATAGTGATTTTAGACTGTCGACTGGTAACTGTCAACATTCCTTCTCATCACGAAGTCTCTAGTAGTTGCTAGTATGTATCTAAGGCTTAGCTCCCTCATGGCATTCACATTTAACAAGTGTCTGCCCGTGGTCTTAAGCCTTATGCTAGCGAGTGCTGGACATTTGCACATAATGTGCGCTAACTTCCCACCCTCTTACATGCACAGTCTGCAAGTATCATCTTCTACGATTTTCATCCCGGCCAGATGATACTTAAAGTTTCCATGACCTGTTAGTCACGCAATGATCCAGCTTAAGGTAGTCCTATTATATCTTAGCAACTTGATGGCATTCCTGCCAAGGTGCTCCTTAAGCTCCATACGAGCCTGTCTGCATGTGGTAGCCTCCCTCCATCTTTCCAGGTGTAATGAGTTTGTCCTTTGAAGGACTTTGGCTCGCACGAAACCATTCCCCAGTGCAACTCTGGGTTCTGATCCACAGAATTCTACATCAGATCCCCTTTTTGATAGTTCCCTTAACCCATACCAACGTCACCTCATTCAACGAGACACATCTGTTTAGTTTCAGAACATATTCCAGCACTAGTTTGGAATACAGGATCACTTGCCTCATGCGTTTTATAACCGACTGATTGTCTAATTCAATAAGAAAGTTTCTCCTTTGCACCCGACTTTCGAGCAGGTAATCCAAAGCATGCAATTCTCGATGGTAAACTGACACGTATTTCCCCCGATGCAGACAATAGGACAAGTTCAGGTCAGCTGGGAATACACCTGGTTTTGCCCCGCCATTCATAAGAGAACCATCAGTAAAATGCTAATGCTTAACTACTTTTTTAATACAAATATTAGCACACTTAGCTTACAGCATAAAAAACTACTATAGCTGCATTACTTTTGAAAACTTTCTTCACTACAATTCCTATCTCTGCACATCCGTGTTTTTCTACGAAAGGGCATCTAGAATTCGTTTCGAAGAAACAAAACAATCTTTTCTTCTCTTTTTGCATTGTTATTGCTGTAAATCACTTGAAAACTAATTGGTTTCCGATTTCTTTCGAACAAGAAGTAAACATTTGCAACATTAAAATAATTTACCCTACAATTCATACAGCATCGAAAGGAAAATAAACAACCAGGCTGAACACAACTTGACTTAGCTGCAACAATAATTCGTAGATTTTGCTCTTGAGGATATTTTGTATAACAAATCAAACAGCAGCAAATAATCTTTGGAATGTCCTGTTGTGACCAATTGCTTTATGTATTTGCTCTGCTCCTTTGGATAATTTTTTCTCATTCCTGCTAATAGAAAACAATTTTGTTATTGGTTTTTTTCCTTTTTTTCTTGTTTCATTTTTTTCCATTAGCATTTGTGTTTCTTTTATTGTTGCTGCTTCTGAGGTTATAATTTTGCTATGGCTAGTTTAATTAAGAACATAAATTAGAATATTTGAGGAAAGAGAGCAGGGTTCGATAAAGTTGTAAACAGTCGAAAGGGGGACGAAAGTATTTCTAATCAATTGAACCAATGATTTTATACAAGCAAGTGTGCTAGCTGTAAAAATTCTTTAACATAAGAAAATTAAAATTGTTAAAACAAATATAGATTTATTTGCAGCCTTAGAAGGATAAAAATGTCACTGATTAAAGTTGCAAATACATACATACAAACATATATTTAATGTTTGTGTCGTTCGCTTATAGTTTTTATTATGGGTACTTAAGAAATGACATTAGGACACTTGTTATCAAATCCGAAAGATTAAAAAATAGACTGCAGGCTATAAACAGCATTTGTTTGAACATTTTCGCTTTTAGGTTACCTAACTTTTGGAATCCTTTTCAACATCAGGACCTACAAGTATATTTCTCATAAGCCTTTCCACAGGAAATGACTTAAGGACGGACATTTATATACTTGCATATTTTAGTCTCTGTCCTTTTTTTGTCATAAATAATAATCTGACGTACATTAGTAGCGGCAAGAGTACAAGATTTCACGCACCAAACACAAACTCAACTTTATTTTATGTTTTCTTTTCTTTTTTTTTTAGTTCTCTATGATAAATTTTTTGTAAAACTCCTTTTTATAAAATGTGAAAATATAAATAATTTATTAAAGATTTCAAACGTATTTGATTTTTGTTACAAAAATATCAAAACCAGCAACATTATTAATTTAAAAATAAACAAGCACCCCATAGAAAGGAAAAGTGTAATAAAAAACCCCATCAAACATTTAGTGAGAACCATTTATCAAAACCATTTTTTTTTATTTCGCATTTTATACGTGAATTTAATACACCTGTATGGGGTCCAATGAAGACTATTTTTTAAAAACGAAGCCAACCAGAAGAAAGGAAATATAATAAAAAAATACGTTAAAAATAATTACATAAAACAACAGGTGGTTCTTACGCCGCAAACACATTCACAAACTCAATGGGAACTTGCTAAAGCAGCTTCATTGTTTCGAAGCGTAGCAGCATTGGGCTTTAAAAATAATGGCCATAAAGTAGCTCTGCATACCAGATAACAATGCATGCCGTCGAAACATTATTATTATAAAATATATAAAACATAAAATAAATCACAAGTTAATACAGAGCAAGAGAGCCGAAAGGAAACATTGTAATGCGCGAGTTGGCGAAGAAACTTTTGCTGTATTTTTTCAAGTATTAAAGTCTAGCGAAGTTTGAAATGTTGTAAATAAAATTTCTATTAACACCACATAAAAATGTTGTACAAAAATATTTAAAGGCGGGAAAAAAACAAATTTAATAGGTGTTCATTTACTCGGTTAGTGAAAACTTTTTACAATCATTTTTTTTTTCCTTTTTGGTTTTAATATTTATTTATGTATTTAAAAAATCAGTACAGCAAGAGTATGAGGCTCATTTAACAGTAGTAGGTGGGCAATAACAGTACGAGGTGGGCAAGGGCATATGAATTTTCTGGTTTAAAAAAAATCCTTATAGTATTCATCAAGTTTTTAACACAGGAAATATTTGATACATTTATAATTAATTAACAAATTGACAAATGTGTATTAATCACTGACTTAAACTTCTTTGAATTACTTTTTAATTATAGATTTGATGGAAGTTGGTTCCAGAAGCGGATAAGGTTGATGCAAAAATGTCTTTCCGATACTTTTTGAGGCATCACATGTTGTTTATTTTATAATTTCTATTCGATCAGTGCGCTAGGTCAAGTTCTGACCTAAAGTACACAGAGTGTTTATTACACGAAACTATTCGTGCTGCTTTTACCAACCAGCTGAAACTTACTGATATGAGAAAGGACTATGGGGAAAATGTTTGCAGTCTAGCGAATTGCCTAGAAATGGAATGGTATTGTACATATGAAGAACTTGGTCCTCATTTTGATCTCAGAAATTTTGCGACCGAAATTTTTGGATAGGAACTTGGCCTTATTTGTATGGAATTTTAATTGGTTTTCTAACGTCATGTCATAAGTTTGCTTTGAAAGATGTGAAATTCGGCTATGTCTACTCCAACCGTAAATATATCCGGCGATATTATGGTAAGTAATATTGAGTTAAGAGAGTCTCCAGGCAACTAATGCAGATTGGAACGTCATCTGTATACATATGAATTTCGCAGTGTGCATTGAGAGAATAAGCAATTAGAATAAAGTGTGTATAACAGTGGGTCAAGAATCGTACATTGTGGAACATCTATTCGTACAAGGCAGCTTCTAGACTTCATACCCCCATGATGACCTAATTGTCTGCTGTCGCTCAAATATGAATGAAGCAATTTTACAGCTGAAGATAAAAAGTTAGACGTATTTCTCGGCTTATGAGAGAGGATGTCATGATCAACAAAATCGAAAGTTTTGAATGATCAAGAAGTACCAGAAATGATAACATACATGTATCTAATTTTGACCTTAAATCCTCAGCAACTTCCATTAATGCTATGCTACAGCTGTGTTTTAACCTAAAAACTGATCGCCTGATGATTAGCAGAGAATCGGTATGCAAATGTTGACTAATTTGCGTGAGAATTAAGCGCCTAATTGAATTGGTATTATTTTAGCGTGTTTCTACATTGAAGGAAGTTGTGCTGTAGAAATTTTGTGTAAATCACAATCAATAGTCAGATTCAGTACATCGTAAGCAGATGTGAAACTCATCAAAACTAAAGTTTGCGAACTGAAAACCTCGTATTTTTCATATTTATGGGGCCATAATAGTTGATAGTGGTGAATTTTAGGAAATAAATAATTTTTAGTTAACGATACCCTACGCGGTTAAATAATTTTAATTATCGTGCAAACTGATCTAACAAGTCATTATATGAATGATCTGGAGTCTGTTTTCCCCCAACTTTTTTTTTAATTTGCGCATTGATCTTTGCAACAAAAGCTTCTTTCTATTCACACAAATGCCAACAGATGGTGATTTGAAAAACATAAACATTAATTCTTCAACCCACATGAAATTATAACTAACACATCACAGATTTGAAAAGAAAAACTTTTGTAGAAATTCCAAACAAAAGCAAAAGAAAAATGAAAAATGAATTAGAAGACATGTGTCAGACAACAGACAAAGAAAATGTTTATGTTTTTTATTTCTTAAATAATTGTACAAATAAAACTAACAAATACTCGTAGCAAAAACTCAAATATGAAAAACAATTCACAGATAAATAAATAAACAGAGAAATAAAGTTTTCCATTTTAGCTGGTCATGGTCAACATAACGAAAACTAAACTTTTTACCACAAAGAAAAATCACAGACAAACTTAAATACATTTAAGTCAATGTCACAACAAAAAGAAAACTGAAACGTGTCATTTGGTTGTGTCTCTTGATCCATAACAAAAAAAAAATATTCAGGTATAAAATAATGCGATAGAAGTCTTTGTTAGAACTTACCACTTACCGGGTAACGAGGGCAAAATTAAGAGAACGAACACTGAAGTGAGTCTTACAACAAGCTTTACTAAGGGTTCGAGAGAAGATCCCAGCTTGAATTCTTATGTTGTTCAAATTTTCTTCATCAGAAAAAAATTTGCTCCTGAAAAGCATCTGGAAGGGCAGGTTATCTTTAAGGTGAGATCCACGCTCTTGGCCTCTGGACAAAGAATGTCTACGTAGGGCAATTATCAGTAGCAAAATATGCATTTACTTGGACAGCCAGCCAGCTTTGAAATCATTACCAAGCTACTCCCTCCAAACAAAGTTGGTCTGGGAGTGCTTTAAACTTCTAGAGACCCTAGCGAGGAATTCAGATACTCTAAGGTGGATACCGGGGCATGCGGATCTATAAGGAATGATATTGTGATTATCTGTAAACAAAGGGCGCAGACACTCCCTTCATAAGCCTAGAACACTTCAGAGAGGTGAACAATAGCTTTACAAGTAAACTAATACACGAAGGGGAAAGTGGGGTCTACTCGAATACTGAGCAGCCCAAACAAGCATGTCCAAGTAGACTCATTGACCCCAAATGAATTGAGGTAGAGGCTACTCTAAATCTTAGTAGAAATGATAGTAAACCCGGCACTAAACTAATAACAGGACACTGAAGACTTAACAATCCCTCTAATAAAATAGTTAAGGTAGAAATAAAGTATTGCAGGCTCTGTCAAGGGTAACAGGAAGTATTAGAGCATGTTTTATGTAAATGCTCTGCGGTGCCCAGACACAAACTAGTTAGTAGTATACTAGTTCCAGGCTACACAGTGCAGATAAGGTCCACAATAATTACAATTTTCATGATTTCATCGAGCATAGAATTATTCTAGTTGTCACGGTGCTATCACAATTTATAACTAATTGCAATAATAAAATAATTACCCGGAAAGGCTGCCTTTCGATCATGTTGTTGCCGATGAAAAATTTATTACAATTTCGATTTATTTATAATTAAGATGAAGGTTCACCAAAACCCAAATACATTTGATGAACATTTAATTTTCCACAACATATCACAAATCGAAAAGCAATTAAAAGCTTGGTGGTCTTTCACCTCTTCTTACATTTTAATTAGAAAAGTTTTTGTATTAAAGGAATTTCCTTCGTTTAGTCCTAATCATTTATTTCCTGTGCTCAAAAGATAAACATAAATAAAATTTAATTCATTAATTATAGTCATATAAACCCGATTATCCTGTCTCATCTTCAGACAAGATATTCTTCATTAAAAAAGCTGCAACATTAAAGTGAATAAAAGAACCATTACCCTCTTCTCTAGGGCCGAAAAGTATACAACACATTTTCGCTTTCTGTCCTTTTTTGCCCTCTCAGCCTCTCTCTCTCTCTCTAGCTCCATTTATCACAATTTACGTTTTTGACTCTCGAACTATATTAACATCTAATAAATATTTCACATCACGTAATCAGTTAAACTATTGTATTCAACCACTAAACACGCATCTAAAGCAGGCAGCCTTTTTATCATCTCCAAGAGGAAAAATCTTTTGTTACTTCTTTGAAATGCTTTCTTTTCTTCTCTTTTGTATATGACGTTAACCACTAAACATCAATATGATAACATTGTATGATAATAAATATTACTTTGTACGGAGAAATGCTCTCTATTTATTACGGATTCAATTGGAGTATGGAACATTCTTTATAAACGCCGCTTGGTGTGGGTGGGAGGGTCTCTTTCATATGCCCATTATGTTGAGTTTTTTTCGTAAAGTATGACTACTTAAAGTATACAAAGGATTTTCTTATTGTTAAAAATAAAATAAATGTTAAAAGACTTTCATATCTGTATGTAAGGAGAGAATCAACCAGACTGAAAATATACTATCGAGCAGATGGGGTAAAAATATTGCAAATTTTCAAAAATGTTATAAAGTTTTCTTTATATCATTTAAGTTTCTATTTTTTATTCCGGATGCCTTGAGACCTTTGTGCATTATTTTGAAATAAAATTTATTCCTTGACTTTAATTACAAAATATAGATCTTTGGTAGATTACAAAACAATTTCGTAGAAGAAAAATTATTAGAATACATCCGCAAGAAATTCAAATGAATATTCTATTTGTATTAAAATGGGATGGCTTCTTTGTAATGATCGTGATTAGGGAAACCAGGAATAAAATATTTATACATTAAGGCATTTTCGGAATTTCTACATTATATAAAGACTACTTTTCCGGACTGTTTTTTCCAAATATTTTAAAGCTTTTTTTAGTTTTTTTTTTGCTAATTTTTTTCGTTTTGCGATTTTATAAGTTGAGCGATATAAAATAATATTTTGCTTTTTTATGAGCATATTCTTCAAATTTAATTTATTTTTAAATTTTTACTGCATATTTAAAGCACACGAAAAAGTTATTTTATGCCTTTCCTTAATGAATATATTTTGAATTGAATTATTTTACCATACCATATTCGTAGCTGGGCTATGCTTAACAAACTTTGCTAATAATTCATATTATTCAAGCATATAAAAACTCAGCAAATCTGCACTTTCTTTCGTTTTGAACTGCAGAAAGATATATATGCTGCCTTCTTGATTAAAAATATTTACAAAACTTATAAAATGCAGCAAAACAATAAATACCGGATTAAAATTACTATTACTATTGCTATGAAACTTGTGGTAAAAAATACAACAGCAACGTCGATAGCAACAATAGGCAGACAGTGTGCCTTTCTATTCTGTAATCACTTTTTTATAGCATGCTGAATAAAATTGAATAATAAATTAATTTTAGTTTCTAAATTCCCCAAAGGCAAAATATTGACGATGTATTGCTTTTGTTATATTTTATACTGTTGAAAAAAATAGCATAGCAATAGTAAAATTTTGTTGTAATATTTTTGACTTTTGTTGTTTGTTAATGTTGCCCTGTAATAAATTGTTTTGGAGAAAGGGTTGATTTTTTGACCTACTTGAACACTTAGAAAAGAAAACTAAAGGCTAAACCAAAATAACGATAGAGCTCCCGGTACTTAAAAGATAATAAATTAAAATAGGTGTATGTAAAATTTCCCCCTTCGTGCACAGCACGGCTTATGTACCATTTCACAGCGGTGTCTGTCATATTTATGCTGGTGCTATATGCCTTGCTGTTGTATTTTCAGAAATACAAGCATATCAATACCTTAAAAATATTAACGAGAAAGATGGGCTGATTCTAATTTTTACTTTTGGTATTTTAACACCGCAATAACAGCAAAACCGCGGTTAATAAAACTTTAGTAGTACAATATTATTTCTCTGCTATTGCTATTTCGCCGCAAGCTTTTCAGACATTGAAAAAATGCACAATTTGGTTTTTATTTTTAGCAACTGGAAGAGTTTCCTTTTAAAGTGTTTAATCAATCTATTCCACGCTGTTTTCCTACCTAAAAAAAACCTGCGTATTTATTGATTTGTTATCTTGATATGACTTGTTATTCTTTATTTTCAGCTAAATTTTTACTTAAGGTATAGGACGAAAAATGCATACTATGACAAACTTTCATAGATTGAAGTGTAATCATTTTATATTTCATAAATAATTTTTGTGGTATTGACTTCATTTATTTTGATAGCGATCAAGTGTTCATGATTTCCCTTGGTACACTGTATTACAAAAAATTTCGACGACTAAATGATTTTAACTCAATAAGAAACTAATAAATTGAATGTTGAACTAGTTATTGTGCTTATTGCAATTTAATATTAAATTTCCTTACATACACACACGTATAAGTGATGACGCATAGTCTTTAATGTTTTGAACCTAAAGCCTTTTCTATTTAACATTTTTATTTTTATTTTTGTATAAAAAATTTATTTGATTTCAACTCAGAAACAAATAGAAGCAAGCAAAATACCATAAAAATGGTAATTTGCAATGTTACTGACAATTTAATTTCGAAAAATAACTGACATTATCTTCAGCAAATAGCACTACAAATAATATAAAGTGCGCTCACAAACACACACACACACACACGTAGTAACATGTAGCCTAACTCACACCAGCAAGCATAAAAGTGCAACAATAACCTACCATTTCGCAATAAAGACAATACGAATACTTGAAAATAGACAAGAACTAAGTATAACAACTACTGCCTTAAACACAAAATAGAGCAATTTTTGGTTTCCGGTTTCCGGCGGCGTGCAACAAGCTTCATATCGTATATCAACAACAATAGCAACGACACAGAAGTGCAAGTGGTTGATACAAGTTGATGTTAAAATAAAAAAAATTAATAGTTGCGGCAATGTATGGTTGGTGTAAATACGTAAGATTTTATTTCTGCTCAAGTATGCACTACAAGTGTATGGCTGGCTCCAGTGGAAGTAAATAAGTATAATACTTTCTGATCTCCAACAACAACAACAGCAAGAATATAAAAACTGATGCCAAGATAATGTAGAATATATTGCGGCACAACAATTGTATAGTTTTGTATGCTAATCTACTTTTTAACTGCAGGCATTTGTGCCGCAGACTTTGTTAAGACAATGAAAAAAAAAAAAATGATCTTATCTTCAAGGTGTTTGCAGCTCATAATTGATATTCAACAGAAAGTAGTGAAAGGATAGGATGACTTCTTTGGGGGTCTAACAAACTTCAAACTTCAAAAATGTTTTACGACTTACCAGTATTTAAAACTAACTTGTCAGGAGCTTATAGTCATGGTATCTAGAAGTATAAAGTATGAGATAGTTCCCTACTCTGCATTATAATAATCAATCGATAACTAGAACTTAAATGGTTATTACATCCTATTAGAACATTAGTATGGAACCTCAATAAATGTGCATTCTGTGTGGGCCACTTACCTCCTTAATCTCTGCTCGTCACTGGAGGATAACAAACCCTGCTTTATATATAATGCTAGCTGGGTAGATGAGGGCACCATTTCCGAAGGCTTTTCTGGCACTTGAAACTAAAAGAAGAGAGGAGATTCTAAGTTCGACCAGTAACGATATAAACACTGGTATCACAGGAACCATTAGCCCCTGGGACTCTAGTTCCAAACTGGTTATTGCTGGGACTCCTTTCGGAGAGCACGTGGTGACTGGAGTTTGTACCCAAATTGCAGGAAGATCAATCAGGCGTTGGATTGCGGAGCAGGCTGCTATTGATAGTAGGTGAATGGGTACCCCTCAGCACGAGGTGTGGTCAGGGTACAAGCAGCCATGATCCAAAATTGCCACTTATACACGTGTGTATAGGGGCGTTGGTGGTCGTTAATAAGCCCGGTGCTAAGACCACCGTTGTATTAGGTGGGAGGATGGGTGCCGATGTAAATCATGGCGTATCTGCACCAACACTTACAGTGGTTAAAATTAAAACATAAAATGTATCTAAGCAGCAATTATATAATTTTTTTGTTGATGTCAAAACGATTTAGATTTTGAGAAAGATTTCAAATCGAATCTACTAGATTTCGATGTAGTGTAAATGCCACACTTTATTCGTTGGTTGCCGGGGTGGACTTACCAGAGTCTAGGGTCGTTATAAATTTGCTCTAGCAAGGCCTAAAATGAGTTTCATGACCTTGAGTATTGCTTACCATCTTAATAGTTTCTTTTTCTTACCGATATTCTACCATTTCACGACTCTTCTCAAAGGTTTTAAATAAAACATTCGTAAGCAGTAGAGTTGTGTCAGCCGCGAATTAGTTCGTTCAATTGAGAGATTATTTCAGAAAGGTGGTAGCAGCTGTACAACAATTACAAAAAAAGAGAATTCTTTAGTGTTTTTGTAGTGATTGGAAAACTGCTACTATCTTTCTGAAATAATCTCTCATTGTAACGATATTGTGGTCACTGACAAAACACTAGGATGGAGGTAAAAAACTCTAGGGTGGAGGCAGTTTTCAATTTCTACTAAAAGAGATGTCCTGTCGCCGAATACTTATAATTTGCCATTGTATTTGAACTTGTTCTGGGAAATCGATAGGTATAAAAGTAACTCATTTTTAAGTTATTCGATTCAATGAGCACTGACGAAAGCGCAACAAGTGATTTCTAGTCTTTAGAATTTGCTTCATTGAGACATTCTATAAATGAAAATAAACGAAATGTCTTAAAATGGTTTTGACTTTTATTATGCTAATTCACAAGTTAAAATATTTTTCGTTTTAACTTTGGTCGAATTAGAATTTTATTACGGCAGAGATCAAAGACTCGCATTTCAAATAAAATACTTGCAAAACCAAACAAAAATGAAATTCTGCAGCAACTTTAGCAACTCGCACAACAAAATGATACTATACAATATATTGTGAGAGAATGGAAACTAATTTAGTGGCATCAGATAAGAAGGTTGGCGACAGGACAAAAACTCAAACAAATAAAAAATAAAGAAAAACTATCTTAAAAGAGATGATGTCAAAATGATAAAACCTCAACAGAGAAATGCACACTCATTGAGAAACGCCCAGTTTTGTTAACCAAAAAAATTTCATTTGCAAAAGCCACTTTTGTTAGAGTAGTCGTACAAAAAAGAAGTTTGGAGGAAAATGTTACCAACACACACACACACACACACACACACACACATACACAAAAATGCCATGGGAAACGATTTAACAAAATTACAATGTCATTCTTTTAAAGGATCTTTATGTATGAAAAAAAAATGAACGTAAAAGGGTTTGTGTGTATGGTGTATGTGTGTGTGTGTGTGTGTATGTGTCAGTGTATTTGCATGTACAAAAATGTCCTCTTAATGTTTTTTTTTTTTTGCTATTTGAGTAGCTTTACATCATGTGCAACAAGCAGGAAACATGCTGCCATGCTGGTATTACATTTTATAGCGGCTGTTTCCGTTTCCGTTTGACTTGTAGGTACGTGCATACTAACAACAATAAAAACCCTGCTCTACAGCACAAAAATCTTTATACACCCACACACACACACAAATACACATGCTATTATTTGAAAAATTCTAGTGCGAGTTGGCGTATTTATCTGTGTTGGTATATGCGTGCGAATGTGTAGGAGTACCCAAGGTTCGGGGTGGGTGTACATGTACTCAAGTTTATGTGCTTCTTACAACGAACATAATTGTGCAATGTTCGCATATTATTCAGCTTTATTCTACCTCAATTTTATTCATAAGCTCTTCTTCTATGTTTCCTTTTTAATGTTTTTTGCTTTTTTTTGTTGATTTCGTAGCACAGGTTTCTAGATTGATACAATTTTTCCATTGTTAGATTTTCTTCTGCCACAAAGCAAAAATGCCACAAGTTTTTGATAAAGATTTTATTTTTTTTTTTGTCTAATTTTGAATAAGCGAAAATTTTCTACAGAGTTGAGAACACATTAATATCGATTCATTAGGTAAAATATACTCGCACTCTGTCCTCAGGTTAGACAATATGACTCCTTTTCTGTGACATAAATCCTCAAGTAACCATTAAAAAGGTCGTTATCCTTACAAGATCTTTCATTTCCTGTTTTAATTTTAATTATTGCCTCATAGAATGCTACTGTAATAAATTTTAATATATAAAAATTATTGTCAGAAATATAAAAACGGGCTGGCATATCAACTCTTGCAAAAGCAAACAAATATTGGCAACTTATTGAATGTTAAAGAAAAATGTAGAAAAACATTAAAAGGAATTTGACATGACATCAATTAAAAAAATCGTTTGTTAGCAAAAATGAATCTCTAGCAGAAACTTTGACACAAAATGAAGAAAAAAAAAAAAACTCAACTGAAATATATTTTTTATCATTGTCACCAGCTGAATTATTAAAAAAAACGAGAAACGAGACTAAGAGAAGAAAAATCTGTTCCTCCTTCTTATTATTTAGCAATCATGGAAATACATTTGTCTGCTAATAAAACTGTTGCTACACTATCATGATATTCTTTCTACTCGTCCTCATTTTTTTTAATAGTTGCAGCTATCAATTTCTTTGTGGACGATTGCTACGCAAACGTGTGGCCGTAACTATGCGAGTATTGACTATGAATGGTATGTATGAAATAATGTGAATATAAGCAGTAGCAATTTTTGGCATAATGGCGTTTTGTGCGCAATTAAAGTCACTTCTGTAACATTGATTATAACATGAACGCAGACGTTTGCTCATTTATCTGCACACACACATCCGCACACCCGTAGACATCATGCGAATGAAAAATGTGAATTTCTTGTGCTATTGATACTAAATTATTCAGCGTACGTGGGGTGTTCAATAAAGTTCGTTAGGTTATACTATGTACAGACTTGCTCCTTAATTGAGGCAATTAAATTTTAAATTGAGATATAGGCTTTGCTGTTTACACATATGTAATTTACTTTAGTCAATTGGCATTTGACAGCTGAAAATATTTTTAAACTGTTCGTGAAAACTTGTTTTTGTTAACAGTCAATTTTGGCCGTCAGCTGACAAGCACTAATATATCGCTTGTCGTATCTGATTGAGGTTTCTATTCCTGCAAGCAGGCTGGCTAAATAAGTCGACCGGATATCTTATAAAAATTCCTAATTCACAGTCGAACAGCATACGCCAGGGATGCATGGCCAAGAGGGTGCTTGGTTTTTAGTAAGCGAACTCTGAGTACTAGCCGATCTCCAGTTTTAATTCAGACCAACCCATTGAGATGGAAATTTGTGTAGGTGGGTATCTTTTTCTCTATTACAGCGATAAATCAGGAAGCGTAGCTGGAAGGGGAGAGGATAATCTCTGAAGAAACTGTGGTTTTATTTGGTCAAGGTAGAAATCCGGTAGAGACGTACAAGAATGCCTTGCGAAGGGTGCTCGGGTCAACCTTTAAGGGTACTTCTCAGACATTGGACCCTGATATTCTGATTGGATTAGGCAAGAGGTGGAGAGTATAAATTCTGAAGAGATAGACAAGAGAACCTTGCAAGAGGTGGCCGGGTCATAATCAAAGGTATTTCCGAAGAAGAGGCTGCGCCGTTCGTGTACATTGTGTGTGAATGTCCAGCAATGGCTTGCATAAGGCTTTGGACCACGGGCACTTGTTAAACGTGAGTGCCATGGTGGGCCTAAGGCAAAATGTCTGTAAATAAAACTAGCTATTACAAGAGACTCCGTGATGAGGAAGAAGGCCAGCAGTACAAGTTGATAGTCTGAGGTCACTAGAGTCGAGAGTAAAGGCTAGTGGTAGCACGAGGCTCGAATGAATGTAAGGTAATCGTAAATTACAAAGCATCGGTTACCTGAAATCAATTCCAGGTTGCGGTCTGCTGCGATATACCTTTACATTAAAATAAGATAAACCGTCAACTTCACCTGCAATTTCTTTTTATTTTTTAAGTAAAGAGTTTGACAACTATCATGAAGAATAAAAGGTATTTGTATTAGTGACTTTGTTGAATGTGGCTCGATTTTGTAATTGGCCAACAGATTGAATTATGGTCTTAGTTGCGCGAGTTTCCTAATATATATTAATATTTTCCTTATCGAAGTAATGCTGTTCAAGTATCATACATTTGTAAATTTTTCAACGTTGGCAGCACTTTAGGAAAAATATTCCGCTCATATGGTTATTCTGTTTTTAGTGGTGAAACGGTGTATCTGTGAGCTTTCGTTCAGCCCCGAGAACACAAAAAAATTTACAAACAGATGTGCACAAAAAAAAAGGTAAAAATGTTCCCTTATTCTTTGAATGCACCTCCTATATGGCAAAAAATACACTCGTAAAAAATATGTAGTGCGTCATGAAAATGATACTGATAATCGGAATTTTTATTTAACTGAATAGGACAAACTGTCTTCTAGTTATGATAATAGTTATCTTTCAACTGCTTACTTTTTGACAAGTGCAGATTCGCTTTGATCACTTCAAACAATCTAAGAAACAAGTTTTTTTTTTTTGGTTTCAGTCCAAGATTTGGCCTGAATATTCAATCTTGTGTTATTACCGATATTTTCAATATTTAAACCGCTTAAAGACTTCTTACTTTAAATTTTTGTGCCTAAAATCTGTGTATCTGTATTATGCATTTTGAAACATTTAATCTTGTTTTATTTCCCATTTCAAAATCGTAATTTCTGTGAGTGTGCAGAAGTTTAAAGAGGCGAAAAGAACAAACATACAATTTATTATTCGTCTTCAATTTCTGTCGTTCTTTGTATGCTGTTTTGCTTTGACATTTAGTGACAACTATCAAAGTGCAGAAACTTACACATTCATTGGCATTTATTGTTGAGAACTAAAAAGTTATAAGAAAAAAATAAAATAAGAACTCTACAGTCAATTTCAGAGTTATTTTTTTTCTTCTGTATGTCCCACACAATGATTGGCTTTTAGTCGGAATTTCAATACTTTTTTGTCGTTTCTTGTACAACCAAATGTGTTTGCATTGATTGCAGACATTTAGCAAATCGCTTGTGTAATACAAATATGAATTTGTCTAAAATCTAAGAATGGAGGAGCTTGTTCTTTTGTTCAGAAACAAACAAAAAAAAAAAAAATGTTTTAAATGTTGAACAAAGAAATAAATTTTTTTATTAAAATCGCCGCACACAAAACATGTGTAATTCATGAGCAGACGCTGATAATATGAAAGCATAAAAAACGCAGACTGTGAATGCAAAAGTATGAAAAGCGTTAATAACTGAAAATGGCAGCAAGAAGTTTGATATCTGAAATTCGGCTAATCCGATTTGTAGGTAAATGAACTTGCTGCAAAAGTTGAATGTACCGCCGAATATTATGAATCGAAAATTTTGCAAATCCATCTTCATATCTTAACAGTAAAGAGGATGGATGTTTTAATTCCAGTATATTTTGCAAAATCAACTGTTTGTGGTTATTTTATTTAAAAACAATTTTTAACATTATTAAATGCCTCAAAATTATGAATGAATTCCGAAATTATTTTATTTCCTACTACCGATTCTCTGTGGCGGGGAGCGAAAGTATATGAGAGACCGAAACGAGGTAACGTTATTCTCAAATCTATAACAGCCGTTTCCCGTGAATGTACTCAACTATATGGTTGAGGGCTACAGGGACTGAGTTATATAATTGGGACAAATGAGCCATATCGCACTGATAAAACGAACAGCCTGCTAAGCTGAACAAGGCCGAAAGTAGTAAGATTCCGAATATCCTAACAAAATACTGACAATAGTTTCTGCAGAGAAGCAATAGAAACGATGGACAATTTTCTGTACCACTGCTTAGCTTTTTATAAATAAGAACACAGTGACTCAATTCACAAGCTCGTATTAATATCGTATGTGTCGTCAAATCGTCTAATTATACGGTATTGTATTTTTGTTGTTTTTGTTAATTTTCATACAAAAGTGTGTTCTCATTATACGATTGAATTTTATGTGTTTGGAAAATGTTGTATTTATGCCAGAACTGGGAATGTTTCAGTTGTTTGGTGAATTTGTGAAAGTATTTTTAGTATGTGGTAACTATCATCAACAATATTATGCGCCTTAAAGGTAAATGAACATATTGAATTAATTTTAATTTAATTTCTAAACTATTTTTATTAAAATTGCTTATCGCAAAAAAATTTTATTGCCATTTTGTATTATGTTGCGACTCCCATACCTGCTTTAGTTTCATGCTATCAACACGTCACAACTATATTGTTCGCATAAGGCGTTAATTAATTTTCTTTTTTCACTTTCACATTTCCTTTGTTTATTTGGTAAAACGAAATGTTTTAAATAATTTTCTCAAATTTAAATTACTTCAATTGAAATTTTTAATTTTTGACATTTAGAAAATACGATAAAATAACGACACAACAAATTTTCTGTTCACAAGCACATAATCATATATCGTCTTTTTTTAAACGATAACACATACGACTAAGCTTCTGAATTGAACAAGTATTTCGGAGTTAACACCTTACCAGATATAACTCAACTAAGAGGTATTCGTTAGAGAATTCTAAGGAACTTTATCCGGGCCATCGAGTTACAATAATAGGCAAGGTTTTTTTGGGTTCGTAGAAGAGAGCGCACAACAATCAGAAGCAGTGGATTAGGTCAAGATGATATGGATTATGCTCCTATGCTGGCTTCTCTTCTCAGTCGAACCGAACCTATCAGCAGAGATTACTCAAAACAATTAAAGGAATTTATTGTCCTGTTGTTGTTGACATTGACAAATTGACATTGTAATGCCAAAAGTCACTACGTTCGTTTTTGCCTCCACCACGAGTTAGTGTAATTCACATTTCAAAAAGTCTGTTATGATATTAGAATTAAAACATTTTCAACAAATTTATTCCTCCAACCAATATTTTAGCAAAGAAGGTAAAATCAATTAACGTATTTACGCACGATTCCAAGTCGCAAGATATAAACAGATCAAAATGTAATACCGAAACAAACAGTGAAGAAAAATAGAGCACATATCCAAAAAATATTGCAAACAACTTCAGCAGCAACTACAAGAGTAGTTACAACAAAGTGCCAATCATTTTCATACTAAAGGAGTTTTAACTACCAGATCAACATTTACATGAGCGGCAGCTGAGAAACTACAAACAACAACAACAACACCTTTATCGTCATGCAAATCGCGACATCCATCCACATATACAGACATGTTGACATGTGGATTCATTCAATTCAATTCAATGTATTTGTATTCCCATGTGCGAGTATTTGTAGATGTAAATTTATTTCGTTGACTACATTGGGTGTATTTATTTAAATTATTCTCAGTTTTGTTGGTTTGTCTTTATTTCGTCGTTATAGTTTATTAAATTATTCGTTCGAGTGTTGATAAAGAGTGGCATTTAAACAAAACCTACAATAATAACAACAGCAACAGCAACAACAACAGCAGAAAGAGATAAAGGCGTTGACACATTGTTAACACTTTTTCGTTGAAATTGTTATAATAAAGCAAAAGCTGAAAGATACATTGTCACTTTTGTTTATTTGCGACATTAAACAAATAAACCAATAAAATCCCAAATAAACCAATAAAATATCCTGTTACGCATAAAATAAAGCGGTTGGTGTTTAACACAGACTCTCTGACAGATACGAACAGTGTTGTATGCCTGTATGTGTGTACTTTCCCTCTTTACAAGCTTAGACATGCTCTAGCAAACAACACACATACAAGCAATCAATCTAGATAAATATAATTAATTGTCACAAATCAATTAAAACACAAGACAAATAAATAAAACTGCTGAATTAATACATTTTTCTAACAGATTTGTGCCCCTTCGTTCACGAGTGTGAGTTTGCTTGGTGCGATGTGTGTGTGTGTTTGTATAAACAAAGTGATTGTTATTAGATAAATACACACGTTTTTGTATCGTTTTACTAGAGCTTTATGCAGGCCTGACAAATTGTTATTAAATTCGAAAATAATTTAGATGATACCCCTCAGTCAATTACTCGCTTCAGATTAATTTATACAAAAATAATAAGTAAAAGCAAAGTTAATGAAATCAATATATCCAACAGCTTATATCGATACGCAGTAAATGAAAGCTTTTGCAATATAAGTGCGTTCAGTCATTCATTCTTCTCATCTTTACTTACATACACGCCAAGAGAAAATATGGTGACGACAATCATATTATATACCCTATAATAACATATTCTTTTGACAAACATATAATGGTTGTTTGAAAACATTTTAAATATTAATTTAGTGGCGATGCCCAAGTTTTTGTTTAGATATAATATTTAAGTAATTTCCATCCATAAAAATTGCTACATGGTCAAGTTGAACAATGTAATTTTCACTAAATTCTAACCACAAACAAAGTATAATAACTATACAAAAATATTATAATGATTCTAACCATAAAATTGTTATTTTCAAAATACGTAAACAATTTAACGGGGCTGTGGCTTAAGCGGTTAGCCGTTGAGTATTAATCATTCGACGGCTTTAGCCGTCTGTATTCTTACCTTAGCCGAAGCAATCTACTTCTCGCTTCTCTATTGTTCTTGTTCTTTTTATTCTTCTATTATCCTTATCTCCCATAGGAGCGTAGGGGCTGTACCCCTGTATTGCACTCTATTACTCGCGTAATGGCATACATCATTCGGGCTATAATTTGCGGCACGCAGCGCCTCCTAATAGTTCTTCGCTAGGTTTAGAGGGTGCGCCGGCTACCTTGAGAGTTATAATTAAGCGCTTTATGTTTTATTTAATTTAGCAATGGTTCTTGCTTCGTTCCTAAGAGGACCATAATATATTATCAACAATAATAATATGATTTTTTTACAAAAATATAATTCAGTGGAAAAGTGGAAATTTTAAACCCTCGACAGAAATCCTCCAACTCTTCTCAAAATAACACCTGGCACTTATTTATCGAGCTGGGGTTCATTTTTATATATGAGGCAATTAGGACTCGAGTGACCTAACTCAATAAAATTAAGTTATATTCAGATATTCTTTACAATAATTTAATTCTTGTCTAGGCCAAGGTGCTGATATCTATAAATCGATTTAACAATCAATATTCAAGTATGGAAATATGTTTAGAGGGTGTTGCGCTTGGGATGATAGATCCAAATTCATTCGTTATAAATTTTTTCGTAGACAAGCCCACTCTTGCACTCATCCTCTCAGGTATTTTTATAGCAATACGACACGCACACAAATATAAAACTCTTTATGTGTAATTCAATGTAGTCGTACAATCGAAAACTTATATTTCCCTTCATATTTTTCAGTGCTGCTGGCGAATTAATCCCTTTGGTAAAATTAATCCATGAATTAATTACCAACAGTTTCGCTTTTTTTCCTTGATGTTTCTTTTTTTTCTAAGAAAGAAAGAAAACAAAGAGTGTATTAACGTACAGAGAGAAATAGAGAGATTGAATAATAAAGTGAAATTTCCGTATTTCTTATATAACTACTCTTTTGTGGCAAAAGATTTCCTTGCAACAATATTTCTTATACATACACACTTACAGCGTTCGTACTCAAACGATTAATTCAGGGTAATAAAACAAACAATTTGTTATAAATTTAGACAAATGCCCGCAAAGAATCCTTATAATTACCAAAGAACCATATGTGCTGTCTCTTTATACGCCTTTGTCTGTGAGTAGGTGTGAGTAGGGAATGTATGTTGTGTTACATCCATAATGTCGTAGTAGTAGAAGAAGCGATAAAATAATACTCGACTCTTAATCAAAGTAATTGATTATTTTTTGTATTTACTGTTGTTGAGCTGTTTGTTATGAAAGTGGCATAAGTTACTCTATTTTAAATTGAGATATTGAAGGGTTTATGTTTTTACCCAATTAAAAACATTGGTGCCACCTTTCTATTGTATGTATGTTGTAAGACAAATTTCGATATGCCTTAATATTTCTGAATATAAATAATCTTGTGTAATCATTGAAAATTCGCCAGTTTTCATTATGGTAAAATGACTTAAGCCATTTTCAGTGGGTACGTCAACAAACAGAATTGTTGAATTTGGTATAGAGAGCAACCAGAGGCAGTTCAAGAGCTACCAATGCACCCTGTAAGATGTACTGTTTGGTTTATTGGACTGTACTTCTTCAAGAACGATGAAATATTGGACTTGGTTGACATGTGGTTTCTAGAAAATGTTACCCAAGATCATGCGAGTTGGCCCTGTTTGGTTCCTGTCTCTGCTAGGAGTCTAACTAAAGATGTCGAGCGAAGAGAAGTTAACACTCTCGTATTCAAATCGTTAATCTGAGGTTGAACAGGATACGCCAGGCCAAGGGGGTACTTGGGAACTAGTATGAACTCTGTATACCAGTCACTTTCCAGTTTTATCAGATACTGACCCATGTTTGTGGATCTCTGTTACTCGTAGGAATTATATGAGTTCTCTTAAGGACTCCGGTTGTAATTGATCAAATAAGGAATCTGGAAAATATGGACAAGAATTGCTCACAAGGGGTAGACAGGCCAATCGATAAAGGTACTTCTAAGGCGTTGGACCGAATTTGATCTCTGTAGGAACACCGGTGTTAATTAGCCAATGGAGGAACTCTGAAGATACATATAAGAAAACCTTCTAAGAGGTGGACAGGTCAGCCGCTAAAAATACTACCGAGAAACTGGTTGAGACGGTAGCGCACATGGAATTGTCGAATTTGCTACCAACGCACCCTGAAAAATGTACTGTTTGGTGGGGTTTTTGGCCGGCGGCATTATTGGATTGTACTTCTTCAAGAACGATGAAATATTGGACTTGGTTAATATGTGGTTTCTAGAAAATGTTACCCAAGGTCATGCGAGTTGGCCCTGTTTGGTTCCTGTCTCTGCTAGGAGTCTAACTAAAGATGTCGAGCGAAGAGAAGTTAACACTCTCGTATTCAAATCGTTAATCTGCGGTTGAACAGGATACGCCAGGCCAAGAGGGTACTAGGGCTTTAGTGTGATCTCTGGATACCAGTCACTCTCCAGTTTTATCAGATACTTACCCATGTTTGCGGAGCCTTGTTACTCGTAGGAATTATATGAGTTCTCTTAAGGACTACGGTTGTAATTGACGGGCCAATCAATAAAGGTACTTCTAAGGCATTGGACCGAGGTTGATCTCTGTAGGCAATCCGGTGTTAATTAGCCAATGGAGGAACTCTAAAGATACGTATAAGGAAACCTTGTAAAAGGTGGACAGGTTAGCCTCTAAAAATACTACCGAGAAACTGGTTGAAACGGTAGCGCACATGGGGTGTAAATGTCCAGCGCTGGTTAGCATAAGACTTAGAACCACTGGCAGACACTTGTAGAATGTGAATGCCATGGCGGATCTAAACCTTAGACAAATGGTAGCAATTAAAAGTGACTCCGTGGTGAGGAAGAAAGTCGACAGTTACCCATCTATAGTCTCAAAATACTGCAGTGAAGACTAAAGGCTTTTCTTAGTCCGAGACTCAATGAAATTGAGGTGGTCGTTAATTAAAATCGATTGACTGATCTCTATTCGAAGAAAGGGGTCGAAAAGGGACCTATAAAGTCAGCGGCCTACTTTGACATCCCCTCTGGTTTTATAATATAAATGTATTTTTGATAATGCTAGTTATGCGTGTGCAATATAATTATTATCGCTATAATTTAATTTCACGTTTGATTCCCACTTCTACAAATATATCCAGTGATCACAGAATTTAATTAAAATTTAATTGATTTGATTAGTACAGCCACATTTCCTACCTTCAAAATAAACAATTTTGTAATACTGTTAAATAGCTGAAATTCTCTCGAACAAATCCCATTCGATTTCAGAATATTGAGAGCATTACTTTAAACAAAGAGATATCAGTAAATAGCAATTAATGTAATCATTAATTTAATCTTTTTAAAAAATTGACTTATACCACTTTTAAAATAAACGGTATATTTAATTGAGTTTCATTACTTTTCTAGCAGATGATTTGAAGGATTAAATTGGTGAAACAAATAACGTGTGTTAGTATTATTTTTAAATTAAATATAAATTAAGATGCTTGAAAACAAAAACGATATTATTCAGTTCGAAATAGAGTAAACTGGAAATCGAGAGTATTAGATACTAAAGAGAAGGTAAATTCCTAAATAAAATCTGGTATACCGTGAGATATACCGTTATGTCAAAAAGGAAGCAGTTTTACGAAATATATAGTAATAACTAGCAAGCCGCTTGGCAAGCCGCTTGGCAAGCCGCTTGGCAAGCCGCTTGGCAAGCCGCTTGGCAAGCCGCAGATGACACAAGACCTTCTTCCAGTAGACCATTTACGCGGCCGTACAAATGCCAATAGGATGCTACAGCTCGGCCATGACAACCCCGATTTTCATGAAAAAATTTTAATTTGAATGGATATGTGAATAAACGGACAAGTCGGTTCTGGGCAATGGAAAACCCTCAAATTATTCATCAGTCACCTTTGCATCCATTAAAAGTGACAGTCTGGTGTTCAATTTGGTCAGGAGGAATCATTGAACCTTATTTCTAATGGTAACTGTCAATGGGGAGCGATATCGTGATATGGTTGAAAACTTTTTAACGCCACTACTGCATGCTTTGGGCTTGACTAATATGTGGTTTCAACAAGACGGTGCCACATCGCATACAGCCAGGATTACAGTGGAATTACTGCGAGACCTCTTTCCACAACAAGTTATTTCAAGCAATGGTGATGTTGATTGGCCTCCACGGTCGCCTGATTTGACTGCTCCGGACTTCTTTTTGTGGGAATATCTGAAAAGCAAAGTTTATGCAAACAAGCCAGAAACGCCGGAGCAACTCAAACAAAATATTCGTGATAAAATTAATGAAATACCGCGTGAAATGTGTGAGAATGTAGTGGAAAATGTGTTCAAAAGAGCTGGCATTTGTGAGGCTAACAGAGGGAGGCGGACATTTATCTGATATTGTATTCCATACATAATTGCCGACATTAAATAAAACATTTATCAATATACGATCCATTCTCTTTCAGTTAATCAAAAATTATAAACAAACAAAGGACACCCTGTATAAATAAACAAACTGCCAATCCAACGACCGATATTTCATTAGAATCGACGCTCAAATTCTGTCTGCAATTCAGTGAAGGTATCATAGTTCGACAAGTGTTGCCATATCTACATAAATGGAAACTTTATTCGAAATGTGATATCGATTGTGAATAAAAGGAACAATTATGTATTAATTTCTTCATTTATTTTGGAGATACCGGTATATTGCGGAAACCAAAACCAACCAAAGAAATACACTGCAGAATTGAAATCAGCACTCCAAATTGTATAAGAAACCACTTTCAGTTGCTCCAACGTTTGTCGCTAAGAGCTCCACACAAATCTAATACGTTCCATAGGCTGATACACCTACACACCTCAAAGTAAGCACGGAAGTTATAAAAAGTAGTTAAATATTTTTGCTACCTTGTGCTTCAAAGAATCCCTTCAAGAACTATATGCGAGAAGTGCATACTCACAATAACGTGCATATGCATAGAAATAACGATGGAAGTGTAATGAGCATTGTTGGCAATAAAAATAAATGTTTGCCTACGACAACACATACACAAACGAATATATTACAACGAGTTTGTATAATTGTGCACCCACTCGTACTTAAATAACGTAAAGTATTAACAAAAGGAAGAAATTATTGGTATGCTTACGAGCATAACTACTACTTATAGTATCCTTTCGGCTACATGTGCACAAGAAACATTTGCACTTTATTAATGTTTGGGAAAATTATATTATATCACTTGCCCTGCAACGCCCGCTACCAGTTGGTGTGTTCAGGTAAAGTATCACGGTAAAGTTGATAACCACGCAGAGAAACTCTTTCTGTTAAACGTTTTCTTTATGCAATGTAAATGGCAGTTGAGCATACAGATGTACGTAGCTACGCTAAACATTGTGCAGAGTTTTAGTATTAAAAAAAATGTTCATAGAAAAGAAAAAAAAAATGTCTTATAAGGCTTGTCTTTAGACTGCCTTATTCCACTGTGCATGAACATTCACCTGCATGCCTTAACTGAACCTTCATGTCATAAATGTTAATGTTGGAGAAAAGCAAGAAGTGCTTATATCATATTTCCGTTTCCGTTAAAATAAAACCAACAACAAGAAAAAAGAAACAAAAAACAATAATAATTCAGTTGTATATTCAAGACTCCATTCACTGTGTGCAAGAGCTCGCTTGCGTTTGTTTTTACAAGTATGTTGTGAACGAGTGAGTTGGTATAGGTGGCAAAACAAACAGCAGAAATATTTACGTTCACACACATCTACTTACATACAGCATGTAACAGCATGTGAGCATAAACATTTTCAATTATACATACGCGTCGTCGTCTATACACGAACACATTGTGAATGGCGCAATGCAATGATCTTATATGGCTTTCATATGATAATTTCATATCGCACAATAAAAGGGTTGTTATTTTTATTATTTTATTCATTATTTTTGTTGTTTTGCCTTCTTAACGAAGCTAGTAGTTGAGTAGAGATGTTACTCATTTTAACTATTTTTTATTATTATTGTTGGTAATAAAATTTGCACGTTCCACACTATTGTTTTATTTTTCGTTTCATTTTATATTCTCACTACAGGTTGCGTATGATAGTTGTGCATGAGTGCATTATTTAAATATATAAATTCTAACCTTATAATTTCTGTAAAATTCTAAAGGAATAAAAAATAGGTTAGTCCACAAGGTCAAATTTAGAAATGTTTTAGGGTTTTTTGTGGAGCCAAGGCAAACTAATAACAAATTTTATGGAATTTGACATTCAATCAATTTAAATAATGTCATCAGCTACGCTAGTGAGTTAGCCGGTTTTAATTAGCCTTGATCGTCTGGCTCTTGTATTTTATCAGGGTCGCATTTGTACAGAAGCACACGAAGAAATAACAAAAAAAAAAGTTTTTGAGCAAATAAAAAATTCAACTGGTTTCCCGCCGACAGCCATTTTTACACGGGCATAATTGCGGCCAATGTATTTGTAATACTAAAATCCATTAAGAAATTGAACCGCCAAAAATTCTTAATGATCCCCGCCAAATTGCTCAGCTATTGCCACCGAAAGTATTGTTTCGGCTTCTAAATAATAGAGGTAAAGAAAAACACTTTTTATTCATTTTAATCTAAGTGTAATTGTGTAGGCAGTCACACTATATTGAGAAAATTTAAATTAAAAAATTAAAATTTAAAGGTGCTAAAGTTCTACAATTGAGTGATAAAAACCATTGAATTTTAAGGCTGTCTATTCTTATGCTCTTAGGTTAAGGCATTCACTGTTGCAACAATATTTCCATATACTAACGTATTCCTTAAATTGCACGTTTACAAACAACAAGTGCATATAATAAAAAATGTTTAACGTGCCTACAAAAATCAGCAGAGTCTCGGGTTGGTGTTAATTAGAAAAAGATATAGCCGCCGAATTTACGATAAACGTTATAACTCTTGTTAATTTGCCTTCTCTCCTATGCTTTCATCTAAACTTAACTACAGTGAGATATGTACTCGTGTTTCTGGTTTGCTTTTCTTTCTGACAGCTTTTTTTTTATGTTTGAATTTCTCTGTGGGAACTTTAGAATATCCTTCTCTCGCACCACAACATAGAATTACATCGGAGGGGGTTCTTACGCACCGCTAGTATCTCCGGCATGTGGAAAGAAATCAAATATTAGCCGGGTGGCCCACCACCAATAGTAGCTTCTGGGCGCTGATAAGACTCGGCTAACTACTGCCAAGCGCTGGGTTTTGCTGTCTTATACCACTACACGGATAGTCTATCGAAGGGGTGTCCGAGTCTCCGATAGAGCCACTGGCGTGTAGACGGGATTTGCGTATTGTCACCACCAATGAAAGTCTCAGATGCAGGTAAGACTTCTTTACATCACCACCCACAGGGTATATCGAAGCGGTGTTCAGCTTCTCGATAGCACATTCGGCATTTAGCCCGTCTACGGGCTTTGCTATTGGCTACACCAATAGAAGTCCTCCTGGGAATTGTTTCTTGTCTAGGTAAACAAATTTACGAATTTCCCATTGTACTTATTTTGGCTTCGCTCGGAAGCCAAACCGGCTGAGACATCGACCGAAACTTCACCATTACCGATGGTATGGGAGCTACCACATCCCTTTGTCCAATTTTTTTTTTTGTTTTAAAACCCGTGCTGAGAAATTACGTTTCCAACAAAGTACATCAAAATCAGTTCCTCCAATTTCGAGTTATGGGATAACATCGCTTCAGACAATTTCTTCTATATATATATGTAGATGTAATAAAATAATGATAATGCTTAATTTTTATCAGTATAAAAAATAATAAAATAATACTAATAATAAGTATCGGTATTTACGATTGCGATTAAAATGAGTAGGCGACTTTAATCGTGTCACAATATTAGTGGAAAATTAATACAGGAGGTTAGAAAGCATGACTCCGTTAGTACAATCTATTGCCAGAATCGTACAGGAACTATACGAGAAGTGTTGCGAACATTTACTTTAAACAAGAATCTTACGCATTAATTTATGTATGAATTCCAGCTCACAAGCCTCATTCAAGTGTCATTTTGACACTTTCAAGTACAGCAGTTACAGATATTCACGACCTACACAGATGATGTAGTGTTTTACCACCGTCTATCCAAATAGAAGGCGTGGGAGTTGATTCGACTAAATTTTTAATGAGATCACCTTAAAGCTACTTTCTTCTGAAAAATATGTGCTTAGTTATTAATATTGGCTATGAAATACATATATTTTTTTATTGTTAGCAAAACGTCATATTTGGTCCATTCACAAACGCTTTGTATTGTTGTAACGATTCCATTACAGTACAAAATAGTGTTTTGGTTATAGTAATTCTATAAAATAATATAGTATTTTAATACACCTTCCTTCCATATTTTTTTGAAATGTTTTATTTGCAGCATACCTGGGACCATGCTATTTGTTTGATTAACTTGAAACTTATTCAAGTTTAATATTCTCAGGTGTTATATATAATTATAAATCAAAATATAAATTATTTATGGTATTTCTTTTGAATAAAAAATGATTATTTATCATTTGCTCTGTTGCTAATGACATGTTGTTACTTTTAGGTGTAATTGTAAGTTATTTGAAGTTCCCATGCCTGATTCAGTTTCAGGCTATTAAATGACATGAATGAGAATTGTGTACGTGTATTGAAAAAGAAGAAATAATTTGTTAATACTAGAAATAAATTCCGCTAATGTGTTAAGATAATTTAAAACAAATTTCACTTTTCTTTCAATTTTTATCTCAACAAAATTGTTTTGACTTCTATAATTTTTTAACATTAGCAATACAATAATACGACAGTACAATGAAATTGACTTTTCGCAACAAATAAACCAAAGGTTTATTGTAATATACAATACGTTTGTGAATTGCATAGATATTTTTTAATGTTTATATTTGGATAAGAAGTTCCATTATATATTCCCAATCCAATTTTTAATATTAAATTTTAACCTTTTGCAATCCTGGAATTTTAAAGTTACTCTTAAACATAAAATTTCAGACATATTTTTTGTTGGCTGTACAGAAAAGTTCTCGGTGGTGTTTCTGTAAAAATCTGCCTTTAACTAAATAAAATAATCTAGAGCATATCATTCAATGCTGCACTCTAAACAGCGAAAACTCTTTCATACAGCCAATACATAGCAGTTATTAGTTATTTATTGTTCGCCATCCAACTTAAGCAGTGTTTTTAAAGTTTTTATAATTTAATTAATTTAACACTCCATGCAGTTGCTACAGCCTATAAATTATTCAAAGCTTAATATGTATTTAATATTAATATTTAAAATCAATTAGCTCTTGCTAATTTATCTAAAATAACAATCTATTTTTTTTTTTAATTTCATTTGTGCACTTTCAACAGCCACAATAGGTAAAATACCAACTGTGAAACACCAGATACAAAAATATTCGATGAAATGTTTACCGAGTGCTTGTTGCACTTTAAAACCAATGGTGGCAACTAAAGCCATACTTTGACATTACAACAACCATAATTTTGTGCAGAGTACGTACACAGGTGTTTTATATTTGAATAAATGGGCTGGAGGAGTTCGTTTACAACTGCAGTCAGGAAACACAGGGCGGAAGCCTAGATAGCGCTTTGAAAAATAGGCACCATAAATTAGTTTTAAGCCTTTTCTAAAAACAACAACAACAACCACAACATAGTAATTTTCATATTGTGTTGCTATAGTTACAATATTATCATGGATTTAGATGTTTGCTCATGATTATCATTAATAGCAATAAAAAACATATTGACTGTTGCCGCATTTGTTAGTGGCTTGTAGTGAGTGGTTAGTGGGCGAGCACACAGAATGTATTTGTATTCGTGCGTTCAATACTTGCAGCTTCCAACGAAACATAAGACACTGAATGAGGCATATAACTCAAACACTAAAAACAGAACTTTGATTTTTTGCTTTTAAACTGAAGCGTTTTTTGTTTGTTTGTGTGTTTTATATTGTTGTTCAAAAACTTGAGCGAATTATTTCAATTATGTTTGCTACTGGTTTGTATTTTTATTTTATCTGAAAATATTTAGAGTTGTGCATCTGGAAAATCATATATTTTTGTAAAAACATTTGTTTGGCTCTCCTGAACATATTGAATTCTTTGAGTTCAGACTGTTTTCAATTCAGGGTGCGATATGTTTCTTAATCGTAGAGGTTTCTATAGCCTTAACTGTGGTGGTGTGTTTTCACTGTATTTTAAAAACTAGAAATATTATACAGCATTTGATCGTGGAATAATGAGAAATCATGTTCACGACGCTCGTAACTCATCGAACGACATTTCGAGAGAAGAAAGTCGGCCGACTGTTCGTTATTGTATCAATCGGAATTTTTGATGCTACTTATTCGACAACCAATGCGATTTCAAAAGTAAAAATTTCGAACAATGTCATTAGATTATGATTGCAACGATTTGGTCTCAGGTTTTCCGTTAAATAATTTTAAATTAATATTTGTTAGAATGAATTTTATTGAACTGAGATTTTTTAATAATTAAGCGAAAAATTTATTCAGGCTCAAGTTATGAGGTAACGGAAATGAGGTAAATCATGATCCTCTTAGTATGATAGAAACGCAAAACATTTACCTTATTGTTTATCGAAACTAAAGTTATATTTAATATGTTTAAAAATAACATGTTTGCCACAAATAATATATTGTTGTAGAGGAAATAATATGGTTGTCGTGACCATGCCAAAACCATTTTTTTCTGTGCATACACTCAGAAAATGTATATCTTGTTCAGGTTCTTTATTTTAGAAAGGTTACTACTGAAAGGTAGGACTTACAAAGACCTTTAGGGGACATTGATGCTTTTTCACTTTTTTTTATTTTTATTTTCATTTTTTAGTTGACGCTTGTTTAAAAATGTATCGGGGCGACTTTTTTAGTTTTTATTAGTAATTGTGAAAGCATTCAGTTTCGGACAACGTAGTGAAATTTGACAAAAAATACTACATTTTGTCATTGATTATCTAACAAACTGAAAAAAGATTGTTTTTAGTTTTCTAAAGAAATTCACTCAACACAAAATTCTTTATAAAATTTTTCTTTAGAAAAACATTTTATTTTTCTTAACTCAAGTACTAAATTTGCAGCCCATAAATTGATTGAAGAGTACTTTTTAATATGTACTTCTATGTGATTGCTAGCATAAAAGAAGAAAAAAGAAAAGAATGCCATTTAATCTTTGTTCTTAAATAATTTTCAAATCTTATTGTGTTTTTGCTCTCTGGGACTTTTAATCTGTAGGACTCATGGTTTCCTTTTTCGTTCCTTTTTTGTCGTTCCTTTTTTTAGTGAAAAGGTTTGTACTGATAACATTTCTTTTAAACTTTCACTTCTTTATACTCTTGGAAAAAAACTCGAAATTTTTTCCTTTATTTTGGTTTCTTGCTTGAAACCTGGGTTTAAGCTTTTGAGACTTTGTTCTTCTTTTTTGCCACGTACGTAGGTTGTAGTTGTTGTTAAAGTGTCAAATTAAATACTTGTCCTTGCTTAAGTGTCTCAACCTTTAATCTGGTCCTAAGATGTTGACAAGAGTAAGTACAGAAAAGTTCACATGTATTTAATTATAAATTGACAAAGCCTTTTGAAAGTGTGTCGGGCAAGTAGGTTTCTTTTATTTTCCTTTTGATTTATTTAATAGAAAAATTTACTAATTCAATTTGCTAATATTTCGTGTTTACAAATTAAACACAATTCATAATTCTCTTGATGTTTTAAATCACTTGCTTAAACTTATTCTTTTTATTGCAACACGAGTCTACAAATTTTATATATTAAAAATAGGCAAAGAAAAACTTTCCTAATGACCAGTTTCTTTCTTACATAGTTGCTGGCTGTAGTGGCTGTTGATACCACAAGGAAACAAGAAATTACAATTGTTGTCAAAAACACTTAAAACCCATTAGCTAACATTATGTTGACACAGAGACAATGTTTATGTAGAAAGAGAGAGAAAAAGAATTAGAAACTTTTGTCAGTATTCACCCTTAAACAACCGAAATGTGCATTATGCATATTTTTACAAAGGACATCAGGCAAAAACAACAGCGACTACATACTACGACAAAGAACTCAAAGAGAAACTAGAATAACAAAAAAAAAAAGAACAAAACTGCTAGCTCTGCCTATATTTAGGCATATTTAAAATGTAATTTCTTCCACTGCACCATGGGTAGAATGAACAGTTGGCTAGGGCATAATTATTTAGTTGGTAATAGTTTCACTTACCGACAGATTAATAAATATAAAATTTATGTAGGTATATGTTTTTGAGCAATTTCTCTTTAAAATAGTGTTTTTAATCATGGCATTCTTCTACTAGACTTTATTATACTATGTTCAGACATGCACCTTAATTGCACAATTAGGCAATTTACACTTACAAAGCCTTTGTTGAGCTCAATTTATCACACAAGAACTCAGTTGAGTAGTTAATCAATTTAGTACTTAATTGCACTTTTAATTGAGTCGAATTCCCCATGCAAATCTGGAGAAGTTTGTTCAGTGAGCAGAAAATCCTCTTTATGATAAAGTTACATTAAACAAGGTGACTGCGTTGCCAATACAACTACATTTTATTCTTCATACAGTTGTCAAATACTGCATAAAAAATAAAAACCAACAAAAAAAGAATTTACCAGGGGAATCAACAGTGAATTTCTAAAATTTTTTACCGAAAACACTTTTATATAATAAAAATTGTTTAAATATAATTTTAATTAATTTCCCAAATTTTTTTTTAATTCACAAACACAAATTTTCGCGAATAAACGAGCACATGGCGTTGTCGAACGTCACTTGAGTAAGTTAGACGGCATGTAAATGAACAGCAAATGCTGTAACTCATTTCAAAACTTAATTGCCTCAATTAAGGTGTATTACGGAATATAGGATGAGCTATATAACATAGTTAATCGCTGAGCTAATTTAAGCTTTAACTTTTATTATTTTATGAGTTGCAAAATTAAAAAAAAAAAAAAACTTCGCCCATTTCAATATTTTTAATTTGAGAGAAGTTTGTATATTTTGGGCCTATAGTGCATCGTTTTACTAAACACTAGCTACTACAGAGTTGCAGCAAAAAATGTGAAAAACAGCAGAGCAAGTAGCAGGCAGTTTGATGTTGAAGGGTCATCAAGTGTCGCTTGAAAACAAAAATACAAGAGAACACTCACACACACGCAAACATACACACTGGCACTCGTAATATGAAGATGGATGTTTGAGTGGAAAATTTTAAGCTGGAAAATTTTAACAAGAAGTTCAAGTTTCTTTAGGCCCAGTGCAAAATAATGCAATTTTTTGTTAAAGTACAAGCAAAATAGACAATTAAAAGGATTTTTAAAAATGAAAGAGGAAAAAACATAACAACTGAAGAGAAGTTTTGACGAAAAACTCTCTACAATGCATTTCCACGTTTTACATAATTGCTGAGAAGTTTTGGTTACTAAATTTTCATTGAAGAAACTACTATACTTGCACATCCATAGGTATTTACTTGTACTGTGTTCAGACATAATTAATTACGCAGTTAAAAACTCAATTAATAAACGGAGGAAAATAGTTCTTAATTGCACCATAAATTGAGCCAACTTCCTCAGGATACTCTGTTAAAGTCTGTCCAAAATGTCCTGAAAAAGGAAATAAGAACACGTGACAGGTGAAGATGGCAGTAAGCAATTAAATCAACCTTTTTACGAAAATAAGTTATAATAATATACTAATACTATATTAATAAATGCACCTTAATTGACGGAACTAAATTTTAAATTGAGTTATCAAATTTGGTGTTCACACACATGCACTTTAGCTAATTCAATTTGCATTTGATAGCTGAATATGTTTTTATGATTCGACAATGTGTTATGCGTTTTTACGTTCACTAATTGTAATAACCTCTACAATCTGAGCGATATAACTAAATTGGCAACAATAACATTTGTTATCTCTTTTATATAATCGCGGCAGTGTCTTTGTAAGTTGCTGGGTCTAATTCGTCGCCTGTTACATTTAATGTATTCATTTTACCGAATTTTCTGCTCACTAAATACACGTCACCAGTGTTGCATGAGCAAATTGACCCAATTTATTTAATTGAATTCTTGTATAGTAAATTGAGTTCAATTATGGCTTTATAGGTGTAAATCTTATACATTCGCAATTAAAGCGCATGTGTGAACATACGATAAGTAGGCGTTAATAACACAGATACACAGGCGAAAACGAAAATTAAGTTATTATTTTTTTATTAAGAATTTATGTCATGATGTAGGGCTATGAATGGTCGTTTTGGAGCCGTAATAATTGGAAACAAACTCATTTAATTTTTTTTTTTAAATATTAAAGCTTATTTTCTATTAAAATTCCTTGGTTGTCTTCCTGTCATCACACAAGAAAGAAGAACAAATGAAAAAGAGTAAGAAAATGTTCATGTTAAATGTTGCAGTTAACTGTTTGTTGAAAATTTGTTGGTTGCTACAAATTTCGTTTTTCGTGCGTTTTTGCTATAATTTTCATGATATGTTTCGTTGCTTTTTCATTATTCCTTTAGTAATTTGGGTGCGTGCACGTTCTAAAAGTAAATTGTTTTGTGCATTTATCTTCATTCTCAGCACTTTTGGTTTATTATTTTTTTCCTGGCGTTGACGAAAACATTTTGTGATAAGTTCACTTGTGTGGAAATAAGAAATTACAAGAATTTAAGTTGCATATTTTCAACTTGGCGCAAAGTGATTGCATGCCCACATGATGGTACGTATGTTTTAGTAGCTGTATGCTTTAATATATTTTTGCCAATAAGGAATAAGTGCTTAAGTTGACTTGGGCTAAAACCGAGTTTAAAGCTCCATTGTGAATTTCGAATTCAAAAGTACCCCTCAGCAAAATTTCAATCACTTAGCCCTATTTTTCGCGAAGTTGAATTGGAACAGTAACGGAACTGACAATTTTGTCACAAACAACGTCTTAAAAGAACATATTTGTTTTTCAAAGTCTTTTTGTTCAAACATATATATTAAATTTCGCAATTAAGGTTTTTGCATGTTTTACCTTTTCGCACTCAAGTTTTTCACCATCAATACTGCATTAGTAATTTTTACTCTGCTACACGAGTATTTATTATTTTTTTTCTTTTTTGAAAAATTTATGTGTCGAATATGCAAATTAGCCGTTCAAAATAAAGCTGTGCATTTTTAGGTTTTTGTTTGCAATTTTTATTTGTGCAACAAGTCGTTATTGCAGAAGATAAATAGCTCCTGTTGCTGTTGCCGCAGACAGCCTGTCATATTGTTTGCAAATACATGCACGCAAAGCTAACGGATTTAAAACAGCTTGTGTGGAAATGCCATTGCTCACACTATCATACACTCACACACACATACGCGCGCGTTAGAATACATTCTTGTACCTGAATATTTTGTATTTTATTGGGCTGTGGCTAGTTCCTGTGCTTGCGAACATTATGACTGAGTCAGTGCTATGCCGCAGCAGATACTTTTTTTTCTTTTTTTGTAAAAATTCATATCTCTTTAATTTGCAACATGTGCCTGTTGAAGATAGAAAAGACTTTTGTAAATATGACAACATTGACGTTATAACATTTTTAGTTTGTTAACCCCACAGACATGGCCAGCCAAAATTAAGAAGGATTTGTTCATAATTAGGAACAAAATTTAACTGGTGAAAAATATAAAAGTTAAAATTCAGTTTATTTGTTTCCACCTTATTATTCGTTTTTTATATTCCTGGGGCCTATTTCTCCAAGGAATAAATTGAAAATGTTCAAGTAAAATACATAAAACAACAACAATTCTACAAAAATTATTTTTGTAAATTTGTATTTTGTACTTTTGACAAATGTCACCCTGCAGATTGGTATCTTTAGGTACTTTTTTTCGTTTTGTTGTAATAAATCACGGAAAAGTACTTGCCATAAAATTCTTCAAAGAGTTGGTGTCTTCAAAGACACCAAAGCTCATAATTCAACTTAAACGCCACAAACAAGTAAAAACTTAAAATGTGTTTAAGGTTTATTTTCATATCTGTTCCACAATCAGTGTATAAATATCTCCAGAAGCCGTGTAACGTGTAACAGGTACATACCACCTCTTTAAAAATTAAAAACACAAATGTTTCATTTCTTTTACACTACTAGCAAGTGTACTATCGTAAAACTACTAATATTTTAGCGTACTACCTAGGGGTTGCTTATAATTCTCATTTAGTTAATAATGCTGCCTTAATAAGGAGTCGTAAGACTCCAAAATTCCATCCAGATAGTTTCGCCGAGCCGACTAATTTGTGAAAAAAAATTAGCTGACCCATATTAGGGTAACATTTTGCCCCAAGAGAAAGTCTTGCCAACACATTTTTACATAGCGGCTTCGGCTGACTGGTTTGGCGCAGCGAGTTCCATTAATGGTAGAATCAGTAGATTTATATCGTACTGTTAGGGATCAGCTGACACTACCAGTCCTATAAATAAAGCCTCTTAGTGTATATCCAATATGTAACATCAAACTTTGTCATATTGCAAAAACAAATAACTGACTCATATGCTTTCGGTAATACGTTTTAAATAAATATCTGCCATAGGTTAACATCTAAAGTTAGACGATACGACTCTGCTAATTCGACCATATTGTTAATTATAAAAAAATCCGCCGATACCAAGAGATTGCACTAGTATCCAAATTGTGTATTTCTCCACGTTCCGAAGGAAGTTAGATCGTAGAACACAAAAATACCTGTCGAAACCACCCGATTGAGTTTACGTAGCGGCCGGTTGTCAACACTACCAAATTTTGTAAATTAATTTTAAACGTAAATAAAGATACGCATATTGGCCCCAGACGGGATAAATCGATTGAGGTTTCCTTAAGCTACGAGTATCTCAGCCTTATGCAAGCCACATTGCAACCGGATTTTAAGAGGCTAATTTGTATTGAAATATGTCCTACGTAGAGCTTCAAAATAAGTCATCAATGAAATGAAAGCTACAGATATAATCGATATAAAGAAACGGCGAGGAATGGCGTGAATTTAATGATTGATTCAATAGAAGGGACATAAGTTTAATATAAATGTCTTTCAAAACCTTGTAACGTTTTTATGAAAATACGATAACAGATGCAAGGGACATTGCGGGAGCATTTATCAACCTCTGGTACCAAGTGCAAAAATGCTCTTCCCGACTTTGCATATAAAATTTGATGTAGTAAGGAGCTATGTTAAGCGTATGCCCACAAATGGATCGGCCATCAATTTGTTTAAAATATTTTGTCCTAAAGTTAGCGATAAGATAGGTATGAACTTTTGAAAGAGTTTTTAAGTTTTGTCATTGGCTTCGTGTCATATAATTTTGTTGGTTGGCTAAAATTAATCTGGCTTAGAGAAGCATTGAAGATGCAATTTACAAGGTCCTGGACAAAAAAAGTTCTCTTATTGCTCGAATATAGGTCGACCCCATGCTAAGTGCTTTCGAAAAATTTGGTGTTTAAATCTGAATAAAAATTCATTTTTTGAATACTTACGTGGACTACATTCCCTCGGCCTGAATCCGCGGTCAGAATATTTTTATGAGTTGAATCACAAAAACAGGCATAAAAAATCCACTAGAAAGATGCAGTTTATAATAAATGAAAACGGCAACTTGAGCTCAAATCCAATAATCTACTGAAAGCATTATGCGACATATATGTATAAAGGTATTTAATAGGAGATATTAATAATAATTAAAATTACGAACTCAAATGAACACAAAACCAATATCGACAATATCAATATTATTATGCCCTTGGCGCACACACTCCATCCAGCTCATCTACTTTCATTTTCCAAGGTTTGTGTCAATATTGGCAGCAATTCATACAAAAACGAAAACTAATATTCACATTTCATCGAAGACATAATTAAATGTGAAAAGTACGAGAACATTTTCAATATCAATATTATTCGAATAAAAATGGCAACGGGCTTTTTATTCGTTTCGTTTGTTTTTCCCATTTTTTGTTATTGAATTTTCTTTCGAAAACAAAACCTTTAACTCCAGCTGTACCGCTGCAACTTACGAAACACAAACAATGGGGATTTAGTTTATCCTTTAGTAGTGTTAGGGCTGATCGATAATTCAAATCGATAATTCAAGTATTGTAAACATTAAATCGGTGGTTTAAATAGTGGAACTATTTCAAGATCCTTAAGTGAAAAATTTAAAATTTGGTGTGTAACATAAGGTAATGCGGTCAAAATTATTTGCTACTAAATGGCGAATGAAAATGGAAAATTGAAATTAAAAAAAAAATACAAAATATAAATTAAAAATATCGAGGTTTAGCCTACATCTCGTCATTTAGTTTAAAGCAACCATAATGTTGTTTTTGGCATAAAAATTAGAAACACACAGTAAAATAGCGGCTGTAATTTTTTGGTTTGTATCAAATAAAATCAACTTTATAGCAACATATTTAAACAATAGAAAGTCGATAGATTTTTTGAAATAAACAAAAGTTCAAACGCCAATAAAACATCGCAATAGTGGTTCGTGCCGTATTTCAACAACCAAACAGTGACACTCAGTGGCAACAGCAAGTGCCGCTCTGCCATTGTAAAAGTATTAATAATTCTCAAGTGGCACAGCTTCGAATGTATCCGTACGTAATATAAAATTGAAAGCACTATCGTTGCCACAAATAGGTATTTCTATGTGAAATGAAAACGGAAGATAAAAAGCAAAAGCTACTAAAATCTAATAAAGTCTAAAATTTAATAACAACAACAGATGTGTTTTTTTTTCCAATGTTATTACTCTTTGTAGCGATTAGCTACTCGAGAAATATAAACACTTATCCTTAAACTATTTATGTTTAGAGCGTGTTATTTTAAAGGTTAACCGACTTGAGGTTGTGAAAATTTGCTACTAAAATTTTAGTTGTGTTTAATTATGAAGGTTTGGTATTTTTATTTTAACATTTTTTAAAATGATGTTTATTTTTTAACAAAACACATTTTCATTTTTAATATCCTGGTGAACGTCCACTTCTTGGTTACTTTTGCCCAGCTAAGGACACAATTTTCTTGATAAGGCCTAAGGGCTTTTCTACAAAATTTTTAAATTAAAAAGCGACTGTTAAGCAAATCTTTGTTATTTATAGAAATTAAAATAAATAACAAAACACATACACAAAACATAAACAGCAGCACAGAAATTGCTTAAAAGAGGGCTTGTCAATAAGGCCTAATCCATACTGGTAGTCCATCATATTGGTAGTCTGTGGCTACTATGCTATTTTAGCAGCTACTGTCAAATCTCATGTTTATTACACAGCCAGTGATGCCAAATCACTATGCTTACATAGTGACAGACACAAGCGTTTTAAAAAGAAAAAAATCACTAAAGCGCCGCACACAGTTTGCTTTTATTCAATTTTACCAACCACCCGCCCGTATTGAAAACCCCTTTACAATGCTTTTCTGTTTCGTAAGGCCAACAACTCTTAGTCTTTGCTTTAAAACCCAGAAAACGTAATGCAGAAAATGTCAACACATTGATTATTACTTTTTTTTTATTAACTTTTTTACAATCAAGATGTGACAAAACAAACATTAACGACATTATACGGCAGTCGTTTAAAGGCAGCTTAAGGAAGCAGACGATAAATAGAACCAGCGTACATGTTTTTAAACCACAGGCATTAGAAAAATATCCAAACGATTGACTCAGCAAACTGGCCATGAGACATGATGTTAAAATATTTACCTTCTTACAAACAAACAAATCGTTTAAAAATGCCCAAACCCACTACACACACGTGCATCTCTGATAAATGCACAGTGACTTTCAAACTTGTTTTTTTATAAGATTCCACTTGAATATTGAGGCTGTCATAATTAGGAATGCTAACTTTGCAATTCAGTGCTTTCGGTCTTCAATAATTCCCGACATACGAGATTTGTTTGCTTTAAATTCCAAGATTTTCGGATTTTTTCGAATCCCGTTCTAAGTGTTCGATCAGAAAAGTGAATATATTTTATAGTTTAAAGATCATATCAAAAAATCCAAAATAGCAAATTTGTAACGTCCACAAGTCAAGGAGCACAAAGCTAAGGCAAAGGATCGGCTTGGAAACATTTTTTGGTAGAATTTAATTATTTTAATTTAAAAGAATTACTTTTAAATCGAATCAAAATTATGCTTGAAACTTTATCCAGCGGTAGCCTGAACTCCTGCAAGAAATTTTTAGATTACGTCATTACCTTTTGCTGTCTTTCTACTGATTAGTTCTACGTTTGCAATTCAAACGTCACATATTTAAGCCATCCTAATGATGCATGAATTGAATACGAGAGTAGAACGATTTGTGTACCGCTTAAGGTTGTATTCGTTATCACACTCTTTTTAATATTTCCTTTAGCCAGTTCTCAGCTAGCATTGAAAGCTAACTGGTAAAGTAACACTGGGGCAAGATTCAGTTCAGCGCAACAGAAAAATGATCGAAAATGTAAATAATATTTAAATTTCATCTCTAATATTTTTAAGAAGATATTTCATAATTGTAAATAAATTTTATTCTTTCTAAAAATAATTTTAAAACATAATAAATTAACATACTTTAGTGATGGGTGTCGCGGTAGTCTTGTTAGTGTGCAAGTATATCAGTCCGAGGGTCGTGGGTTTGATTCCAACCAAGACTCTGGTTTGTCCACAAAGGAAGAAAGTCTATGTCACTATTTTAATAGTTAAAAAATAAATGTATGAATAGCATTAAATCATCGCAGAAGTAAAACAACTATTAAAATGGCTTTAATATCTCCAAATAATGCGCCTACATAGCACTAGAGGAGCTGCAATCAAAAACACTGTTCTGAAAATAAAACATAACGATTATTTGGAGTTGTTTTAAACACTATTTTTAAACACTTAAGCTTTTCCTATCCCTTATACTTCACTAGCTGCTTTCTATAGTCTATCGCTTTCCAAAGAAAGTAGCAGAATAAATGAAAAAATAATTAGTAGGCCAAAATTCATTGCCTGAGTGCAACTCCTTTAAAAAATTTTACCAAGAGTACTCCAGTAAACAGTTTATTTTGTAAGTCCCAAGTTTCCTAAAGGAACATTTTGCTATTTTAGCCCAGGCAGGCGCAGCGTAGAACTTTACTGCATTGAAAGTTGTCTTTAATGGATCCATTAACAGTTAGTTTTTCAAATAATTTTCTTATATTTTTCCAAATAGTATTTTCTAGTCTCCCCTTTGATTTAAAACTGTTCTGGATTAAATATTTTGCAGCCACTGTGCATAAGCCGGGCATATATTTGTATGTATTTATACAGAAATCTCTCGTTATGTTGGATATAATTTAACCTGTGGCAAATAATTCTATGAAAAATATGTGTTGGAAACGAGTCAGTGAGTGGCTGTAGTATTTGAAGTTTCAGGGGTTGGACGATAAATAATTTTCTGTTAACTTACACACTGCCACTCAAATCAAGTATAATTAACAACACTTATGCCTTTTTGTACGGCTTTTGTTGCGTCATCGGGGGGCGATTTTAAATTTGTGCAATTGTTCCAATGCTGAAACTAAGTGTTTAACGCAAATTTGTTTTAGGTTAGAAAAATATTTACTCTTTGTGAAGGTTTATCTTCAGGACATTTAATCAAATCTACGCAATTCCTACTTTTTGCATAGAACTGATTAAATATTTTTGAATCTTTAAGACAAATCTAAAAGAAGTTTTCTTTGATAAAAGCAAATATTGGCCGTTCGGCAGGGTTTTGGTGTAGTTTTTATTTTGAACGTAATCAACGTAATAGACGTTTAAAAAGAAATACATTAAATTTTCTGTCTTTATAAAATTTAATATAAATTTACAATTGGATAAAGTCACTTGGTTAGCAAGTTATTTCGTCTGTTTGTGCTGCATTAATGGGGGTTTATTTTCAAGTCATTTTCGTTTATCCAACATTCAAATCATGCGGGATTTATCATACAAACAGACATTAAGGCTAAACAATTAGATAATATGACTTTTGAATGGCTTTGATTTGTGAAAAAGGACATTTAACACATAGGCATACAGAAGATAGGTAAGCTAAAATTAAAGAGAAATATTCAAATGCAGTACAACATAAAAATTAGAAACATAAGAAGATTGCAGTTGAAAGGCATTTTCGAAGTATTAATTCGGTAGGCATACGAATCAGGGTTGTTAGACATTTTAGAGGTCAAATATGCAGAAATCTTAAATATTTTAATGCAAAATCTTTAAAATCTACATCTAGCAAAACAGCACGAACATTTCATCCAAACGAAACGACTCCATCATGGTTCATTTGTAGGAGAAATTCGTTTTTATACCTTTAAACAGACATTCAAAGTCATAAAAGTTAATTAAAAATAATATTTATTTTTATATTTTTAGTTTTATCATTATAAAATACTATCCCAACCTCCTATCCCCCTTTGATCATTGTTTAGAAGAAATATCCATATAGCCAACAAGTCCGTTTAAATACGAATCCATCTGTTTTGAATTTCATCAAAATAGCCTAGATAGATTTGGAGAGGCAAAAATTTCGCATCAACTCTCCTCTGGATCCTGTCACCCTGACTCTCACTTAACCCTAGTTTTTAACAGATATATTGCCTATGTCTTCTTTGTTTTAAATTAATTAAAAATCGGTCCAATCGTTTAGCTCTTAAAGAGTAACAAACAAGCAAATAGAGTTACTTTCGCATTCAAAATATTATATACCGCCCGACCCTATTCTTTGTCCGTTAGAAGGTCCCGTTCTAAATTTTACTGAAAGAATATTAGAAATCGGATGGGTAAGTTCCGGCGATTACCTCTTACAAACATATAAACATTACCTAGTTATTACATTAATATAAATTAATTTTATTAAAATTTGTTAAAAAAATATTTTATTTCCTGGCGGCGCTAAAAAAGCTGTAAAATTGCTAAAGATTTGCAATAATTCTTTTCTCGCATAAATATTATATAAAATCATTTTATGCCGCTTTTCTATCTGATAAAAATGTTATATACATTGCCGTGTGCTTTTTAAAAAACATACAACATTTGGGAAAAACTGCCTGTTCCTTTCTAAATATATTGCACAAAAACCTGGCCAATATGTTCCATTTTTTTGCCCTCAACTTAGAGTTCAGAGTGAAATACTGCTCTCTTTTACAACTCTATTAACTACGAGTATGAAAATCAACCAGAGTTTGATTTCATGAGTTTATTTTTGTGATGAAATTTGATTTAATTATTTTTGTTCTTTTGTAATCGGAAAAGGTGCATCACTTTGTGCGGGTTTTGGCAATCTGAAAACCCTACTACAAATTATAACGCAAAATTGTTTGCAGCAAAAGGAAAGCCATTAGTCCATTATGGAGGTATTAAACTTGCTAAACAGGGGTAATTTTTGATTCTATTGAATCAATTTTTTTACCCTTTCCAACTTTTGTTTTATTTACTTCTAGGTATATAAAATATTTTTTCGACCTTTGTCGATGAATGTGGTAAAATCCAGGGTTCAAAATAGTCAGCATTTCTTTAAAATATGCAATATTTATCAATCGTCTTGTCATTTAAAAATTATCTACTAAAAGAGAAGAATCCGTCATACCAGAAGTGGCATCAAGAATTTAAGGAGAAAAAAAAAACAAAAGAGGCGGCATTTCAGGAATGAGCAAAATTATTTATTTTAAAAGACAGTATTAAATATTTTGAAGAGGGCTAACAGATTATTTCAAAAAAATTGGTTCTTAGAGCCGAAGCATCCGATATATCGCAGTCCGTATCTGGAATTTGACGTCCGATTGCAAAACCACCACCACGAAATTTTAGGCGTTTTCAAACTAGTAGCAATAATATGCTGCGCGACACAATGAAGAAACAACTAAATGGGCTTTATTTGACAGGTTTTAAAATCGTCATTGGAATACCTTTCATCCTAGTGAGTGATTAATGTAATTTTTTTTCGACCCACCCTAATTTATATAGCATGGTCGATATCTGCACTTACACAAGGGCACCCTATTTAAACTGTCGAACTCATTATAAAAGTTAGTCTATATTTATCTTATATATGGAGCTTGGCAGTTTGAAGACAGCAATCATATCTGTCAGATGAGTCCAGTTATTATGAATTACAGTACGTACGTATATATTAACACACACACACACACATCATACGTATTAGCAAAACTTAGCCGCTGGCTGTTGCAGAACCTAAAAGTTGTTTATTGCTCTTTGCTGCAGCACAAAGCAAAATATAAATAAATACTGGCGACATTATTCGCGTGCGCTACTGTAGCAGCAAGAAAATATTTTCTTTGATTTCACTTGCGGATGTTTGGCATTTTTCTTTTTAACATAAAAAGAAACACTAAAAGGTACCAAAAAAAACAACAAGGTTACGAAAACCTGAATTTTTTGGTGAGAAAGACACATGAATGAATTTAACAATTGAAAAATACTAAAAGAAACTAAATAAAAAAACAAAATTAATAAATTAAGTGATCGTTATGCACAATTTGCCAATGAATTCCAATTCGGTAAGTTTGGATGCACGTGCTCGTTCATTAGCCCCCAAATGCATACTAGCAAAATGTAAAATATGTATGTAGTTGTAAGTGTTTAAGAAATGTTACCTCAAATGTATATCAGAAATGTCCGAAGATCGTATGATGGGTGTGTTTTTTTTATTGAAATTTTATTAAAAGCAAATGTTTCCAAAATGAAAACAACAAGTACTTCAAACTCGTAACTACAAACATACGAGTACTTGCTCAAAGCAGTAGCTATATTTCTAGAAATAGTCACAGCATTAGAAGTAGTTTATGTAGTACGAGTAGTATCAGTGATAGTACTCGTCGTAGTTGTTGTTTTGGAAGTGGTATCAATGAACATGTACATTATTCAATTTTGGTCTTGGCTTTTCCTGTCTTGCGTATACTACGGCATCTTGTAGTTCATATTGTTAACTTATCTCAAGTTTGTTCCAACAGCCTAACACACACACATACAATTCAAGCAAGCCTAGGCCTGGGTGTGCATGTTCATAAGCATTACTTTAAGCATTATTTTGTTTAGCATATTTATGTATCAAAACTTAAACTACTCGTACACACATCATATGCTAACATATGTGTAAATTGTTATAAAAATAACACTATAAATAAGATAAGAGGTTATAAATTTCAAAAGTGAAAACAACTTAAATAAAAGAAGATGTAAAGGGTGTAATTTTAGGCGCACAAAGCGTAACATACAGTTGTATAGCCGCATGTTTTTCAATCTAGGAGTGGAATTTATGACTCTAAATATGTTTAATTACACGAGATCGATATTTAGTTTTATCAATTTTGATCAATAAATTTATTTGCGTTCTATTGCATTTTACACTCTGAACGTCTAAAACGAACACCCTATATAACAAAAATTACATTGAAGTTTATATAATTTGTGTGTCGAAGAAGCAACAAAATGGGCTCTTAAGAAATAAGGAAAGGTAAAGTTTTTACTGCAGCGCATATGTGAACAAAATAAACACCTGATTCAAAAACAAGAACTTTTCAAATCCACCCCAAAGTTTAGAAAATTCGAAAGAAAAACTCTTCTGTTTTCAGCAAGGTACTCGGAACTAGTTTGATTTATTTTGCTAGTGGTGCTGATAACTTTATGACACATACATCTCTACTTAATCTATTAGAGACTATTTTTCTCAAAAAAAAAAAGAAACCAAATAAGAGCATAAACTTTGCCATGGCTGCCAAATATTTAAATATGTATTCTTTCGAATGATTTTTTCTAATGCTTTTCTTTCTAAATGTTTTTTGTTGGATTCGAATGTTTGAACAGCAGGAATTGCCATTTTATTTGCTTGAAAATGTAAAAATATGATAGCTGCTCATTTATACTCAACCGTGCTCTAATTCTGGTTTTCTCCTGAGGCGCCATTTAACTAAAACTTTGTATTACTCGAAACCAACCAACCAACCAACCAACAAACAGGCGCTTGTGCTACAAGTACTGCAGCACCTGGTCTTAGAACGTTTTGCAATACGTTGTACGTGATGTAGTTGATGCGGTATGTGTTGTGCTGTAGTTGAGCAGAATTATTTTAAACTTTTAAATGCTTAATCTTTGTACACATATATGTGTGTTTGAAACACACACATGTTCAAGCCCTATACATACATATCAAATAATAAAGCTTATCCACACCGCATGCACACACTTTCCAGCACGCAACGACTTGCCTTCTGTCACGTATTCTCGCAGTAGCAAACAAAAATTTAAACGAATATAAAACTGCGATTAAGCGTATTAGATTTCTAGTTAAATTAAATGATTTTTAAAAGCTCCCAAATAAAACAAATCTTTATTCGTATTTGTTTCAATTTGATATTTTTGATTGATATTTCTAGATTCTTTATATTGGAATTTCGACTTGCTATCAAACTAGCACCAGTTCGATCATTTAGAATATAAAATATTATTTTATTTTTATTCTTCCCTCGTGTTAAAGGCTTAAAAATAGTTTGAACACTCCTAAATGCCGAAGGGACCAACTAAAAGGATATTTAATGACACATTCGCCTGTCACAAAAAGTTTTAATGTCTGTGCGAGAATAAACTTTAGCTGTGGGTGTAAAGTAGAATACAAGTGTTTCCAAAGTTGATTAAATGATGCACGTAACTACCAGAAGATTTGTTAAGATTTTAGTAGGTAAACACTTTGTAATATTCAACAGTGGTATGTCGTACTCTTGTAGCACTACTGCAGTTTATATTTTTATTTTCTCAGAACGGTTTTGGGTACCTGTTTTAAAAGGTTTGTAATTTATATAATTTTAAAAAGTTGGACAAATAAAAATAAATGACCAAAAGTGGTTTATAGAATTATAGTAGAGGTTCAACTAAATCCTCTGGGGATGATAAAAAATTAGATTAAATGCTAGAATAACTCTTAGAAAACTCATGTTGTTAGGTTCACATATTAATGTCCTTCGGTTGGGACGAAGAAAGTCAGTGTCATGCCTTGAAAAAGTTATACAATATTTGGTAAATTTAAATAATTTTCTGAGTTGATAAAACTTCATTTAAAACGCCTTGTGTTATTGTTTCACGCCTTAGTAATGCAAAAATTATAGTTGTTTCATATCAACTTCTCATTAATTTTTTCAACACAGAGAAAAATGAAATCCGATTTTAATTACGAAAACTTCATATTTAATTATTATTTTATTTAAGTTCAACTTATAATGAATATTGTGGATTCAATTACTAAAGTTGTAGGAAGCTGCAGAAACTTTTTCAATAATTAGACAAAATTTAAAGAATTTAAAAAGAAGTAATTGATTCAATTACATTAGTTATTGATTGAAATCTTTTTCCAAACTCGATAAATGAAAATAATTGAAAATTACTTGGGTTTATTATATTTTGTGAATTGATAAAATTTTATATTAATTGAAACAATTAGTTAAATAATTTTTGGGAATATTAAATTAAAAGTTAAATAAAAATTTGCAAAAATTTTAATTAAAAAATTTATTGAATTAATTAAACATTTATTTTATATTTTTAAAATTTCCACTATAAATCTATTGAAATGTTGAAAAATGTTATTGAAAATATTTAACAATTTCAATTAAAAATTTAATTGAATCCGTAATCCCATTCCTACGCAAGACTATCAAATAATAGAAAACTCTTTTTGACTTAGGTATTTAATGGATTTAATTAAAACTTTGAGTGTTTTTTTTTATATTCAAACTAATTAATATCTTAACAAAAAAAAAATCTGTCAATCTGTGTATATAATTGGAATTATGCTTTTCTTTTTAGGCAAATATTCTCTGACTTAATAAAACTGTATGCCAAGAACAAAGATCTGTAGTAGCATTTGATGCTTTCAACTGATACTTCTTCATTTTAAAAACGGACTTTCAGAAATCAATTGACATCAGAAATGTACGAATATCCCGCATTACATTGTTAAACAAATATATAATATTTAATTTCTAATGCTGGGAAAGAACCCCAGTGTTTATCCAACGAAATATTAAAACATTCAACATATTTTTTTTTATAACATCGCAATTTATAACTAAATTGAATGTGTAGAGTGTTTGCAAATAATTAATCAAAACTTCTGTTTGCTTATTTTGATTCTATAGTTCATGTGTAGTTGTTATTGGAATGTAATTATTTACGATATTTAAATACTTCGATATACATCGGAGTGTATTTGTGCAGAAATATGTTGAAGTTCTCAGTTAAATAAATAGGATTTAACAAAAACCAAATTCATGAAATTATTTGAAGTATTTGTTTAGTTTAGATGCTGTTGTTATGGCTTTTGTGTTTGAAATAACGATTAAATATAGTAAAGTAGCACTGGAAGCAATTGTATTTGTATACATCAGTTATAGTTTGTAACTTTATCGAACATTTTATGTAAATATTTACAAAAGCTTTTTATACAAATAAAATCAACGAAATAAAATCATAATCAGTTGATAGAGTCATAGTGAACGCACACACACACACACGTTAACTAATACCAAGTCACATGCATCACATAAAAACACAGTAAGGTGGATTATTTACAATGAAATAAAATAATAAAAATAACATTTTTCTATATTTAACTTTATTCCATATGTGTTATATTGTTTAGTCTGAAAGTTGTATTAGTTTTATTGCATATTTACAGACCTACCTATTTTGAGCGTAATAAGTGGAAATTGGGATTTGATTCATTCATGTTTGCTTAAAATGTACGAATTTAATAAATTATCTTTGTGCAGTGGATAATTGAGTCATATGTGTATAGGTAGGCGCAGTTATGGCTGCTGAATTTAACATATGATGGAATAAGAATATATTGCCTGAATGTACCTTGTATTATGTTGAGACAAGCACCTTAATTGAGGAAATACAATTTTTTATGTTCACACACATATTCAATTAAGCTTACTCAATTAGTAGTTGACAGCAGGAAAGGTTTTCATTTTGTTCTTGCAAACTTGTGTTTGTGAGTTTGGAAAAATGAAGAGTGTTAAAAGATTTTGTCTATAGAACTTAATTATTTTCAAACGATATTAATTATTCCAACTATATTTTCTCTAAAATTCAATAAAATTTACTGACCCGCTTTCTGCGATTTTCTCTTGTTAAATTTTATGGCATTTAATTGTGTCACTGTACACATTTTTTTTCTAGCTGAACAGACTCCACTAACGTTGCATAGGGAATTCGACTCAATTAAGTACTTATTGTTCAATTAATTAATTGTGTTCCTGTATGGTAAATTGACTTCAATTAAGATCTAATTGTGCATTTAAGATGCATGTCAGAACATAACATTACATGCCAACTCAGGCGATTTTGAGTATTGGTATCGTAGAAGGTAGCTTCAGTTTAAGTTCATTTTTAATACGGTTAGAGCTCATATTTATTTAAAGCTAAAAGATAAAAGTATTTAAAACTCATTGATGTAAAACTATTTCCATTATATTTCAGTTTTGTGATACAAATTTCATGTAATACTGTCTGTCGATCCGCAAAAATTAGGATTCCAATTCGAAATTTCACAACCCAAACGATATTTGAACAAAAGCAAACTATAATTTTGCAATTTTATATCCTGATGCTGAAATTTGCAATAAGTTTTTGAAAATGTTTTTCAGTATAAGAACACATAGTAAAATTATTTATTTCTATAAAATTATTTGCTGTGAAGCTAAGATTATTTCTAATACTCTTGGTCTTATATGCAGCAGCATGAGAGCGAAAGTGACTATTGCTTTTACAAATTTATTAATATTGTGCATTTATTTTAGAAAACAAGTGAATCGTTAATAATTAACTCCAGCGAATGTAATGTACTTGTTCTCTACAAATAGTCTGCCAGCCTTCTACCCCTTGTCTGATAAGAGTGTTTCTGATGTAATCGACACACCACAAAATAGTTCATTTATTATTATTTTTTTAAGGAAATTAGCACATAGTTAATTAGTGACCACTAATTAGTTGAAGTGTGTTCTTTTCTTTGATAGACCAGAGAAGGACGGATGGTTTAAAAGAGATAACGAAAATATTCAGTGTTTAACAACTCTGCTATAACGCGTTATGATTATTTTTCGAACGGTGGTTCAGAGGCTCTGGTAATTATTTGTATTTTAAAAGAAATTCCGCAAATAATTTGTAGTTTTTTAATTATACGTAGCCATTGAAAATATTTAACTAACTAACGAACACAAATTATTCGACGAAATAGTTGAATCCCAGGCATATTGTCAATACAGCTTTTCAAAAACTTATGAAAAGAAGTTGTATTATAATATCACACATATATGTATCAAAATTACAAGATTGTATTACCATACAATTGATACTACAATACAAGGCGCTTGTGAATTGTACAAATATTTTACAGGGCGTTCGCCGGGAAGGTATACTACTTTGTTCTGCCGCCATTTTAATAAACATTAGTCTTGACAGTTCATATTTCGTAAAGTAGAGACGTGGCAAATTTAGTATGGAAAAATATTCGGTAAACCAACGTGTTTTAATCGTTAAAACATTTTATCAAAATCAATCATCGATTACTGTGACGATGAGAAAGTTACGTGACATTTTTGGGAGAAACAACGTGCCAACAAGACGCACTATTTATCGTGTAGTGAATGATTTCGAAGAAAGAGGGACTGTAGCTGATAGGCCCAAGCATGGACCACAACGTACTATTAGATCGGCTGAAAACCTTACTGCTGTTCAAGAAAGTGTTCAAAACAATTCATCAACCTCAATTCGACACCGCGCTCAGGATCTTGGTTTTCAAAGAACAACTTTGGCCACAATTTTGCACAAAGATTTGCAATTGTTTCCATTTAAGATTCAGTTGACACAAGAGCTTCTTCCAGAAGACCATTTACGCCGCCGTACATATGCCAATAGGAGGCTACAGCTCGTCCATGACAACCCCGATTTTCATGAAAAAATCATAATGAATGACGAAGCACATTTTCATTTGAGTGAATAAACAGAATAGTCGGTTCTGGAAAACCCTCAAATTATTCATCAGTCACCTTTGCATCCAATAAAAGTGACAGTCTGGTGTGCAATTTGGTCAGGAGGAATCATTGAACCTTATTTCTAATGGTAACTGTCAATGGGGAGCGATATCGTGATATGATTGAAAACTTTGTAACGCCACAACTGTATGCTTTGGGCTTAACTAACATGTGGTTTCAACAAGACGGTGCCACATCGCATACAGCCAGGATTACAATGGAATTACTGCTACCCCTCTCCACAGAACAAGTTATTTCAGGGAATGGTGATGTTGATTGGCCTCCACGGTCGCCTGATTTGACTGCTCCGGACTTCTTTTTGTGGGGATATCTGAAAAACAAGATTTATGCAAACAAACAGGAAACGCTGGAGCAACTCAAATAAAATATTCGTGATGAAATTAATGAAATACCGCGTGAAATGTGTGAGAATGTAATGAAAAATGTGTTCAAATGCGAGTCCTCATTTGTGAGGCTACCAGAAGCGGACATTTATCTGATATTGTATTCCATACATATTTGCCGACATTAAATAAAACATTTATCAATCTTTCATTTAATTAAAGATTATAAACAAAGTAGTGTAAATATAAATGCTGATTATAATTTTCGTGTTTACAGCACTCTCTTGTTTATTTTCAATAGAATTTGTGCTAAAATTCCTAAGTGTTTCCACTTTGTTGTTATTTTATGTATTATTCTTGATCATTATATGGCTACTTATTGGTTTTGATAAAAATACCAGCAACATCTTCTTATCGTTGTGGTTATCGTATTGCTTTTGAAATCTTGACTCTCTACAAAATTTCAAGGTAGGCAGCAGGTTCAAGTTGTTATTGTTGTATTTATTTGTTGCTTTCTTGAAATTGCTGCAGCCTTATTGTCGTAGCTTTCGTATTTAGAATGATTTTGGCAGTTTTCCAATAAGTTTGTTATTAAACACTTGTCTATTTATGATATTGTTAAAAGGTATAAAACGAAAAGAAAAAAAGGCCAAGTTGTACAGACTTTTAGTTACTGAAGTCTGTTTTTCTTTGTTAGGAAATTCTATTTTTAAATTTAAACAGATTTGTTTTGACATTTTGGATAAATGTCAAACTGAAAATATTTGTAAAAATTCTCAATTTTATAACTCACCATGAAGGCTCCTCCGTCTGTCTCTTTGGCCTTGAGATAACCTTCGATAAAAACCGACTCGGGAATTTCGGAGCAGCAAATCTATTGGTTACTTTAAATTATCATAACTGTCAAAGCTTCCCGATCTTATCATTTCAACACGTTGCGCTATAATATTTCACTCCTTTTTTTCACAAATTCTAAATTTGCCAAATTTTTTTCTATGTTGATAAATGTAACATTTATTTGTTTCATTTTAATTATGAGTTTGACATTTGCATTTTTATTGTATTTTTACGCCATCACAAGCAATAATAGTTTTCGGGAATTTTATACATTTGAAATAAATGAAAATAACAATCCTAAGCAACCAGCAAATAATTACATGCAGCGGCATTTGAAAAAAAATCGATATTTATCTGAACTTTGGCAATAATTATATTTTAACTTGAATGAGCAATAATTTTTGGGAAGACAACAATTGACAGCCTTTATTAGTTTTTAGTATTTAGCGTGACAACAAATCCCAGCGAAAACTTTTATAATCATTATTATTAAAGTCAGTGGAAATAATTAAAACATCTGAAGTTCCCTAACAACGAGTAGCAGTCAGTCATAGGTGAAAATGTAGGATATAAAACCGACATAAATACTTGAGGCAAAGTTTTTTTAGTTTTCGATTGGTAATTTAATTTTTAACTGGGAGCACATTTTATATGTTCATATAATAAATTAAACTATATTTAATTTAAACAAATTCATACGGTTTATTATTTATGGAACCATTAACTAAAACAAGCAATTAAAATTACATTCACAAGCATCCATTATTGACAATATTCTACGCTAAAATATTCTAAATATTTCTTTTTTTTTTAAAGAACTACATTTGTAAATACGAGTAACAAATTAAAAATTTCACAAACACATAAACATTGTATAAAAATAAATATGAAATTTTTGATATATGAAAAGGATTTTGTGTAAAATTAAAATAATTTATGGCTTCAATTATGAAATTTTTAATATAACAAACATTTCACACATTTCTCACAAAGAAAACTGTTTGATTTTAATTCGTGCTGATATTGGAGCTAGGGCTGCCAGATGAATTTTAAAATAATAATCAACTTCCTGTGGAAATATATAAATATAGAAAATTGTTTTTTTTTCATTTTAAAAAAGGTTTTAAATAATTTATTTAAACTTGAATTAAAAAAGAACTAAGCAAAAGCGCAACACTATATGCAAACATATTTGTAATACCTGTATAATTGTTCAATTCACAAACGCCTTGTATTGTTGTATGAATTGTATTGTTGTATTGTAATACAATATCGTATTTTTTTTAGTGGCAGTTGTATTGTCTCTCATACCCGGAATTTCGTTGATTAATTTGTGTTGAAATCAGTAAAATATTCTCAATTTTTATTACGTATAATTTAAAACTACAAACTATTTATGGAATTTCTTTTCAAATATTATTAATTATTTGCCATCTGCTATTTTGCTAATGACATGTTGTTATCTTTAAGTGAAAAGTAATAGTAATTTGAAGTTTCCATTCCTGACTTAATTTCAAAGCATTAAATGATGTCTTCAAATTTTCTTTTACCGCAATACAATAAAATTGGCTATTGAGAAGCCAATAAAATGCAGGTTTATTTTGAATATCTTAAAGATAAGAGATTTTTATATTATAAGAAATATTCATGTTATAATATTGCTAATTAGCCAATCTCCGAAGTCTTCTTCTAAAGCTAAAGCTTTAAGCAGGCTACACAAGTACATGACTGCACAAGCCGCTGCAAACGTCGCCAGTTAGTCAGCTGCTTAACTATTTTGAAAACGACAGCAACATCATCCGCAGCTGATATTGAAGTTCGACGTTTCGATACAATGTTATGTAATAATAATTAACATTTTTGTTGCTCAAATAAATGCTGATGAATATTAAATGATCCATATTTTTACTTAAAGTAAATAAATATCATTTGTTTCAATAAAAATAATGATCAAATACCCGCTCCTTTCAAATCAATAATAAACAAATTTGAAAGGAATGATGCCACCTTCAAATATTTCATTTTGATAAAAACAAAATCATATTAAAAATATAATTATGTCACATAAATATGTAAAAACAAATCAATTCATTTGTTGAAAAGCATTCGTTGTTAAAGGATTCGTAATGTTTATTTTGCGTCATTTTTTTTATTTATTTATTTTTTTTTTGTTAAATAAAATAAAATATATCAAAATATATCCAGCATATTTCGGCTATAAGAGAGTGAATACCTTTGCTTTTATCGCGTCCTTCATTAGGTGCACATGTCTGAAGAAATGGTTCGCTATATTCATCGAGTTCGATTGCTGACTGATGTTCAAAGGGATTCGATTTACTTATTTTGCTTAGAAAGTTGAGAAAGAATATCCAATCGCATCCATAAAACATTTTAAATTTTGGGGCAAGTTTAAATTCAATTCTACTTTTGTAGATGTTGCTGACATTTGTTTTTTTTTTGGTTTTAAATCATTCTATTCGTAGCAAAACTATTGCTTCTGGTGACTTTCAGGAACCATCAAAACACTATTGCTGTTCTTGTTGGTGGCGTTGTTATTATTTAAGTGCCACCGAAAAATAGAAAAAATTATAGAATTTTAAACAAAAACACATAGAAACTCCCTGTGTTTTAGATTGTGTGAAAGTTTGTTAGCGTGTGTGTTTGTGTGTGTGTGTGTGTGTGTGTGTGTGTGTGTGTGTGTGTGTGTGTGTAGTATGACATAAATGTAAAACATGGTCATCAAAACACATGTCGGTTGTTTACGTTACGCTGTCATCACTGTGGTTGCAGCTAATGCACCATGTCTACATAATACAAACACACAAAAACACGCACACACACACGCACGCACATATACATGCACAATCATCTAAACAAACAACAACAGGAATACAGATTCTGTGTGGGTAAGTAAATTTTGCATAAAATTGAAAAAAGATGAGGAATACAAAACATGTTTTCCAAATTGTTTACCCAAACATGTCCAGGTTTTTCATTTCGTTTAATCTAGAGGTAGCAAATGATGGCATAGACAAATACACATTAAAAAACAGATTCCAAAATATAATCGATACACAGAAAGAAAAGAGTTAATATTTTCCAAGTGAATTCAATTTAACTAGAATAAATACTGTACGGACGGAAGTTTAATAAACAAAAAATAAACTCTCACAAAAGAGACAATATTTTTCTATTAAAAATCTCAACCATACAATTTCGCACAAACTTCTGCGCGGCAAATACTCCAATTTAAAAATATATACCTACAGTCACCAGAGTTGGAGCTACCATCAGCATTTTGTATTTAATTTTTTAAAATTTTTAAGTTTTACCTCGCATATGCGGTATCAAAGCAAGGTTTAGCATTTCAACTGATATTGTGGTGTAAAATAAAAATATCATTTAGTTTTAATAAAATTAGGTAATGCAGCGCTTTTCAATTGCTAGTTCGAACTCGCGAACTTCTACATCATATCAAGGTGGCAGCATTGGTGTGGAAGTATTAACGAAAACAAACAATTCTTTAAATTTTCTAGACTCCTTGTATGAGAAAATGTCAGTCTTTAATAGTATGGAGGGGAAAATTTCCATTCTTCATCTACACGCCTTAATCACCGTCTGGTTGCAATCCGATTTGCTTAGCTACCCCAACCATATTTAGCACTATATATAAAGTATAAAATCTTTGTTTTCTGGAATAAATAAATTCATTTACACCTGTGTGATCCAACTTTCGTATATGAAAGTATCATATCTTTCAAGCTAGAAACAACCATAGAATTTCTTTGCTCTTTGGCCGGCTTTTTCGGAAATTAGAGTTCAAAAATAAATTTTTATATATAAAAAATGAGACTAAGATAAAAACTTTTTCTAGTTTCGTTAATCTGTCAATACTTCAGATTTTAGGTGCTAGAGCTACCAGTTCGTAGAGTCCGTCCGGCCTAAAATCGCTTGCTCCAAGTCTGACATGTGCTGTTCGCTATGCTGCCGCACTTTGCTGGGCTGCCTCTACTCTGTCAGCTTGGCAAAGGTAACCATACCAGTTGTTTCTAGGCTCGTTTTTATTTTACTTCGCCAGTATCGTCATTATGAGTATCCCAGTGATGGATGTAACTAACCTCTCACGGTTAAATGTGCAATTGCCCATCACATGAACGAGAGGTGAAATCATTAAATGGCAAAAAAAAAAAATTAATAATTTTGCAGGCTGCGACACCTGAAGGGGCATCACTCTGCTCAACATTATATATAAAGTGTTGGCAATTTTATTAAATAATAGACTACAGTGTGTAGCCAAATAATTGGGGAAGGAACAAGCTGGGTTTTGTCCACATTCGAATTATTTAGATCAGACAAATTCTTTTCGTGTCATAATTGTACGATATGCAGAACAAAAAAGGCCGACCTGGCAATACTAACAAATATATTGGGTCTGGAAATATATACGAAGCAGCAACATTATCAAAAACACATTTCTAGTACCATGCACGCCTCCAGAGGAGAGGTAAAACAAAGTAAATTACCCCTTCTAGAGCAATTTTAGAAAAAGTGAAGAATTATTTGTTTTCATTAATACTGCTCTGTCCCAAAGCTAAAGGAATATTAGACTAGAGAGTTTGTTGATCGCATTTATTACCTAGGCAGCATGATATCTATAGATGGCAGTGTGTAAGAAAATATTTTGGGTGCATTAATATGTAAAATATTCTGACCAAATACTATCATGAACACGTAACTTAACTAACGAAAAACGTATATTATGGCAAATAACACGGCGGGAATGGGGTCGAATAGGTGACACTCTCAGAAAACCGAATGGAAGCATCTCGAGCACAGCAATAGAATTGAACGCTCAAGGTAGGAGGCCTGCAGGACTTCAAAAAGCTCATGGCGCAGAACAGTACCTAATGAACTTATAAAATTCAAGAAACCTCCAGAAGAAAATAAACGGTTACGTAATGATATAATAAATTGGAATCGTTTTGTAGAAATCCTAAGTTCCCAAGTGAAATTTCCAATTCCTCATGTCGCTAAATGCAATCGGACCTTTGCGTTTAAAAACCATGTCAACAAACTATTTTCCACTTTTTTTATTCACGATTGAATAAAATGTTATATTCAAAACTTAACGCAACCTATTTTAATTTTAATAATTATTTCGAAAGACTAATTCAGGCTACCATCTAGGATTCGAAAATTTTTAGTGCTTCTATAAAACTGGCAGTCTTTTAACCCCTGTAAAGTTGTCAACACTGACCTTTGAAGAGTGTGTGTGTATCTGTTATTTCACTAAAGTTATATTTGGCAATGAAAACATCATCAGTAGCGATAAAATCGCATGTGTCTGTGTAATGTGATGTGTTTTTGTTAAAATGGTGAAAATATTGTGTTGAAAGTTTGTGGCATAGAGATTTTCAAATCTCATCAAAATAATATGACCAAAATACTTTTGAGTGTCTAATAATACGGCATGAATATTATAAGCTGAACTTAATGGCGAAACATATTTACGTTATGCTTAACTTTAAAAAGTATCACATATTAATGAAAATAATATTGCCTCTTTGAATGATAAGACCAGTTTTAAATATGAACTTAAATTTATAAAGGAGTGCTTGCATTTAATTAAATCCTTATTTTAAACTATTAAAAATAATTTCTTTTTAAAAATTTCCCTAATATCCCTGAAAAGAATTCCGTACAACAACCAGCCATTATTCAAAAACTTTTAAGACCTTCAAGCTAAATTTTTAGAGGAAACTTTCTTGTTGCTACCGCCAAGTTTTAGTTTCCCTTTAGTTAAACCAACCACATTTCTACCATTTGGCGCTTAAAACAAAAAATTATGATAAATTGTTTAACAACATTATAAAAAGATGGTAACATTTTAAGTGAATAAGCATGTTAATAAATAAAACCCAACCGAACACAAACGATAAAGTAGTAAAATGCCAGTGAATAAAAGAACGAAAGAGAGCTGTTACGCCGTAGTATTCGAAATATGTCTGTATATAAAACTGAGTAACTTAGCAGAATTGTTCTGCTCAGCAACCGAAGACTTAAATAATTTAGCAAAAAATATTTAATACTCCGGCAAACACTGCTACTTGTTAACATTTGACAGTCTTTCATCAAGCTAAGAATTTAGTTTAACAATTTAGTAAATTGATTTATCAACCAAAGAAAAGAGAGAAAGAAACGATAAGGTGCTTTATAAATAAAACTGGGTTTTACATGGCCCTATTGAAGTTCAACATCAACAAAAAATGCTGCTGTGGTATTAAAAGTTATTACGAAATATATTTAACGTTAATAAAAATGTGATTGAAGTTCATGCCGTCTACATGTATGTCCTGCACCTTCACTACATGTCTACATGTAGTGACTTGTGTTTTAGTGTTTGTGGTGGAAATATTGAAGTCCGCAAGCAAGTGTTTTTGGCTTGTTACTACTTTTATTTTGCTTTGAAACATCATGTCATTTGTCAATTTATTATTATTATTACATACATGCAATGTTTGCTTGCTGGCATGCGTTCATATATGCGTATGAGAATGTAAGTGTGTGTGTGTGTGTGTGAGAGAGAAGAAAATTATTTCGTTTCTGTTCTAATTCTGAATTCCTTACACGACGTCTACATGTTTGGGTAATTTTGGCAAACTGAAGATTTCTTTTTGTAATAAAAATTACAAATTCTTTTAGAGTTTCTCTGAGACAGAGATAAAGAGCAAATGGAATTAACAAACGTTTTTTTTTGCTCTTTCGATATAAGAAAAATAAAATTACAAAGCAAACAATTTTGAAATTCTGTTTTAAATTACAAACTTTATTGAAGCTATGAAAACAGTCGACCTACCTCGAATATGGGGCAAGCTAATTTTTTTCTTGTAGAGAACAAACGCTTCAATTTGCAATAGCGGGAAGAGGGTGAAGCGGTACAAAAATGTGTAACGCACACGTATGAGTAACATTTTTATCGACAATATTAATCATACGTCCAGGTAACCGTCAATGATTTGTTGAATGTATGTTATTGTTTACGCGATAAAAACTTTTAAATGCCCTAAAATTTACAGCGATATTTTAATTTTCATTTTAATTTCCGCTAACCATTCAGTGTTTATATATGGAAAAACACAAGCCGACCACAAACATTGTATTTATGCGGTATTTAATACATTTTTCTGTTTATAGATAACATCGCCGTTCTTTGCGAAGTTTCAAAAATTGAATACTTAATGTTTAATTTGTGTCGAGTGTTAATATAGTGCGACATTTATCTTGTAGGTATTTAATTTTTAATATTTTCCCATTAAATTAATAATTCGTTTTGTAATTTTTACAGCAGACTGAAAGACACATTTAGTGGCGCTCAGAGTAAATGTTTGTGAACAAGTTATATAACAAAAAAGTGTGTGCAACACATATTTCTACATCGTCGATTACATTATTAGCCAGGTAATTGAAAAACAAACAATATATATTCATGATTATTTAATTAGAGAAAAATTAAATAATTAGAAGGCTGAATAAAAAAAAATTATTAAAAATTATATACATTCTCCAATAAATTATAAACAAAATTTTGTGGTTGAAATTAATTAAACCTCTTGGCCATAAAGTGGTACAACACAAAGAAATTGTTGGTCTACATCAGAAAGGTTAAAAAATAAATATTAAATAATTTTTAATTGTTAAGCCTGAGTTCGTTGGTTTACTCCCTCTGTTAAGAAAGAAAATTTGTTTGACATGATAACTTTGAATAGAGTAAACGTTAAAATTTTATTAAACAACTGGCAGAATGGAATGCATTTTCTATTCCCTGCGCTTTCTAATAATTTTGTGTCCACTGTAAACATCGTCTATATAACCCAATACTCAGGAGTTGTCTTTTAATGTATTCAAAGGTTTTTACTGTTTTTTCTTAACAGCAAGAGTAAATAATGAACTCAAGCCTAGCAATTAAATTGATTAATATTAAATAGTTACAGATCGCCAAAGTTACGCAAATAATAAATTTAAAAAATAAATGTTAGTGGACATATTTTTCTTCATTAGAGGGATGGATCAGGAAACCTCGCAAGGGACGGAGAGACTACGGTTTTAATCAACCAAATGAGGAATCCGGAAAATATGGACAATAAAGCCTTGCGACGGGTGAATGGGTCAAATTTTAAAGGTACTTCTTAAGCGTTGGATAATGGAGCCTCGCAAAGGGTGGAAAAGTTAAACTTTGTAGGAACATCAGCGTTTAATGGCCAATAGAGGAATTCTTAAGAGTTGAACAGGAAAACCTCGCAAGGAGTTGACAGGCCAGTCTCCAAAGATACTTCTGCTGAAGAAGCTTAGACGGTAGCGCACATTGTGTGTGATTGTCCAGCACTTGCTAGCATAAGGCTTACGTCCACGGGCAGACACTTGTAAAATGTGAACTTTTAGGTAAACGTTTGCAATTATCAAGAGACTCCGCGATGTGGAAGAAAGTCAACAGTCAGCAGTCTGAAATCATTAAAATCGAGAATAAAGGCTAGTGGTAGCGTGAGACTTCTACGAGAAGTTTGTAATCGGATATCACAAATCGGTTGCCTGTAATTAATCAGGACCCATAAAGCTAGCGGTCTGCTATGATATCTCCCCCACATTACTATAAAGTTCAATGCACCACAAGGTTTCTTTCGCTACTTATTACCTTCATATCTTCCGGTTTTTCGCACAAATTAAGCTAACTCTGATCCTTTTTCGAAATAATTAAATATACAAAGATGTTTTTGAGCAAAATATTATTTTATAATTAAATACCTCAAAATGTCGGCTCAAATCTTTCATATGTCGTTATATGTATAGCAGTCCGTAAGGGCCCTTTTTTTCCGGACTTTTATAAATAAAGATGCCATAAAGTCGCAATCGATTTGTCTCTGAACCAAACTTTATAAGGGATGCCGCAAATTCGTTCCAAAAGTCTATAAACAAATATTCATCCATTGAATTATGTGGTTGTTATCAAAAAGAAGCATTGCCGATTTTTATCTTAGTCACAGTTTCATTAAGCTCCAAAAGAATTTAAATATTGTATCTTTTAATTCAATATTTTATGGCTAGAGTCATTATTTTATTTTTGCATAGCTAAAATACTATATTCATCCATGTTGCTGGTTACATTGGTGGAGACCATATAATGATTAATTGTTAACAATAATTTGTTTATGGTAACTAGAATAATGATTAAAATGTTTTCAAACAACGATATGTTTACCATACACTATATATTGTTCAATATAACATAAAATGCTTGTCGTGAACATGTCATAACCATGTTATTTCTTTGCGTATTTCAATTTTAGACAATTAATACAAAAGTTTAAGACCAAAAATCATATTACGAAAATGTTTTCGTAACTCAAAAGTTTTCTTTGCGCCCGTTTATTGTACATTGAACTTCCGTATGAGAAGTTTTAAATGGAAATTTAATTTTACAAATTTACATACATTTTTCTTTCCGATTTTATATTAATATTTGATTATTACTTGTACGTTCCTCTCTTGTGCTCAAAAACTAGTTACGTAATATTATTCTCGTTATATGAATATGAATGTTTCTAAGTACGAGTACTTTGGGGATTTTCTACCATATTTCCATTTATCAAGCATCAAGGACAAAAAACTATTGAGGAAAAAATGAATGAATAAATTCAGTCATGAGATTCTCTATTTGAATTTGTATTTTGTTAAATCAAACATAAAAACTTGTCAAGTCAAATGTATTTTTTTGAAAACATGATTAATGTTTGCTTCAAAAATAAATTTTTAAATGATGAACATGAGTTATCTAAGTGCAACATATTTCTCAAATAAAAAAAAAAATCTCAATTGGAGCGCTCAGAAATGAAGACTATTGCAAAGATTAAATTGACACATACACTTACTAAAGACCCCGTTTGCAAAATCAAAACTCATTTATGGTTTAAATTAGAAATTTAGTAAACTTTTTAATCCATCAACTCAAATCTGAAAGTAAGTGTTAGTGATTTTAAGGCAAAAAAAATATCACTTTAAGTAATGGTAAATGTATTAATTGTTTTCTTAAGGGAAAAGATTTGTGTAAATTTATACGACGTGTTGTTGTTAGCCTCTGGATAGAAAGAGAACTTGTCGACAAAAATGTATAATGTCCCTTTGAAGCTGTTTTTAAAACACTTTGCTAAGTTTGCATTTTCCTTGGCTTAATGTCTGAAGGCTTTCGGAATAGTAATTTTGAATAAAGTACCCCAAATCGAATAGTCTTATATTTGCTTAACTACTTTTCACTCAGTAATTGCACACTTTTTTATATTTATTATTAAAGAAAATATATAAAAATTATTCACACATGTCACAATCACATTCGTCAAAGCTGGCAGCGATAAAGTTTAAATCCCAACAGCATCTCAGTATCCATGATTTTTAAATATAAGTATATTTATGTAGTTAAATATATTTTCGTCATTGCCATCGTCATCAAGACGGTCATTACTATGAAAATGACAAGACTTATGAGCTGAAGTGCAGCAACATTAGTTGTCAACACGGAAGGTCTACAATATTCTTTACCACTCCGAAAGCAATTTCAGCAATTTCCCCCTTTGCCTTTTTTTCCTTCTTGATTTATGTACGAATGCATAAATCGGTTTTTATCTACTTTTTCAAATCACATTACATCTTGTGTTTATACGTCTTTATACGAGAGAGAGAGCGAGTGGCATAAATAGTCAAATGGGGGGAACAAGTTAAGGTTGATCAGTAGATAAATAATAATTTTCTACATAATTTCTCTTCTACTTTGCATTTAATATCTTCTTTGTCAACTTAAATCTACGTTTGCTCACTTCATTTGGATTGTGTGTGTTTTACTATTTATATCCTTTTTCCTTGGCAAAGTAAGAGAATTTGAAATGTTTTATATGCGAATATATTCACATGTCTATGTACGTGGGCACTTTAGTTTAAATTACTGCACAGGTCGGACCAAACTATGCGAATTATGGAGGCACTCTCGTTTTATTATTCATATATGCAAAGAATGAACATATTTGTGATATGCCACGACAACCATATTATGTTTATTAAAGTAATATATTGTTGTGCCGAATAGATAATGATTATTCGAAAACCTTTTAAATATTAATAATGGACGTATTGGTGATACAATTATTGATTATTAATCATACGCTTAATTGAACCGAGAAATTATTAATTACAAATCAGCAGAAAAAAATATCGATTAATTTTTTAAGGTTAGAAATTATCATAAATGATTTAAGAAATTGTTTAGAGCTTTAAAAACTTAAATAAATTTATTAAAATTCTTTGTTGGATAAGGAGTTCAAAAGATTTTTAAATTGATTTGTTTAAAACAGACTTTAAAAATTTCCATTGCGGGTGCACCTGCCACGTAAAAAGGACGCTCTCGTAGTTCCAATTAGAAAACAATATTTTTGTGATAGTATGTAAAGCTTCGGAAATACTGCTTTTAATTCATTCCATGAGTTAACCACATCCCGTTGATGTGATTTGTTTAAAACAGACTTTAAAAATTTCCATTGCGGGTGCACCTGCCACGTAAAAAGGACGCTCTCGTAGTTCCAATTAGAAAACAATATTTTTGTGATAGTATGTAAAGCTTCGGAAATACTGCTTTTAATTCATTCCATGAGTTAACCACATCCCGTTTTAATTCATGAACTGGAGCATTGAGAAGTAAGCTTAGCTCATCTTAAGAATTAGTAGAGTCATTATCCTTTAGTGTGGTGTGCCCATTATATAGAACTAAACCTCAGTAGAGGGAGATTCGCTTCCACTTCCAATATTGTTGCCTGATGCTGCCATGTTCCATATTTTCAAACGAAAATTGACACTGCCTCAGAACGATTCTTTTAATTGACTTGATACAAAATATATCAGCATTATAAGAGAAAACAATTTTTTAGCTGCCTATTTTGGGCTTTTGCTATTTATGTGTTTGTTTATGCATTTAGTAATGAATCAACTAATCCTCGTTTAATAGAACAAGAAATATCGTTACAATAAAATCGTTTTTTTACTGTTCGGGGGTTATCGAAGCAGACCGCAAACTTTATGGATCCCTTTTCGACTCCCTTCTTTCCGCGAATTGATTTCAGGCAACCGATTTGTAATTTATGATTACTTTAGACTCAATTAATTTTCGTGCTTCCACTAGCCCTTAATATCAACTATAGTGACATCAGACTGCCGACTGGTGACTGTCGACCTTCCTTCTCGTCACGGAGTCTCTTGTAATTGCATTTGTTTAAGGCTTAGGTTCACTATTACATTTACACTTACCAAATGTTGGGCCTTCATACTTACTGTGCGCTACCGTCAACCTCTTTCTCAGGACTATCTTTCGAAGCTATCCCGTCCACCCTTTGCGAGGTTTTGATGTTTAACTCTTCAGAATTCCTTCATCGGCCACAGATATTAACACCTCCACTTCGTGCGAGGATTCCTCCAATTGAAACCGTAGTTTCTGCAAAGATTAACCTCTCCGCCTCTTGCGAGGCTTCCTGATCCATAGCTCCAGTAGAGAAAAATATGTCCACCTCTCGACTTACCTAGTCAGACTCCTTGCAGAAATTGGCTGCCACCACGTGGTCTTTGTGCCTGCCAGTTGACGGCTCAATAAAATCGTTAATCTCAACAATATTATAAATTTGTAACCGCCATTTAATTAATTTCGGCATCACTAATCATGGGTCTTTTAAAGTTTTTACACAATTCGTAAAATGGTTATCGTAAAAACGTTATCAGATGGATAGACTAAGTGCTACGAACTTATAGCTCCATGCTGCATTAATGTTACAAACAAAACATTTAAGATACAGAGGGTACTCGTAAATGCAATGTTGAATACCTCTGCTTCGTAATCTTATAAAAGACCTACAATCAATTACATTTTTGCTTATAACGTTTGTATGTATAAACATTATTTTCTTCTTCAAAATGCCATAACACACAGTTAACATCAGCTTCATCAGCGACTTCATTCCGTATTCAACATTTTCCTAATAGGGATTTATTTATTTTTTCTTTTAATGTATTTTTTCTAGAATTTCTATTTTTTATCATCACATGAGTAAAACGAGAGCAAATATTTTTACTTTTATTTTAAATATATTTCACATTTATATATTTGTAGCAAACATCATCGTAAGCTCTCGAATCGATTTTGTATCTTTCTCTTAGTTTATATTTGAGTCTCAAAGGGGTTACAAATGAAGTTTCTAAAGAGCCCTATGATATACTCGTTGTAATGTCATTTTATTGTCTTAACCAGGAGATTAAATTGTGTTTTTCAATTACAAGTTTAACGAAAGAAATAAAGTTTGTAAAAAATTTTCATTAAAGTTTTATATGAGTTAAATGTGGGTTTCTATCATTATAACAGAGTATTACTTTCCAGCTGCGACCTGTGTTCTTTAATATGTAGATGATACTGCATGAACACATCTATTTTGTTAAATTGACTATCACGATGAATGGTATAAATTCGTCTACTAGGGTTACGGTGAATACAAGATAATTTTGGGGCGCCTTGTATTCCCAAAAACTACGTCTACAGTTCTACTACGGGCGGAACAAGAATCGGCAAAGCTCTCTGAATACAGTTCAAGTTTCCTGCTGGCAACTATAATTTGTACGGTAGCGATGACTGCTCGTTCCTTAATGGACAAACCTCAACACTATATCCATTATATATCACAAACTAAATGAGAGTTATAACGTATAAAGAGTGTATATTTTGTATTTCTTAATGTGTTGGCTACGTATTTCTAATATTTGATTACATATCAACAAGAAAAACCAGAAATATGCAAATGAACGTTTTTTTCGTGCGATGTAGAGATCGACGGTTATAATATTTAAATGCTCCAAAGCAATTTGAAAAATTTGGCATCAATTTATTAGTGCATACCTTTGCATATTTTACTCATTGCAGGTTATTGTGCCATATGCCGAATTTCAAAGGCAGATTTTTTAATAATCATAGCACTTCAGAATCAGCAATATTTTATTCGGAAGTGGAAATTTCTTAATATTTTGGCTTTTTTATTTCTAAATAATATCTTTCATTTTATTTAGAATAAAACAAATGGGTAAAACGAATAAAATATTCTAAAATTAATGGGGATTCAGACTTAAGCGACATAAGCCGGGTCCGATAATTTTAAAACAAGAGAATTTCAGAGTGCTTTTACAATTAAACATGTTTTCATTCCATTCGGAATAGAAAACAGACATTGTTCGTTTTTTGTTTCAAGTTTTTTCGTCTTGAGGTTGTTATCAATTTAAGAGACCTTTCTCTATTTTATTTGGTTGCTGGAATTAATTTCAACCCAGTTTAATAATATTTTTAATATTTTTTAATAAAAGTACGTTTTAGAAGTTTTGCTCTTTTTGAAGTTGTTTTAAGCTATTTATAACTTTATTATTTTCTTGGCGAAATTAAAGATAAAAAAAAAAATTTTGGAATAAAGTTTTGGCGATAAAAATTATTTTCGTAAAAATCACTAAATTGGCACCATTGTTCAGGAGACTGGACAAGATTCGTAAATAGGGCAAAAATCTTTCTCTTTTGTTGAATAGATGACATTTGATATACAATTGAATTGTAAATTTAGTAGAATTTTTTTCATGAAAAAAGCGATGAATTGGACCCTGCTGTATGCAGACATATTTTTTTCTCCAAATAAAAAAAGTCTAGTAACTACTACAAACAGTTGAATAATATAACCACAATATAATATTGTTTATGAAATTTTTGAATTTTGTAGAGAATGTCGAAGGCAAAACCTTCCAATGCAGCCGTATTAAGACTCCAGACTAGAAAAAGGACAGAAGGAAGTATTTTCTTGTGTCTGCGGCAACATCTAAAGAGAGATATTCAATATAGGAACACATTTGGCGCGTGCAAGTTACATTATATTCTGTTATTAAATTTTAATATTTTCACTGCATTTTTAATGGGTACAAAAAAACTTCTTCCAGATCTATTTCCAGAGTTATTTCTAATCTTAGGCTGCCATGAATTAAGTATGTGAAGAAAAGCCTTCAGATGCCTTAGCGAAGCTGTTTTCCCTTGTCGTTATTTTATGGGGACTTTTACCGAAAAATTGAAACACGCCTCGTACAAAAGAATTATATACAGATATAGACGGCTGTAGTAATAAGTAAATGTTTTTGTCTCTCTGGTTGAGTGATATAGTTGTGTTTTCCTGTGCCTTTAGTCTAATAAAAATGTAACCATGTGAAAACTATTAGCGAAGTGCTAAACTAATTTCGATAATATTTCTCTAGAATGTTAGAATTAAATATTGAATACTGTTGTCTCAATGAAAGCTATAAACACAGCAAGCGGAAAATATTTGTTCTTTGAAACAATAATGAAATCAAATGCAGAGGAAGGTCGCCCTTAAATCCTTCATTTTAGAAAAAATATAATTGTACGTGTGCATACGAATTGCCATCTATCATACACCTACTTTGGATGGAATGTTGTTGGTATTTTATTTTTTATTCAGCAGTAAATCCTCTTTTCTATTATTCGCTTCATATGTAATTGCTAAGAGAAATTGCTGTGATTGTAAGCGAAATTTATTACATATTTAAATCCATTAACATTTTTGAAATACACATTCATAAATACGCAATATATTATGTGCTAAAAACTAGAAAACAAAAGCAAAAGAAGTCTTAATCTTGCTGTGTTGCTGGCATTCGAATTTTCATTGTATCATGACGACTGGTGTTGCTGCTAACGACAATCCGCCAATGAAGATCAGCGTAGTTGAATATGTGTATGAACGTGGGGAATGTGGGTGTTGTTGCTAAAAGAGTTCTGTGTATTTACTCTTGAAACCAATTGGAACAATATTTGTGCAAATCAAGCTTATAAGAATCACATACGCCAAGTTAGTGAAACTTTAAAGACTTTTTAAAGCACGAGCAATTATTATTGTTTTAATAGGGCTGCCAAAGTAGATTTTGCTTGTAAGTAGATGTGCTTTAGTTTATATTATAAAATTAATAACATTTACTAATTTTAAATTAATTTATAGTCAAAACTTTGATTTATTTATTGATATATTAAATTATATATCTTGGGAATGAGATGATTCGCCCCCCTCTACTACTGCAAACTCAAACACTTTTAATTTCCTTGTCTTCGCCAGTTCGGATAAAGATTTGTTACCAACAATTTAATCATCAACGTAGATTCCATTCTGTTAATTTGTGTAAATGCCTGAGTCACTTATACATGGGTTGAAACCAATCTTCTTTCAAACATCATTGTCTACCCCTCTCTTTGATACCTTACAAAATCCGGGTGGTTTCTCCCTAAAAACTAAATCAGCTATGCCTAGCAAAGAGAATACGCTGTAGATACGTCTATCTGGTGTATATAAATACTTTATATGTATCTCCAAACCCAGGGATAATGCAAATTCATTCCAAAAATGTATATCAAGTCACCCTATCAGAATATCAAATCAAGAACCATATTCTACCGCAACACTAGCCGTACCTTTTTATATGGCACCACTGCTAAAAAAGTCTCCCTGTAGCTAAACTGCGACTGCAACCTTTTACTACATTTTAATTTTGATTATCGTATCGTATTCGGGTTGCAAAGATTTCTTCCATTTTTCAGCGTAACAACTATTTAATGCATCTTCCATATTCTCTGGGATTGTGATTTCGCACGTACATTAAATTATATAATATTATTTTCCTGAATGTCCTTTGGATCCATTACGTACCAGCCTTTACCCCTACCGGCTCCTATTCCAATACCAGACTTACACTAACTCCTTCTTGATAATAACTTTCATAAGAAACTCTAGCTGATTCCTGTATATTTGCATCTTCAAAAGTGTTAGTGCGTAGGGCGTTTTCTAATGCAGGAGATTCTTTCCGATTTTCATCATTAAATATATAAACATCATCTGCATTTTGCTTGCCGTTGAATGTACTTTCCAAAAATATAACGTCTCTGCCGACAATTAGTTTTCTATTTTTAGGATTGAACGATCTTTACTCCTTACATTCTTCACCGAATAGTCACTCTTTCAATATGTAACGGTTGTTATGGATCGGGGATTATATCTATTTTTACTGCATCAGTTTTGTTGCCACTTAATCAACTTCATCGGTAAACAAATTTTCTTCTACTAAGCGACAATAAAAATAATTTCGTTCTCATAGTCCAAGACAATTCAACAAATGTGCGTTTGTCCTTTCCGAAACATCGTTTTGTTGGGGCGTATACGGAACTGATAGTTGCCGTTTTGTAGTATGTTGTCGTAAATATTTATAGAAACTCTTACTCCAATATTCGCGACCGTTGCCTCTTTTAGCAATTCACCGTTTTACCCTTTTGCTTGTCGAATCCTGATCTATAGTCCTTTAGAAAAATCATCTATAAGGCAACGAAAGGCAATCGAGAGCTACCAATCCGATCGCACTCATCACTGTAAACTAATTGTACAAGATAATGCACTTCTTATTTCTCTTAGAAATGAAATGCATGTACCTGTGATTAGAGTTTTGCTTAAGACACGTCTTTGCATTCATCTTTTCATACAAGCCCACTCACACATGTAAAGTTACAATACTTCTTGCGAAAATCCTCACTGCAACTAAGGTCATTATGATAATTAAAAAATCCACCCAAATAGTGTGTGCAGCCTTGCATAAAAACTCTTTCATATGTGTAAATGCATGCGTATGTGTGTGTAAGTGCTTGTTAGCAAATGTTATCCCAGCTGAAATAGATTCATTAAGCTAATGGCAGCTAATGACTAATTTTAATGTAACTAAAACAAAATTGTTGTGTCGTGGCCTTATATGTATTTTTTTTTTGCATTAAATGCAGAATACAAATTCTCAGTGGCAAAGGACAATAGTGTGAGGTTTCTTTGTGTGGCACTGACAACATCGTGAGAATATTTTTGGGCTTCACTGTCAGTGCTGGGTTACAACGACTTATATAAAATAAATACTTAACTCAATCTACAACTATTTTCTGCCTGGTTTAAGAGAGGCAACAAATTTGTTGAAATAGTTATTCATGCATTCGACACAGTGCCAGTGGGATTGTTCTGGGTAAGACTAAGAGTAGTATGTACATGTATTGCTACAGAGTTAAAACAATCAATATGTAACATTTTTAAAATCAGCTTAATTAAAAAGAACATATCAGTGCACATTTATTTACACATGATTCTTTACAGAGAGTTTTATGAAGGGAATAGTGCAGCAATTTTAAAATATTTAATCAAACTTGATTCACTATCATGAACTTAAATTTAAAAGTTTTAGATGAAATATTTTTGGCAAAGTTGTTTGTTGTTTTGTGCTGGTTCACTGCAGCATTGTCTATTGTGGTTACGAATCTTTTCACAAATAAATACATTTATATAATTTACAATTTAATATGACCAGCAGTACAAGCAGAACAACATGTTGTTATAACCGATTCTACTGCTTCTTGTTACGGTAACTGAATTTTTCGATAACAACAACAACAGCAGAAAAGTGAATGGAATGAAATGGAATATTTGTAAATATTTATTTGTTTTTGAATTTTGTGTTTATTTGTATTCTGCACAATACAGTTGCTGTTTGTGGTTGCTCCCAGCAAAACTTGGATTTCAAACTAGACTTCAATATTTTTCACGTACATATGTGTTATTTGATTTGCTGATATCCAACCTGCCAAGTAAGAACTATTTTTGTTGTTGCATTTTAAGGTGATCTGAACAAGAAGTGCTGATCGCAAACACTATTAAAGATCTACATTTTTAAACTGTGCCATAACAAGCCACTCGATCTTTTTGGCTTTCTCCAAATAATTTTTTAGCAGAATAAAAGCTACTCCGAAATCTTTCATATTTTCTTTAGCAAAATTGAATATTTTTCCACAATAAATTTTATTTTCCATCCACAATCATTTCGTAGTAAACCCTTTCCCCATCAAGCCTTCGGCGCAATTGAAGCTTGATTTTTGAACTTCCAAATTTCCGGTATTGCGATTATGCATTTGATTATTTTGCCAGCAAAGTTGTTGCTGGGTATGATACGAATAGTTTGTCATTATTATGCTTCCAGCATACATACCTGAAGTTCGTTGTATTTTCTGTGTTTTGGTCATTTATGAGTTCTACCAATGTGTAGCCGTTTCAGACGAATTACAATATTTACAATATGGTTTTTTATAACAAAAAAAGTTTGGTAAATTGGGGTTCAACAATGAACAATGTACAAATTGTTGTTACCAATATTCGATTTTGCATACGTAGCGTAGTCTATTATAAATGGAACCAATAACAGACATGCAATTTTGTTTTTTTATTTTAAATTCGTTCGGCTGTTTTTTACTTTTATTTTATTAAAAGTCAGAAAACAAATTAAAAAATCGAGTAGCTGTTTTTGTTGGTAAATAAACTTGCAAAAGAGTTTAATAAATGAAGCCGTTGGTATATTGTCATGATGGCTATCACTTGGATTTGCTTAAATTTAATAGAGTTTTTGTGTCTGATGAAAATTAAAGTCAGAATAAGTCTTTGCTTCTAATCCGAATCAGCTGATTTGTATTCGATTAGTCGAAATTATTTATGCTGCTTCACTACTTTTTTTTTACTGCAATCCGTTCCATAAAGTTCGAGCCTGCTCAAATTACGATTTTTTATTGAAGTAATTAAAGTATAAATGGCAAGTAGCTGTCATACAAATTCTAAAATCACAATAGCAATTTCAATGAAGGTGGAAAGTGTGTGCAGTAGCGTAGTAAAATATTGGAGAATTTGTTATTCTGCGTACGAGGCCAGCCATCTTAATGAAACCGATAGAAATAACTCGCTTAACTTTTGAAAAGCTATTGCGTTCTAGTGTTAGCCCCGTTTTCCAGTAGGTGCTTACCCTGCTAGTTATATCTTTTGTAACATACAGTTTGACAATCCTTCAGAATATGCTCAGGAGTTTCTTCTTCGTGGCCACATAGTCTGCACCGGCTGTTGGTCTCAGTGCCTCAACTGCTGAGGTGTTTCTTTAATTTGCTGTGGCCTATGAGGAAGCCAGTCAGTATCCCTAGATTATTTTTAATTAGAGAGATGAAAGGTTAAAATAATTTTGGTCATATGTCGTAATCCTGGTACTCCTAATCTCCGTCCAGATTTCCTTTCGGATTCTATTTGATCCGAGTCGGCAAAAAGATTCCGGTCTGACGATGGGTTTTCTTGCAATCTTCTGGCCAATCTGTCTATGATTTCATTACTCTCACCTCCAGCGTGTCCAGGAACCTATCAGAGAGTAACCCTGTTGGTGTTGGTGCATAATTGATTAAGTCTCAGCGGTGTTCTCAGGCTGGATTAAAGGTAAATTTTTAAGATCTATTTGACTGTTGCAAAGGATAGCGATCTCCTTTCTTTTATAGCCACTGGTAAAATTGAATTATGCACATCTTTCAATGGCAAAAATCTCCGCCTGATAGATGGTAGGGGTTTTTCTCATAGAATTATATTAGTTCGTTATCCTCTTCTTTTTGAAATTATACCTTTTGTATATTGTATCAACGGGTTGGTCATTTATGGGTATGCGGATGGAAGCTCCCTCTGGCCGACACAACAATTCCTATCTGTCACTCTTCTGACCCTGTCAGATCAAGTCACCGTTCACTGTTATGATTTGTTTACAATCATTTTATTCAATCATAATTATGTTACTCTTAGATTTTGGTTACCCCAACCGTATTTTTTCTTTGCGTTAATAGTGTTTTTAATAAAACTTCAGCCAGTCGGGTTTTATTGCACAGCCTACATCTCCCTGCAAATTGTGCGGTGGTAGTCAAGGTACTTCAAACGAGTTCAAAATTTGGTGGTAAAATTTACCACCTCATCTTGGTTGATAACTGTCTCGACTGTTTTGAAAGAAAACCTCTGTTGCGGAATAAACTTCTAAATTGTTGTAATAAAACAAACGATTTTTTTAAATATTGTAATTTTGGCGATTTTTGGTGAATTATAAAATTTGATATATAAAATTTTTTTAACTGAATTTACGATTCTGGTTTAACTTAGTTCGACTAGACATTTTTAAGTTGAAATGCGCTTTTTGTCAGTTTTTCGATTATACAATTTTTAATTTTAATTAAATTTTACGTCGACTTTATTTCTTTCTGATTGTTTTGAATCTCATAAAAAATGAGGAATTAAATATTTTTTTGATTTTTTAATTTATTTGGTTTTCCTAATGTTTTTATATTTAATCCTTCTTTGTACTATAAAACAATTAAATTGATCATCATCAGAATAAAAATTGTTCCTTAGTTTTATATTTTCACTCCATGTGGACTGTATATTTTTTAATTGTTCTTTAGCTCGCTGTTTGCTAGCGCAGTGACTTTATAGAAATTTTTTTAAGATACGCAAACTCTAAAGTAAAAACCGATAACCCGTTTTAGCCCACTTTATCGAAGTATTATGAGAATTTTTTGTTAATCGTTTGATGAGTTTGTTAATCTTTCTTACTGCGTTCAAATTAGTGCTTGCATATCGTCTTCTTACTTAGCACTAAAGCTTTGATTTCATATACGTCACATATTTTGCCCGTAAAACTGCACCGCCAATAAATATGCATGTGATTTCCTACAAAGATTAACTCATGCAACTGCGCCAACTACAATATATATATATGAAACTTACTTTCAATAAAAGTGAAAAAAAATTTGGTTTCGGGCTGTTGTCAGTTGCTACTTGTATCCTTTAAATATAAATAACATGCATGTCCTTTATAAAATATTTAAAAACATGTAGGATTATTTTTTTCGCCGGTGTAAATCTCAGTAAAACCGGACGTTTATTACGCTGACTTGTTTGTTTCATAAAGGCTTATGTTGTTAAACGAAAGACAAATTATGAAATATGACCAAATTCAAGCAAAGGTAGTGACACAGGGTCGTCGATATGAAGACCATTTGTTTGATAAAAAATGAAATGTATGCGTTAGGAAATAAAAGTCTTTAACATTTAACAAACTTAAGGCAAATAAATTGAAAATAAAAAAAAAGAAAATTGAGGAGCATTTTTAACTCCACATGGACAAGCAAATGCAAATACTCCTTTGCCGAAAGGACAAACAGTTTTTTGTTAATTTTTTTCATACTGGATTATGAGGGGCGTATGAGTGATAAAAAAGATTGAATATAAAAATAAATAATACATTGAGACCAGTACGCAGATATCTCTGATATATTTTTTAGTTGTTGTAACTTTGTATTTCCCCCTTTTTCATTTAATAAATTTCTTGAATTAAGTATTATGACTCGTTTTTCTTGACATTATTTTTTTTGAATTTGTTTTTATTAAAAAAGCTGGCAAAATTTAATAACCCCTTGCAGCCTGCTTTGTATCTGTGTCATCTCTCTAGCAGCCCATTTCGCTTTTAACTGGTTTTATTGTTAACAGCAAAACCAGATAATCCTTTAGCATAATAAGTTTATAATACAATGATGCTGAACGTTGTTTGTGCATAAATTGCCAACACTCGTAATAATTTACAAATTATCACGAAACCTTACAACTAACAAACACAACAACAACAACAATAACAACAAAAATTCACCAAAAATGAAGGAAACAAGAAAAAAATAAAAACTCAAAAAATACGAAAATTAAGTACAATGTTCCTACACAGCCATAGCAAGTTTAATACTCAGTATGATTGTGTGTATGTGTGTGTGTTTTCATTTTTTAACTTGTTTGTTGTCGTATAGTAGTGTATTGTACTTCAGTTTATTAGCATATAACAACAGACGACTCTGCCACCAGCATCAGAACCTGACTCAGTGTTGAATTCAGTGGCACAAGCGGAATTAACATTTATATTGCCACCCATTATTATAACGACTATCATTTCCCACCCACCAAATAATCGTACCCTCTTTGGATGAAACCTCTGTTTGCAAGTTTTTTTTGGGTTTGTTATTTTTTTGTTCACTTAATGTCGTTGTTGTAATTTTATTCAGTTGCGCCACTCGTACAAATAATAAAAACAGGCATTATTTTCAAACAATCACACCCAGCATATTTCAAAAAGTGTAATTATGGTGTAAATTTAATATTCCTCCTTTTTAATATTATTTTTAATTTTTTCTGCTGTTTTTCCTCTTTGGCACATTACAAAACTACGTGAGTGTGTAAGATAAATGAGTGTTTTAGGAGAAATAGTTTTGGAAACAAATTTGGAATTGTAGAGCACATAAAGGCACGATTAATGTCGAGCACATGTCATAATTGGAATTACTTTCTTAAATAAAAAATAAATAAAAATTATTAAAGCAAAAGAAGAATTAAAATGAAAAATAAACTTGGAAAGGCTTCTAGAATGTTATCACTCGCCGGAGTAGGTGATTGCAAAACTAAGCCTTTTAGTTTGACATATTTGGTTTTAAAATTGTTTAGAATTTTTTTGGTCGGTGTTTTTGCTACTCAATTGCTATAAGAAGCATTATAAATATACTACTAGCTTTAGTCGATAAATACTTAAAAAAAATATTTAAAGACAAAGTAAAATGTCGAAATTCTCTTTTATAAACGAAAGTAAATTTGTCTCTTCAAGTTACTCAGCCTGGTTGGTGGCTTGCTTGGAATGCAATTAAAATGGAGAATTTTTAGTTTACAGAAATTCATATAAAAACAAATTTTATGTTAAAATATAAAAATAAGCAATATTGTGGAAAATAACCGCAAAAATTCATGAATATTTTCTAGATCTTAGAGGAATAAAACAATGAATGAAAATTTGTTAAATAATGCAACAACATTTTCCTTTAAGTAAAATTACACAAAACTGCACCAAGAACACTGCAGCATATTCACAAAAGTGAATCTAAAAGCTTAAACCTATTTAGTGGAGTTGTTGTCTTTCGAAAAGCAATGAATATCAGTGTTGCCATTTTGTCACTTAAATACATGAGGTATTTGGTTTGTTCAGTAAAGTGGATCGACTAGCCAAGTTAAGACATCCCATAGAACAAATGATATCTGAGAACAATCCAATATTTTCATACCTTTTCATACAAAAGTCATATTTATTTATTAGAAGAAAAAAAATTTTTGTAGCCACTAAAATTTCCTACTTTTTTTATTTCTTCATAAAGTAACGCAAATTAAATTAAATCCTTTCGAAAATAATTACAAAGATAAACGGTAAATGAAGCTATAATTAAATATAAAGTTAAGCTAGAAGTATATAAAACTAGTGTGCTTGTCTAACGTGGGTAGGGAAATTTACTAAGCAAATAAAAAGTATAAATTTAGCTTCGCCAAGAACCATTTGTGACACATAAGCACATATGCATGTTTGGTTTATTCTTCGACTTGTGCAGGTATTAGTAGCAACTTTAAACCCTTTTAGCTCCTAAAAATCTAAACAGATTTTAATAAAATGTATATTGTGCTCATCCTCAAATAAATACTATTAAAATTGTGTCCTTTTTTGTTAAAATCGGCTGTAAAACGGATGTCAAAAAATCTATTAATAATGTAGATTTTTATTTCAATAACACTATATGGAAAATGTAGGTTGAGTAGATAATTTTTTTATTTTTAGATAGTTAAAAGCATCATCAAAATTGGAAGTTGTCGGTTAAGAAGGATCTTCTGCAACAACAATTTAACTAATACTAGATTTGCATAATAAAACTTATCATGAATTTAGTGGCATGAAATTTTTTGTTCGTATAGAAATCTTGAACCACGTAGAGGACAAGCTAGGCTTTCTTGGTACGTTTAAACAATTTTGAATCGGCTAATCTTTTGAAGCAATATGAACGAAGAAATATCGCAATTTGATTTTCGAAAAATTGTCAGTTTTTTTTTTAAAGACTTTATTAGACATCCTATTTTTTATTTTATTAAGTTGCAAGTAAAATAATAAGCAAGTAAAATTGAAAATGAATTCTAAAGATTCTAAAGATATTTTTAGTAGGTCAGTTTCTAAATTGTTTATATAACCAGGAGAAGAAAATTGCTTTGGAAGAAGGATGGCCCACCTGTAAACGATGTATGATACCTACAGCCCCTTTAGAAGCATAAACAAATCAAAAAGAAATAAATCTCTTATTAAACTTCACTGCTGGGACATACTCGTATGTGAATCAAATTTAGTTCTGTGTATATAAATTAAGTAAAACATGAGTGGAAAAGAATCCACTCATCGTTTAAAAAAAGTAAATTACACGCTGCAATTCGCAGTTGTGCTTTTTTTAAACCCTGAATACAAAACTTTTTAAACATTTTTACAATAATTTTTATTATGAGTTTTTTTTTTGTTTGTTTTAAGTTAATGGTCGTTTTTGGGGAGAACCCAGCGTCTGCAGCTATATCCGCAGAGGCAACAAGTAATAAAATAAACTCAAGCCTGAATTGGTTTACTTTCACCGCCTATTTCATGCGCAAATATTATAATTAAATTTCTTTAAAATTTTGTTTGTTGACATTCTAACAAGTTGCTTTGCTGCATTAACAAAAACCTCATAGACGGTTTCAGCGTCATTATTTGGTTACTTTAGAATTTTTCTGTAATATTTCACTGGCAACACTGGCAACGCCCTTGCTGGGGAGTTTGTGTAACAGTAACTTTATAAAAAGAAAAAAAATTACCCCCGCTGTTGAAGCATATTTTTCCTGTTTTTTCTCATTGCAACTGTTGTTGTAGCTGTGTTGTGTAAATTTTGTAACTCTCGCAGCTCCATGGTATTTGTGATAAAAATATAATGTTACATTATTTTGCATAAACAGTTTTAGATAACTATGCGCTCGAGTTTGTAAATAAATTGTCGAAATTCCCTCGATAGTTGCTACCATTTTTAGGTTCTGCATTTCACTTCAGTATGTTCTAATGGCTGACTGCTCGTTTCCATACTCTCACGAAAATACTATTTTTCGTTACACAATTTTACATATATGAATACATACATACATACATACATACTTACATACATACATACTAGTGTATAAAAGGAAGAATTTTTTCTTTAACTTTTTGTAGAGTAATATTGACTTATGCATATAAATGTAGTAAATATATGTATGTGTAAGTATGTTTGTGTAAAGGCTAAAGAGAAGTTTATTTATAAACTTTTGAACATGTGAGAGTAAATGAGGTTAGGAAGGATCCTTTCTATGTTGATATTGTGATCAAAAATTTCTTTAATATGAAAATAATTAAAAATTTGAATATTTAAACAAATAGCTGTGTGAATTAACGGAGAAAGCAACTTTTTGTTCTGTATTCTTATTTATATTGTTAATCTGAATAATGCGATCCAACTTTAAATTATTGTCATTCCATTATTGCTCGTTTTACGCCTTCCAAAAATAATCAAATTATTAACAAATTCTGCCTAAATTCCGTCTCAATTGCAAACACACCACGTGAATTTCTTCTGGATGTCGGTTGCCATAATTCGCACAAAGAAAAAACATGCCATAACCATACAATGGTTATTTAAAATTATGTTAAACAAAACTTTAGCATTTAATCATTAACTGATTTCCAACCATAAAAACTGCGACATGGTTAAGTTGAACAATAATTTTTTTACTAAAACTATAACCTCCAACAAAGTATTTTAAGGCCACGAAAATAGTATAATAAATAACTCCAACCATAAAATTTTCCTAATACAAATAATATATGTATAAAGTTGTTTTGGAGTTTGATTAAATAGGGAGTTCTTAAATATTTGAAGTCGCATTTGTTCATACCTCAGCCGCTGCAAATCAGTGACATAAATTTTTTTCCGTTTCTATTACTCAAAGAGGATACATTTATTATTAATATCTAAAATAATAATATGAAATATTTACAACCATACAATTCAATCATAATATTTTTAATTAGTTGTATTTATAACGAAACGCTATTAAGATCTGTATTTTTGAACTGCTCGGATTGACGCAATATGTGCTTTATTTCCTCTAGACGAGATTGGTTTTTCTTCTAGGATTTCAAAAACCAAGTAAAAGATTTATACCCAAAACATTGGGTTTGTTTACAGGGCTCGAACTTACGAAATATAAACATGTATATCTAATGCATTGGCTATTACTGAAAGTTCAGGTAGTGTATCTCTGCCAAATCTGTAGGCCGGTACTGCTAAAAGAATCTCACAGACCAAGTCAGTAGAAGAGATAAACAAAACTGAAAGTAGAAATTTAACAATGAACAGTAAATGGGGTTGCGGTGGAGCATCTGGCCGAAATGAGTATCAACAGAGGTTTTCAGGGGATAAAATATCTAACTCCCACTTACATATGAAATCAGTTGTACCACTAAAATTACCCTTCAGGTAAGAAAAAATAAATCTGTATGGAATAACAATAAAGCTAGGCCCGCAAATGAAGAAGCACTGCAATTTAGTATGTCACCACCGCTTCATTTTCATGTAGCTTTTAATATTGAATTTAAACGTAAGAGATTCTACTCAAATACTTGTCCGATAAAGAAGGCCTGAAAAAAAATTGATAAAATTGGTAAAGAGGGTGATACCGTCAAGCAAGGCTCTGGTATGACAAATTCAGGAAATACGTCACGAAGATTCTTTGCTAATCCAACATTGATTCGCCAAATGACGAGTCTAGATGAAGACATAATTAAGAGAGTTTAAATTATTCTCGAAGTTATAACCATCAGCGAAGCAGTGGAGACTGAAAAAAAAATTTGTTGCACTCTACGAGTGGGACCATATGCCACCTACACCTCACAAAAGAAAAGATATAATCGAAACATATAAATATACCAGTTTTTTCCTCACCTCCGTACAAAAATGCCCAGTGTGTGCCGTAGCAGCCAGCATAAGAAAACGTCCAGAAATGGTAATTGAGCAGCGATCTGCTAAATTTAGTATAGCTAGTTTATGCAGTCTATTTTGAGGTTAGATTCGGCCCACATCCGTATAAGATATGCTGAAGTAAGAAGAGAAGCCGAAATACCAAAGACAACTCCCTGAGCTCGCAAGTGGTAATGCTGGAAATAAATGTTGGCACGAAGTCCAGATTTTTCCGAACAAATTTTTCTTTCAGACTGCCAGGAAATCTCAGGCGGCAATAAATATAACCTCAAATTAATGACTGAATCAATTTGATATCTAACATCGTTGTCTGTTTTATTTAAATTTCTCTTCCTATCGTCCTTCTCTTGGCACCCATATTTTATGTACAAATTTTAAACCAATTTTATATTTTCAAGCAGTCAACGCACCATTATACTCGAAATGACATTTTCTTTTAATACCGACATTAAAAACATTTAAAAACAATAACAACAGCAACAACAGCAGCAATAAACCATGTCAAACGGGAATTTGTCTACGCATTTTCTATTTGACTGACTATTCGTACAAATTTATCTTTTCATTTTACACTGACATGTTGACGACGTTGACGACGTTGACGATCATGATGATTATGATGCCGTTGTCACTGTTACACAGATGACTGACTGTGTGTTGACGACGATGATGGTGATGAGGACTTGCATACATCAAAAAAATATTTAACACGCATCCGTTTACATGTCCTGTATGAGTAATAGTTGTTGTATTTCATTTTCAGTTTTACATTATTTGGTCCTTTTCAATTGTTTCTTTGTTCTTGTCTTGTTTTTATATTCGCGCTGATTTTATATGAAATTCGGTATAATGCCTACCGGCTTTATTCGTACATATACTGCTATTTGGCTGTTGCTTTTAGGTTTAAGTCCGTTCAGCAGCCAAAAAAAAAAAAACAAAATACAAAACAACAAAAACAGTAGCAGCAGTGATACCAAAAAATATACTTCTCGCTACTTTGTTGGTTGGTATCCGCTAGAGACTACGCAACCGAATACACTTGAGTTGGTTTATTTATTATTTCATGCATGTGCATTGGTTGCTTGTGTGTGTCTGTGTGTGTGTGTGTCATTCAATGTGTTGCCTGGAATTCTTACTTTTGACTCTTTTTCGTGTATATATTTCTGGTTGGTAGTGGTATGTTACAATTGTAAACGCATAAATTATTATAAAACCATTATAGCGCTTTTACACAACCACACATACATACATACATTCAATATAAGCAAATACGCACAAAGAAAAAAACTTTAAGAGTTCCTGGTGGAAAAAAAGTTAATAAATTGGGAACAAAGAAGGCAACAGCTGGGATTTTAAAGCTTTCGCAGTTGATTTTGAGATGACAAGATAAAAGAAGTCTTTGCTTTTTAATACGATGCCTCGAATGTTAAGTAATTTTGACAATATTTGTCAACCGCTGAAATATTTATTAGGCTTCATTTCATACAAAGTATAATGTCAACAAAATTCGAGTGTAAATGGATGTAAATGAGATATATTTCTTCCTTAAGGACACACAATATTTTCCTGCTACATGCACAATATTTGTAACCCCTCCACTATCGTGTATCGATTGGAATACATCAGGATACACGTTGGGAAGACCAATAGTGACGTTGTGTAATCAATACCATGGAGAATAAGTGGAGCGGGAAAATTCTATTACAACTCTCGCTCGGAGTCGAGGCAAGGATATTTTCCAAAATAAACTCGTTCTTGCTCTACATAACAGCGAAGTGTTATACGACGATGATCCACAGACACTCCTTGCTGAGACAGGGAAGAAGATTGATGCCCAACGTGAAAAAGCAAAGAACCGGCTTGATAGATTACACACGCCAAAAATTAAGAAGGTAGTCTCAAAAGCTAATATTTGAACTTACTATAATTCCAAATCCGCTTTGCAAACGAGGATGTGCAACAGCGCTCTTCACTTTATATATATTAGAGTAAAAGGCGATTTTATTAAAACTCACATAAAACGGCCTCCTAATAAAAATTTGTAGCGAAAAGACTTAAAATAAATAGCGTAGAAAGGGTTAGCTGACCAGTTAAAGTTCTTGTAATGTGCATCTGTTAATAAAACAACGTATGTGTCTAGAAACCGCTTACAATTCTCATTTAGTTCATAGATTTCCCTGTATTCTAACGGTCGGCGTGGTTCATACACGACTTCAAAAAAATCTGTTGATAGATTTTTGTGCAGTGGCTTCGCTTCGGCTATTTATTCTTGGGGGGATATCGAAGCAGACCACTTACTTTCTGGGTCCCTTTTCGACCCCCATTTCGCTCCTCAAATTGATTTCAGGGAACCGATCCGTAATCACAGCCACCTTACTTTCAATTGACTCTCGTGCTAGCCCTAGCCTTTACTCTTGACTAAAGTGATTTCAGACTGTCGACTGGTCACTGTCGACACTCTTCCTCATCACGGAGTCTTTTGTAATTGCTAGCATTTGTCTAAGGCTTAGTTCCCCCATGGAATTCACAACAAGTGTCTGCCCGTGGTCTTAAGCCTTATGCTAGCCAGTGCTGGACATTCACACACAATGTGCGCTACCCTCTCAGCCTCTTCCAGGCATAGTCTGCAAGTATCATCTTCTACGACTTTCATCTTATCCAGATCACTAACGCAGTGATCCAGCTTAAAGTAGCCCTATTATAATCGAGCACCTTGCTGGCCTTTCTGCCGAGGGGCTCTTTGAGTACCATTCTAGCCTGTCTACATGTGGTATTCTCCCTCCACCTATTCAGGTGTAATGAGTTTACCCATTGAAGAACTTTAGCTCGCACTAGGGGATTCCCCAAGGCAACCCTTGGTTCTGGTCCACAGAAATCCACATCAGATCCCCTCTTTGCTAGTTCGTCTGCTGATTCATTCCCAGCTGTGCCTATGTGTCCCTTAACCCACATCAACGTTACCTCGTTCAACGAGGCACATTTGTTTAGTTTCAGAACACATTCCAGCACCAGTTCGGAATGCACGTTCACTTGCGTCATGCGTTTTAGAACTGACTGATTGTCAGTCGCTTCGGCTAACTGTTTGATTGTTTACGTTAGCTTCAGTATAGGAATAATCGAATATATAAAGGAAATTACTGTTACCAATCATTACCAGAAATTCCACCGATATACGAGATTTTCTGAGTATCAGAATCCTGCAATCTTCACACTACGAAGGGAGTCAGTTCGCCGATACCCAAGAATACCTACTCAGAACTCCGCACTGAATTCACATACAGAGAAGCACAAAGACACAAAGTCACCAACAGTTGCTCAGCAAACTAAGTTAATTGCTCACTTCACCTAGAAAAGTCGTAGTAAATATTATTTTTAACTTAAATCAAATAAATTGTATTGTTAAATTCCTCTTTTATAATCCATTGTCTCTTTTTGTAGAAACTTTGTATTTAAAATCATCTGTCGGTTGTAATTTTAACCGACACGCACGCATATAATCCAGCACACACACAAACAAACATAAGCTTCTACAAGTGTATGTATATGTGTGTAACATAACAAAAGCTAGAATTAATTTACAACCAACAAACAAGAATAAATGAGAACATTTTCCAAATGTGTCACTATGAGAAACTCTAATTAAAAGTGTATGTCATCAAAGACCGCCTTAATGGCATCCAAAACTGTACAAATAGACAAACATAGATTAAGCGGCTACAATCACATGCCCATGCAGACCCAGCAAAACTCGTAGGCTTCTTTCTGACTAAGATCCTATTCTCTTCATATTATGAAATTCTTCAAGGAGATGCAAATACTTAAGCAATGTGATACGAGTACTTCTTCTTTACTTATTTCGGTATTGTTAATAGCGCGTTTAGACAGTATGTCGCGGATAGTTACCCGAACTGCAGGTTTCGTACAATACGCATTGACACACGCAAACTCATATAGAATAGAAAATATTTAAAATATTCTGATATGTTTTTAAATTCTTATTTTTTAATAGAAACTTCATTCGTTTCTTAAAATATTTAAATGGAGGGAAAGTAAAGCAACTCAAAACAAAATTTGTATGACTTATTAATTAATCTACCTTGGCTAATCTATGTCCTGTAGTTTCTGGTTTATGCGTGAGGGCAACTCTTAGTATCCATGTTATTTTCGAACCCTTTTCCATTGAAAGTTTTCCATAAACTTTTATCATTTTATGTCTTACTTGTGCTATAACAACAAATCCGAAGGTCACTTTAATATACACATTATTATTTCTAGTATTTTCTCACTTTAATTGGCAATTTTCCTTATTCTCATTTACATTTAATTCTGTTATATCCGCAACTTTAATAACGTATAATTTGTAGACTACAAAGTGTGTGTATGTGTGAACACAAAGAAACGCAGAGACACTTGGGTATCGTTATAATTATATGCCAATACTTTGTATCATATGTTAAGCTGTTATAAATACTTGTACGATAATATTTCGTATAATTATCCTTATCAAATGATACTGATTGGAAATCAAAAATAAAAAAAAAAATAAACAAGATAATTAAACGCAAGATGATACCACCCACAGACTAAGAGTTTTTCAATCATTGTACAAGGAACACTTAGGACGAAAAAGGAAGTAAGACCAGCACCACATAATAAGCCAAATGCCAGCACACACAAAGAAAAAACCTAGTTGAGGTAACCTCAACCAAAGGACCAATTATTATGATTTAATTATATTGTTGTAGGCAAATCATATTATAGATAATAAAATAAGTCTTATGGTCGTCTTAGAATAATAGAAAAGCAAAATGTTAATGTTACTAATTGGCGACTAAAACCATCCCACACTTCATCTTAGAAGTGCTAAACACTTAGATCATAGTGTCGATATACTTTTATTAAACACTATAAGATTCTTACGCACTCGAATTATGTTTATGAAGGACAGAAGAGGAGAGAATAGAAGAGAATAGAAGAGAATTATTATTATGTTGTGTGTTGACTATAACAAATGTTATATTAAATAAAAGTTACATGAGCACATATCGTTGGATTTACCTTTATTCTCCACTTTTTTAGCCAGTTTTCTGGCTCATGAATATGGGACTGAAGCTGTGCAGCTGCTACCTGCTACTTTTAATTGCAGTGTCGTATATAAACGTTGACGCATATGTATATGAGCTTGTCGGCATAGTGGCTGTATAGATGATATATAATAGCGGACCTAGTACACTACCTTGAGGTACTCTTGGATAATTTTTCCCATTTTTCTAAACCTAATTCTTTGACCTTACTTGAAACCTTCTATCCGTCAAATAGCCCTTTAACAGTTTGTCGGAGTTTTCAGGAAAACTCGAGCTATTTTGGTGAGTAGCCCATAATGGGCAACTTTACGGGAAGTGTTCATAAAGAAAGCTAAACGGTATTACTTTTATTCAAAATCAGATCTAATAATGGTAACGAAACTTGCTCAATAGTACTATGTCTTGCCCGAAAACCAAACAGATGGTCTGGGATAATATTTAGCTGAGGAAGATAAGTTATTAAAGATGAAACGAATAATTGTGCTTTATTAAAATTAACAGCAGGCTAATGGGCCTGTAATATATAATCTGACTTAAGGCCATTCCTGTTTCAGAAATAGTAACAGTTTCAGACTACTTTCAAGAACATTGGAAAAAGACAATTAGCAACACGACATTAAATATGAATAATAAAATTTTAATTGCAGAATTAAGTAAGTTTCTTATCATTGACCTGTAACTCGATCAGGTCCGGGCGATTTTTTCATATCAAGATTTTTAATTATCGCTTTTAATAAACATATCCGAAATTTTATAGGATTATTCACATTCTGAATAATAGAATGATAGTTGGAATGGTACAAATATTTGTGTCGTGTGCACTGCAGCTACTTGAGAAATTTTGTGTTGTTTAGCAGTACGCTCTTGCTGCGAAGACTTAGGACAGGCCCTCTTTTTGGACAGGGTTATGTGTTTGTACATACCTGTTTGTATTCTTTTTGTACGGGTTTGGAACATTACCTGTATTGTACCTGTTTCGTACCCTGTGTATATATGTTTATGTTTTCTTATAAAGAGCGCGTGAAATTGGCCTGGCGGTATAAAATGAACTATCTGTTTCTATTATTCAAATTGTACATTGCATTATTAATTTCAAGTGCAGTAAAAGATTGTTAGTTTCTTAATATTTTTCGTTATTACTCAATTTCTAACTGGTCACTTCGGCTTTGTTCAATTAATTATGTATGAAAATAATCACCTATTACAAATATTTAGTATTAACTACACGCGTAATGAGCTGTATGTCTGTACTCTACCACGGTGTAATGAATATTGGATTTGTATGAATAAAGCTTTGTAGCTGGGTTTAAATATAGATTATAATGTCACCACAAATTAATAGTCACCACCTTGCATTTTTAGTAGAACAAAGCAACGAACGTCTATAGTTTGCTTGAAAGTTTAAGGTGAAATTAAAACGACAATTTACTGCCACAAAATTATTATTTGTTAAACTGCTGACTTCATTACTTTCATAAGGATTTCAGTTATGACTTTTTTATTAAAAATAAATTTGTTTTATTAATATTTGCCTTAAAGGTTTATGTAATTGGTAACGTATATTAGAACATATACATTTTCTGAAGACTTAATCTAAATGAGATTTATAAGCACAGACACACACATGCATACATATGTATGTGTGTTACTTTTTCCCTCATTGTTTTGTATTACTCTGCCTCCCCAAACTTGTAAGTTTTGAAAACGCGTTCAATATCTCAGGAGCTTTAAGCAAATTGCAAATATATTTTAGTATTCAGCAAGACATTAGGCTCAATTTACAAACACAAATCGGATTAGACGGCCAGATTGGGAAGTGTAAGGAGAATAAAATGTTGTATTGCCCTCGTTATTTTTCTTCTGCCGGTTTACTGAACGAGGGAGAAACTTAATATTATTTATTTTTTGTATTTTGGAGATTAAAACAAACCAAATTAAGCAAATAGGTAGTAATCATTTAAGGAGCGGAGATTTTCTTGAGACGCAAAAACATGGCATGTTGGTCCCAAAAGGAATTATCATGTTGTTTGGCCAGAAAATAATATTAATACACACAACATCAAGAAGGTGGAAAATGTTCAACAAATAACATTTAGACAAAAATAAAACATGCTTCAGAGATTGACAATTTTAACAACAACAATTTTAAGTTAAGTACTTTTACAATATTTCACTCTGCTCTAGTATTTATTAAGTGGTTTTTCCACAATACAGAAAATACTGCGAAATGCGAATTTAACCCGTAAACGAATAACTTTTCAATTCTAAAAAATTCAATAACAACAAGTTATTAAGCAAAGCAAGTTGAAATTAACAAACATTTCACTGCCAGACCACCCGTCACTGTCAAAAAGTAAACCACAAATGTCATTTGCAGTGCAGTTGCAATTTCGCTTTTTGTTTGCGTAAAATGTCAAGCGAAAAGAATGCTGTTTCTAATATTTTCTATTTTTAATGCCGTTACTGTATTAATAGTTGTTTTTGTATTTTTGTTGCATTTATTTGGCCTAACGCCCGTCCTTGTCATTGCAAGATGTTGTGACCGCTGCTCTTTGCTTAATTCCTCTGCTTATAGTTTGTTGAAACAATATTTGATAACGCGGCAAAAATATTTGAAAATAAACAACGACAAATTATCAGAAATCTTTTCAGAATAACAAGCGACAGAAATAATTTTGTTTTTAGCATTTGGGAAAAAGGTTCAACATTGAAAACCAATACGAAATATTGGTCGTCCAATAACTTAATTAGAGACGTCATTAAAAAGTTTATTTCCTTAAAATGTAAAAATTTATTTTGAGTCTTTTACTATTCTCCATAAAAATGTACAATGATTTAGAATCCATGTAATTAATAGCTACGAATATTTTTCTAATCCCCCTTACGTTCACATTAACCAGCCGTAAAAAAAAAAGAACGCAATTTTAGAGGTGTTTGCAGATGAGAACAGTCGATATCATTAAAATCTGTTCGGTATTCTAGATGCTAAACGGATTTATAATTGCTACTAATCCTAGCACAAATAACACACACTGCACATATGTGTAGCTGGAGTGGTTGTTGGCTGAGCTAAGTCTGGCAAAAGAGATCTTCAATTTGATCTATTTTGTTCATTTTCCTACCCACATTAGACGAATGCAGAGAGGTTGAATTTCGACTAGCAGGTAAACACTAGTAATAAGTAAATTTATTTATCCTTTAAACATAAATAAAAATTACTCGCTTAATTATAAATAAACCAAATTAAAAATGAACTCATAAAATAGTAACAATTCACCAAGAACAATGTAGCCGGGTTTTATTTCAGATAAATAGGAAACTTAATTTAAGTAGCAAGAAAACATAAACACACCTGCAGAAGAAGTGTGAAATAAGCCATTTGAAAAAACAACAAATAAAATTATGTTAACACTAATATCTGTATAAAATAAGAATACAAATACAAACTGAATATTTCAAGATGAAGTGAAGGACGGCATAAGCAGGAAGGACTTTATTGAAATAAAAATAAAAATTCTGGATAATTCTAAAAAGTAACTAACAAAATATTAGTTTACAGTCTATGATATTGCAAAAGTATAAAAGAATACACCTTCAGTTAATGCATGAAAAAATATACAAGTTCACTCTGTTTTAAAACAGCATCTATGAAAATTAAGGACATCTTTAAGCTGTGCCACAAAACTCGTTAAATAATTATGCAATTCACAAACGCCTTGTATTATTGTATTGTGTATTAAACTAAGTCCTTGGTTTATTTGTTTGTGAACAGTTAACCTTATTCTAGCGAGGTAAAGATGTATTGATAATGTCAAGAAGTTATAAAAGTCATGAAATGGAATCAGGCACGGGAACTTTTTGTTTCTAGCAATTACATGTAAAAGTAACAAGATATCAATACCATAAAAGCAGATGATAAACAATTAGATAAAAATCAAAAGAAATTCCATAACTTTTTTATAGTTTTAAAAATATTTGTAAGTAAAAATTGAAAAGATGCAAAAAATTAATCAAACAAATAACATAGTCCCAGGTATGGTGCCAATACAACATTTTGAAAAACATATGAAATTAAGTTTAGATTATAATATAAAATTTGTATATGAAAATGACCAACAATTCATGTGTATTGTTGTATTATAATACAATAAACAATTGATACAACAATACAAGATGTTTATAAATTTGCACTTTTATTATGATTTAAATTAAGCGGTTTTGTATATCAAGTTTGAAGCAAATATCTTTAAAATCTTGTCATGCTAGATTAGGCCAATGTGATATCCTGCTCCCCCACATCTTTTCATAGTTCCAATTAAAAGAAAAAATTAAAGAAATACCAAAAAAAAGTCGTATCAATTTAGACACTGTATGACTCTATTTATCGCTTGTTACACCTTTCCTGCCAATTGAATTTTTTCATTTACTTGACGTACCAATAACCACAAAGTCTAACTCATTCATTTCTTTGTGTGTGCTGACGGCCACATGCTGTCCCAGATTTTCTAAAATATACAGTTTATTAAAAAAAAATTCAAATAGTCACTTTTGCCAAAATATGGATGTTGGTTTTTGCAACAAGCTGAGAAATGTTGCACTGACAGCATAGCATGGAGTGAGTGAAATAGAAAAGCTCAAAGAAAGCAAACAAAAATGCAAACAAAAATGCAAACGAAGTGTTGCACAATGATTATTTCAAGGCAATGTTGTGGATAAAAAAACGCCTGTTTTCCCAGTTCTTTCAATTTTATGCTTTGCCTAATTGTGTCATTGATCGCATCTCAATTTTTCCTTATCCAGGATAGGCGACATTTAGCAGTTTTGTTTAAATGCATGTCTAATTACCAGATGAATACATAAATCTGCTATGAGACAGCAAATGCTACAGAGACATCAATTGTTAATTTAATTGACTTTCAAAGGTAAACATCGTAAAAACTTCTTGTAGAGTATTTGTTTATTTATAACGTAGAATAGCGTAGTTCAGCTTCGTTTGTTTTCATGATGTGGTGTATTTTTAAGTTTGAAATTTTCGCTATAAAAATGTTTTAAAATGCTATCGATATAGCAATAGCATAGAATTAATACTGTATTATACTATAAATTTTGTTGCTACTGTGCTGCTGGACAAAAATACATTTCAGTAGTAGCTAAAGCAAAAGTTCAAAAAATTTTCCGTCAAAAAACAGCACTTCTGTTTCGTTACTTTGTGTATGCTATTGCTATGGTCGTAGTGCGATAAAAACAAAACTAGCACCAGTACAGATATGAGAGCAATCACAGTGACAGCTTTGTGAAATGGTACAACAGCCATGCTTAGCAATAACAGGGAATTTTTAAATACACATAATTTGATTTATTAATATTAACGCGCCTGAAACTTCATTATAGTTTTTGTTTAACCCTTAGTTTAATTTTTAAAGAACTTCACTCCTTACCTTAAAAATATGTATTGCAAAACGAAATGCACATGTATGTATATTGGATGTCTTTAAAATCATGAAATTTAGCCTTTAAAATTGAACAAATAAAAACAGCAAAAGGGATGACAACAAACATTTGGTATTGCTCTGCTGTTTTCTATTTTCAACAGCACAAAAACAGCAAAAGCATTATCGTTTTTTTTGCTGCTGTTTAGATACAAATTCTGATACTTTTTAATTAACTTAAAATAATTCCATCATAGAATAGCGCAGAGTTTGCTGTCTTATTTGAACTGTTGCAACTGTATTTTTATAACAATATAACTTTAATCTAACATTTTTTTAAACCCTGGTGGTAAATAAGCAGCAATAACTTTAATAAAAAATTTTTAATGGTGGCCAAATAAGCATTTAATAACAGTTGCTCAGCAGCAAAATTTTAAAGAGCAAAACTACTCTTTGCACCTGATCAACAACAGAGTCTTAAAAAAAAACCTTAAAATAGCGGTTTAATTTAACCTTCAATTTTAAAGTCGTTACTTTCAAGATTTTATTTGAATGGATGAAGAAAAATGGATTGGAAAAGCGTAAAATTTTGAAATCTTTAGATAATACCCTGCTCACAAATAGGCATGATATGTATAGAGCTTACATAACTTTAGTGGCAAGCAATTTTTCCCAAGCAGTACAGGAATCTTTTTGAAGATAATAACTTGATAATTAGTTATAGAAAAATTATTTACTTAAAGCTAAAAATTATAAAAAATAGCAAAGAAATTTGAAAACAAGTGAAACTATAGAGAAAACCACGAAATAATATTTTTAAGTCCGTCAAATAATAGACTGTTAAACTGGCTGTAGTTCAGAGACTCACCAAGTAACGAGATAATATAATAATCAGGAAACTGGTAAAGAAAATTAAAGGAATAAAACATGTTTTATGACCAACTGCAGTACAACAAACACTTGCAGGCAACGAGCCACATATTTTCAGCCTGAGCAAGGTTTCTGGTGTTTGTGTTCATGTTTGTGTTTGGCGTTCAACATAAAAGTGGTGCATTGTAAGGACGACCATGTTGGAGTATAAATAAATGTGCCTGTGCCTCGCTACTTTAGTTCCAATCTCTGGTTTCTATTATCAACACGCCAACAAGTTAATGCCAACATAGTTTTTAATGACGTTCTCCTACTTTAAAGTAAATGGTCACACAATTTCACTATGGGGCTACAGGTAGTAAACTTAAATAAATTATTAAATTTCATAAGAAAAATTATCTAAATATGTTACAAATAATTTATTTTCCAAATCGTAATTCCTAATAAAAATAATAAAACTTTTAATATTTATAATTTTTTAACTTATTAAACCGTAAGAAATTTTCCTAGTTATTTCGTGGAAGTATTTCTAAAGGAAAAAAATTCTGCATGTCAAATATTTAATAGCAAAAATTTATGTTTGCAGATTTCTTAAAAAAAAAAACACACACACACACACAAATTCTCTTGTTCAGTAAGAACTTACACACAAACATACGAGTATTTATGACAAATATTTGACACAATTTGCGAATACAATTTATTGTTAAAAATTTATACAAATACTCCTGCATAGACATGCTGATATGAATGTGTGAGTGTATATGCCAAAGTTACCGTTCATACTTTCACAACCCACTTAAATGTTGTATGACATATACATTTGTTTTTGTAGAAAAAAAAATTGTATTGTCAGTGGGAGTACACTCAGCTATATTTACATACATCTGGGTATGAATGAATTGTGCAAAATTGATGAGTATCTCTTTTTTAAATAACAAAAATAGACACACTTACATGTTTTGCACAGTAGGCAGACAAAGAAACATACGGATATACATACATACATACATGTGTACATATGTATGACAAGTTCATATAAATAAATATGAAACGTTCAGGTGTGCCAATACATCTGATGATTACACTGGCAATCATACGGTTTCTGCTGCCATCATAACGAACAGCAGTGACAATGCTGGCAGCAGTAGGAGTAGGAACCAACAGCATGAATAGCAGTATTTGTTAGTGCTCTTGTCCGGGCCTTTGTTCTTGCTTTCTAAATTCGCAATCATCAAAATTATCGTCATCATATTGTTGATGTTTGACACTTCATTATGCTCACATCATTAAATTTAACATCATTGCTTATTTGTCTGCCTATTTGTCAAGTTTTTAACAATTTTTCCAATTGCCATGTATATTTACAATTGATATTTACTTTTTCGATTTGTTTTATGCCAAGAAATATGTATATTTTTCATATAAAATAACGCGCAGAGGTATAAAACGTTGCATCATGGATACGTAACGTACGTCCGTGATAACGAAAAGCTATTGGTGTGTTTGCGATTAGGTGTGTAAGGAGATAATTTATGCATGAAGCATTGTTAAGCTATCGAATCTAATTTTCACCGCATAGATACCGTTATTATAATTAGAAATAATAAATCATATTTAATTCTTATTTGACTCACTTTATTCAACAATTCTGCATAAACGGTTCATCTTCGACTCTATTCTCTTATTTCTCTTACGTGTTTTATTTCAAAGTGCATGAATTATTATAATTCTTAACGTATTTTATTTATTTATTTATTTGCATTCATTCTTCTATAAAGACCTAGCCTAATAGGCCACAATCCATCTATTCTGTTCTCTTTTACATGATTTTATTTTTTCAAATTTGTTTTGTCTAGTTTCTTTTATTTTATTAGATTTTGCTACACTAAGAAACTGGAAAAACTTGTTTCCTAATGCATGGAATTTATTCAATTTGAAAGCGGATTGAATTGTATTAAAAATAGTTTAGTCAGTTTAAATGGCCGCCCAACCTGTTGATGCAGGTGCGACATCTTGCCGCTATTATCGCTCGCATTGATTCTTTTAGTTCATCCTTATTTGTCGGTTGCGATTTATACACTTCCTGTTAACAATAATCTCACAAGCAAAAGTCCGGAAGAGTTAGATCAGGCGACCTGGGGGGCCAACGGAAGGTTAAGTTTCTCGAAATTTACCGGTTAGGAAAGTTTCTGCGAAATAAGGCTCATAACCGGCAGAGCTATGTGTGCAGTTGCACCATCTTATTGAAGCCACACAGAATGGAAAGAAATTCTCTTTCAGTGTAGTTCCGGCTAGAAAAAACTCTTTTGCCCGTTACACTGTGTACGTGTTATAGGGCCGACAATACAGCGTTGAGAAACTGCACACCGCACTGTGTCACGAATATGATGCAATTCCCTCTAATGCAGTATTTTTGGGTTAGAACCGCTCCATACGCGATAATTTTGTTTGTTTGCGTTGCCGTCCAGATCGAAATGAGCCTCATCAGACATGCACAGATAATTCAGCAAGTCCTCGTCCTCTTTAACCTGTTCAAGCACGTTCTGGCAAAATACCTACCAAATCAACAAGTCTGCTGCATTAAATTTAGTAGCCATTTGAATTTTGCAGGGGAATAAGTTAAAATCCTTATGAATTATTGTCTAGAAAGTCTGCCTACTGACACCCAGTTGAGCAGATAATCTTCTTGTAACAACACTGGGGTTGCTTTGTATGGCAGCAGGTACGGCAGTAATAGTTTTCTCTGTTCGAACGGAAAGATTTCTATTAAAAGGTCATCTAGCGACTGTCCCATGCTCTTCAAAATTATTCACTAGTCTCGCAAGGGTCCATCTACTCGGTGGATCGCCGCCAAACGTTATTCTTTTTGGATCAAAACTACAGACACCATAAGTCTTTCAGTTTTACATTTTTATTAAATTTAAGGATCAATCAATCTACAAAAACAAACAAAAAAATATTCCAGATTACTTAGATAGAAAAAAAATTTATCAAGTTTTCTTTTGGTAGCGGCTTTCATCAGTCAGTCTGTGCTATTTTATATTTTATAAACTATTAATTAAACACCCAAGTCTGTAATAGAAATTGTTTCTTATTTTCATATTTTGCTACATAAAGACGTAGCAAAATATCGATCATAAAATAAAATATTGAAGAAAAAGCTTCTTTTGAGATCTTGAAGTTTGAATAAATTATTAATTTATTTATTTTACTTCATTTAATTTTATTTAATTTCATTTCGTGTTATAATATTTATTTTATTAATTAATTTGTAAGCTCTATTTTATTTCACTCTATTTTGTTTCATTATATTCTTTTCTATTTTATTTTACATAAGTATAAACTTGATTGTAAAATTTTGATCATTTGTAAAAGAAATCTTGAAATTCCACTTGAATAATCGAGTATCTGCATCTCTGTTGAAATTGGTTGTAAAGAAACAACTACCCTTTCTTCTCTTTTATTTGTGTGTAATAACAAAAATCTCTTAAACAGCTGGACTCAAATGTGTAGGGTACCAATATATTCTCATATGTTTACAATTCCTTATTTATGACTGACGAAAACAACTCATACCCTTTACATGAGCGTGAATAAGTTTTGTGTTTACCCAGTTTGCATTTCGAATATTGTTTAACAATTATTATATTTTGCTACTCCAAATGATGCTTTGCCAAGTCACTTATACGATTCTTGGACGAATGAATCATTGTTTACTCATTTTGGCAAACATTAACAATCGTATTTGACTCTTCCAAATCATACTTTTCCGAGTCATTTTGATGATTGTTGGGCGAGTTTCAACATTTTCAAAACAAATGTCATAAAAATTGTGTTCAAATTTCTAAAATTAAATATAGAAATATTGATTATGCAATCGACTACAGCAAACTATAAGCTCGGCCAAGAAACCGTATTAAATTAAGAAATAGACCATCGAAAACGACTACTCTATAATTTTTGGTAAGGTTTCAACATAATTTTATTATTGACTAAATATTTTAAACTAAACTCAAGCCATTGGCGTCACTCAAGGAGTGGTGTATAATCTATTAACTACCATTAAGGGTAAAGGTTTACTTATATAGCAAAATTTTATTTTTTTAAATAAGCTCTGTTTTTTCTTTTAGATCCCAGTATTCGTTATCAAACAAATATTCAACAAATACCCTTTAACTGGCAGATAACGCAACGGATATGACTCTCCGATTAATACAAATAAGATGTTGAAAAAGATTTTAGCAGAAATGCGTTCGCAATAAAATAATAAGTTCATGAGAGACGATATTAAAGGGACACAAACTGTTTTTCTCTCTTCGATTTCAAGTGTTAACATTTGACATTTTGGAAAAAAACACAGAACAACCCTTTTTGTTTGGTGGCATAATTTTAAGCATTTAAGAATCAATTTATATTGTTTTTGGCGATGGCTTCAACACTCTTCCGCCATTCCTTCTGGCGCATCGTAGAAGACTCTACAAGGCGATTGTTTGAGGGCAGGTCATTTGAAGTAGGAATAAAAAAGTCTTAAAAGATTCTTGTCAGCAAATCATAGGCGTATCATACGGAATAATTGCCGTCATTACACAGTCTATCGTACTGAACTTGCGCGATCAAAATACGACATCGCGAAAGGGTCTACTAGACGATTGAAAATGCCAGCTGGGTAGAGATCTGTAAGTATCTACTAGTACGAACATACGAACGTTTGTTTTATTTAAATATTCTATTCTAAATATTATCAATCAATATATAAAATGCAAAGTATGCTTGTGCACACAAATTCCTAAACATCACAAATACTTGTAGTTCGATTGGTATGAACTGATGATTGTTTTCTAAAAATTTAAGCACTACATTTCCTTTTTTTCTTTGTTTCTTTGTTTGACTATGAGGCGTTAATACGAATATATATTCCTATGAAAAATCTTACTTATTTTATTAGTAATAAATTCAATCATAATAAAATTTGTATTTGCAGGAATAGTGAATAAGAAGTGAACTTTATATTCGAAGGAATTTTTGTCCCCTTCATTAAACAGCTATTTCAAATAAAGTGAGCTTTCAGTGCATTTTGAATGTAAATAAAAGATATAACTCTGTAAACAATTTAATTAAAGTTTTAAAATGAACAAACAAAAGCGCAATAATTTTATTACAAGAAGAAAAAACTAGGCAACATCAGATATTCGTCGAGACGCTATGAGCAGTGAGTGACCCAATCCATTCAAAAAATTTTTCGGTTAAAAATTAATTGTTATTTTAGATTTATCCAACATTAACGAGTTAATAAGTCTTTCGATGTGCTTAATATTTTTCTGCTACCTGCAAAAAAATCATACGGTATCCACTAATCGTAAAGCTCAGTGACTGCTTGCTGTGCTCTGCAGAAATGGGATATCAAAACTGGGTAGCAAGAGGAACTGACGTCGGAATGTCACAATCAACAAGGTGCCCTCACAATAATAAGTTTAGAACAAGAGGTCAACTAATTCATCAGAAGGACAGTAAATCCTTTCTACACTTCCTCACAATTTTCATCAACTCGCCAAGATTAATATCTTTCCATAAGAATTGTACAGAGCTGAGTGTTCAAAATCTTTCATCCCATTTTTTTCAACTCCACATCATACGATAATTTGAGTGTCGTCAGCAAAAAAATCACACTAAAATAAAAAAATTAAAAAAATAAATGTATATTTTATTTTTCCAACAAATTTTGAAATGAAAGACAAGCTATGCACAGTGGGCTTATTTATTGTATAAATGGTAATGTATTTTGCTTTATACATTACCATTTATACAAAATATCAGCAGATTTATTACTATCGTCTGGTTATGGGCGAGGCCCAGTCTGGCGGAGTTTAAACTTTCATTTATAAGGCGGCTGTATCTTCTACGAAACAGTTCTTTTTATATAATTCAGAACTCCGTATCGATCGTAAAGTCATTATATTGGTCGCTATATTTATTTCTCGTAATTAAAAGCTTTCTTACTTTTTTAAAGTCATACAAAATATGTATTTCAAACTTTAACACATTCAAAGAGTCAAAGTTTTTCTTTTTCTAAACTTACATTCATAAGCTTAAAACTTTACATCAGAATTTATGTATGTGTTAGGATTTGAATGTTTGTAACGATTTGCTGCGGCTGCTGAATTTATGCTTCACCTTAAATACGGCAACGAAAACAGGAACGAAAGAAAGAAAGAAAACGCATAAAAACTTCAAAATCATCTTATAAGTCTTATGGGTTTCGGTCATAAATTTCAATTGAATTATTTTTGCTGCATGTAATAAAGTTTGCTATGGTCTAAGCATTCCTCACACCTTATTCTTTACCTGCATGGCGTTACCTTTGTGTATTTTTAGGTGTTTTCTATTATATATCAAGGAGGAGAAATATTTGTGTTTTTTATTATTTTTAAAGTTTTCTATTTTGTGAATGTAACAGGAGTAAATATAATTTTAATACATTTTAAAGGTTTAGTACCTTACTAACATTTTTTTTGTGAAATTAAATTATTGATTATATTCGACACTTTTATGATATTTGTTTTTGTGAATTTGAATTAATATTTTTCATTTTATTATAACAAATTTGTTCTTTTATTTATTATTTGATTGTTAATTGAAAATTTTTAAGAAGATGCCACACATAGACGCAACAAAAGAGAGAATCAATTAGATTGTTTAATATTCTTAAAGTACTTAAAAATTAATGAAATAAATCTACATATATATAATTTTTGTTATCCCTAATACGCACATTTTAAAGGTATTTATTTATTCATGTTGGAAAACAGAGAAAACATGCATATTTGCGTTTGTTTCACCAATGGTTGTTGGCGTAGCTTAGTCTGGCACAATAGTTTTAGGTATAAGACAATAATATCACTCTTTCTGCAGACATATTGCATTGTAAGTTTCCAACAAAGCGAACCATATTTTATTAGAATACATGTACAAATTTTGGTTTCATTCATAATTAAGTTACCCTGCCTTTACACATGAAAGTACATTCTTAAAATTTGATCTTAAAAATGCCGCCGAAGTGAAGAGTTTTAATTGTAAACGCTGGTTTAGAACATTTGATTTTAGACAAAGGTGCCACACGCATACATCCTTGCGCCATATGCAAGTTTTGTTAGACAGCGTTTGACAATTGTGTGCAAAGGGACATTTTTTACCACCAGGAGATACCTTCATTTATTTGTGAATAAATTTGTATATCGATTTTAATGAAATTTGTTTTCTTGGGAACATATGTACCTATGTGCAAAGGGAAAAAGATAGGCATCTTTGTTGTTCTATTATTTGTTTTGAATTTTTTTAAAACAAAAAAATTTATTGAAAATTTCTTTTTGCCACAGGTTCCACTACGTCTTTGAAACTACTGCGCAAATTAAGATAGAATGTTGGCACATCCCAAAGACACATAAAAGATGGATTCTTTTAAGATGCCTCTTTAAAATTAAATTAAATAGTTGGTTTTATTAACCGCAGCAACTTACCTTTCCTATTTTGCTAAGACAATTTTCGGCCATTTTGATTGAATATGATTTTAGTCATTTGGTCCCCGAGGCTGTTTCAGTCGCAACAAGAGTCTTTACAAATAATTTGAGGATAATAGGGACAATACCCTTATAGGACTATAGGCCTAGATAAATAAGACATAGGTAGATATATTTACTTATATTTCAAAATTTGTTTTAAATATAGTTACATAAATTCTTTTATTCACATGACTTGCATATTATCCTGTGGTCTTCAATTTGCGCTACAACCGTTTGCGGTTGGCTCAAAAGTTATATTCGAAATCGATTAGCATTGCTCCGAACAATTGATATACAAACTCTTTTGTTTAATTTTAAAGTCCGTACCTCCAAGAAGACGCTATTAAGTCATAACATTTCCTTCGCTACCTTTTATAAAACGAGGCTTATCAATTGCTACATCATTTTATACTCTCAACATTTATATTCAAAGCCATGCGTAGAACAAATGCCGTCAAACTGGTCATAAAGAGCACAAATAGTGAGCTTGTCGCCCACATGACACCCAATATAACTTTTGTAATATTCCGCAGGGAATTATCGACGAATTGCAAGACCAGGTGTAAGGCTAGGGCCAGTATAAAAATTACTATCAAGCTCGGCATGGCAATCAGTAGGTAAACAGACAGCTCCAGCAGTTCGTTGACCGGAAATATGAATAGAAATACACCAAATATTAATGAATAGATAACCAAAGAAAAAGTACACATATTGAAAAAGTTTTACCGAAAATTTTGAGAAACTCTAATTGACAAAATGACAAGAAATTGTTTCAAATGCAAACATGTTCTGAATGTATAATCGGTTGAGTCGATATGTATATACCCTTACAGCCTTGGCAAATTGAGAACAGGTAAACCCACCGGCGAATTCAAAATATTGCTGGCCGATGTCAAACTTCATATATAAAACATGTAGCGAAATTGGCGCAACATTTCTTTTATATGGAATTTGGTATCCAATAAGTGCAAAAAAGTACTTCACTGTGCTGGTGAGTTTACCTGTTTAGTCTACCATGCTAACCGCTAAACAAGCATGATAAAAATCGAGAACTGGCGGGATAATAAAAAATAAAATAGGTCTGTTCTATTACTAAAACTATTTTTAAATAAAATAGATTTTTGGGAATGCGTTTTACATGGCCAAAATTGTATTTAAATGCAGGGAAATTTATTTGCGGTCGATATAATACATTAGTTATTTATTATGACTTATATAACAGCGGGTCAATGTAGAAGCGGCAACAATATGCTGTTTGTCCGCCACTGATGGTGACACTGATCTTAGAGTTTTAAATTTCAGGTATTGATGCTTAAATAGAATCATTAGATCTGCAGGGCCGATATCGTAATTCCCCAAACCGTAGTGCCACCTTTGAATAAGTTAAAAGAAATTAGTTGTTAATAATCTGTAGGCCGTTCTGGCCGTTGGGGGTGATGCATTTTCCATACACTCGTTTGAAGAAATTCTCCCCAACGATGCTCGCGGCCCAAAACCGACATCATTTTGTAATACATTGCCACCATATTTTTGTAATTTAATCACAACAATCATGCTTTTATTTACTTACTTATTGCTTTTTTCATTGTCTTATTTATTTCAAAAAGTACACACGCATTTTGCTAAAGGCTCTTCCTCCTACTACAAGTTTGTGCCGGCAATAAACATGTTAAAAAAAACTTTCTTGGGCGTATAAAGACTGGAAAAAGTTAAACTAAAGTCACATACTAAGTTTGCATAAATTACTGAAGCTATAAGGAGAACGTGCACAATGACTTTGGAAAGTGCTACACAATGCGAGCAGACTGCGCTAAAACTGTGTATGGTAGCCACATATGTATAAATTAAATACAAATATGTATTACATTAACACACACATGTAGTTGTCCTACTGATGTAAGTTAAAAAAACAAATCAGAAAAGCAAAAAGAAAATTAGTATTAAACACTCAGTTAAATAATCAGTTTTGTCAAAAAGCATAGCACTTCAACTTGATTTGTATTAATTGGCATGCGAAAATAGATCTAATATAAACACTACAAGAGCTTCTACAAAACTTTTTGCGAAAACACAATAAAGTCTTTTTATGCATGTTTGCTTTTATTTGTTTAATGTTTGTAGTTTTTTTATGCTGGATGCTGGTATATATTCATGGAAAAACTTCGCTGCTGCAACTATTTGTATCTTGCATAACAATTAACATCCGGTTGCGCATAACTAAAAAACAAGTTACAAAGTCGGAAGTTCTTTAATTTCCGGCAAATATATATTTTATTTTAATTTTATCTATTTTTTGTAGAAAAGAAACCATTTAATTTAAAGTATCTTAGACTATAAGTAACAGTTGTGCTACTAAAATAGTAATTTTCCGCTTATTTGAGGACAAATGTTGCGTTGGTATAACCAGGCTTTAAAATAATGCTTGATTAAAATTGCTATATATGTTGCTGTAATGCTATGATTAAAAATACTATAGCAAAAGTTAAAATATTTCATCCAACACAGCGCTATATTAATAGCACGATAGAAGAAAATTAAACATATAATAAAATTTATTTCAAAATATTTCCGATATTGCTTTTGCTGTTCCTGTGCTATTGAAAAGAGAAAAGAGCATAGCAATATCAAGTGCTTGCTATTTCTTAATTTGTAAAGTCTGTAATTGAAAATCGTAAACAAATTCATTATGCCAACATGTTTTATCTTGTCATAAATTGTTATAAGGTAAAGTGGGATTTATTTGCCTCCTTGAATACTTACAGAAGAAAACTAAAGGCAAAACAGCAATAAGTAAATCAAATTATGGGTGTTTGAAATAAAACTCCCTGTTAATGCAGCTCAGCTACTGTACCATTTCACAATGCTGTCAATATGGATGCTGTTATATTTGGACTGGTGCTGTTTTCGTTGCTGTGGTATTGTGAATAGTTTGAATACAGCAGTAGCAAAATATAAATTAACGAGAATTCAGTGCTGTTTTGTGCCAGCAAATTTTCTTGGTTTTTGGCTTTTGCTAATGCTAAGTTAAATGACACTAAATGTTTTTAAAAACTAAAAGAAAATTTGTGTTCTTTTTTAAAGAACTTAAATTCTTATAAAAAATACATATATTTTTATATAATCTTTGAAAATATTATTAACTAGTTATTTTACAATAAAAAGTATGTAAATGTGTGTAAAAATGTAAAAAAATAAATTAAAAATATGTAGAAATAAACAAAGGCAATTTTCTTGTAAAAACATTTAATTATGTCCTTGTGAATTTAAACTTTTTATTATATTTTTTCTTTTCCTTTTACTTTTAAGTTTATTTATCTTCAATGCTAATAGGGAAATCAGCACAATTAAAACTAAAATTCCAAAAACTTCCTCTATATATAAATTTGCAAAATTTGTTAAATAAAAGTCTTATTAAATATTTTTTATTTAAAAAAATTTAGTTACAGGAAAAATTTCTCACTTTGTGTCACTTTGTGGAATGCAGAATTTTAAAAAATTCGTAGCAGAAGTATTATAAGCAAAAATTCCAAATATCTCCAAAAGAGTCTTAAAAAATCTTAAACGACAGTTCCCACTAAAATTGTTGCCCAAATATTAGAGATATTGTGTGTTGTAAGTCCGTTTGGTCATCTTGCTTTCAGGTCCTTTAAGGCTGAAAAGAGACTCAATTAATATCTCTATTAAAACTTCCTTTAAAAGCCACCTTGACACATGCACATATATATGCATATATACTTTTATGTTCTGATATTTATTTGTCTTTTCACTTTTGACTCAAGCTCACCAAACGTTACACTAATTTTCAAAATATTTGTTTTAAAATACTTTAATTTAATGCAAGTAAAACGTGATCAAAATCTTGTAAAAAAAAATAAAAAATAATGTTCACAACTCAGAAGTCAAAATTCATTTAAACAATTTTTGACGCCATTTATTCACAGGTACTTTATTTTCAATTTCTTTTTTTTTTTATATTATTCAATGAAAAAGGTCAAAACATTGTTGACCAAATTTAACGCGAATAATAAAAAAAAACACCCAAAAAAAATTGAAATCACAACAGTGAAAACATTACCGTTGCACAGTGGATCATTTTGAAATAAAGCGTATCAAAAATTAAATATTTCACGAAATAGTTGCATAAAGTAAATATGCACATGGAGTTAATACCATCTCACAGATTGACAATCTTTAATATTTTCCTAAATGACAGTTTAGTTTTATTGAAAAATGTTAAAAAAATATATTGATTTTATTGGAAACCTTCTAAGTAGGTGCAGTTTTTTACGTTATTTTTGAATAGTTTCTGTTAAATAATTAAAATTGTGAGAAAAAGTTACGGGAAATCGTATTCATCTAATATTGAACTTTACCAAAACAAAGATATTTATTGCTTTTCAATTGGCTTAATAGTTATGATTTTTGCAACGTAAAATGTCAAAATGATTCACTGTGCATCGTAAAATGACAACTTACTTTAAATTACATTTCACTTTATGTGGCTCGTTTTTATTGTTGTTTTTTTTTTTCCTAAAAATAAAAAGGCAAATAAGAAACCATTACACAACATTATAAACTGGCTGGCCAAAGTTACAACAAACCGCCAGCAAAAGGCAAAATAAAAATTAAAATAAAACAAAACCGGCAAAACACGAAAAATCTGAACCCAAGCTAAATGCCATTAAGTCCCCAGGGTATGTCGCACGTGATTTTTGCGAGTTTTTAAATAAATGAAATTTTTTGTTTGAAAAAAAAAGAAATAAACAAACAAACGGAAAATCCCAACAAAACAATTATTTTTTTATAAAAATATTTTCATGCAGTTTCTGACCCCCTTCTGCCTTTAACCACAATTATGAACATTTTAACACAGTCACAGACGCAATTACAGGACAGCACAGTCAGCCTACTTGCCAGCCATGTTTGGTCCAAGCACTGGACCATTTTTTTATTAAGTTCAACATGAATGAACCTTCGCTCTAACACAGAACAGACAGAAACAACGGAAATAAAATAAGAAAAAAACCAATTAAAATGTACAACAATTAAAGTAAATAACTGTGGTGGTGGTGTGTGTTGCTATTGTTTTCTGTCGTTAATATAGATGTTGGATGACTTTGTTGTTTTGTTTGGTGTTGCTTTTTGTTTTATTGGTTTTGTAATTGTTGTTTAACTCAAAGATACCGTCAAGAAGTGTCATTTTTCAATATCATACTTCAATATCGGTGTAAAAAAACTGATGTTATTTTCTTTGTTTACATAAGAAATGCTGTGTGTATTTAGGGATTTTAATAGTGTTTTGCCGTTAAAAATTAAGTTTGTCAATAGTTATGGAAGAAAAGTAGAGAGAGAAACAATCAGAAACCATTATAAAATTCTATTAAAATTTTAATTAATTTTTAAGCCCGAGATTTACTGCTACAATATCAGAGAGGCTTTTGTTTAATGTAATGCAACTTTTTCTACAAGCAAACACTACAAACCATTTTGAGCCACGTAGTGATGTGTAGAGGAGTAAACAAAGGCTAAGTGTTGCGAATTTATTATGGTGTTGTAATACGAATAGTATGGATTTTAGAAAACATGCCCTGCCGCATTGAAATGCACGCACTTTCACAAAAATTATGAAAAAAAATTTGCCTTAAATGCATTAAATTTTAGATGTTAAAAACAAAATTGTTTTGTATTAAACAAAATTTGATTTGTGTCAACAATGATGAATTTCAAAATTAAGAATTTTTTTTGCCAACTTTTTTTTAACGTAACATTTGAAAAAAATCAATTACGTTTCTTTGCAATCTTAGGCATATAGTATATTTTTAATGTTTTTAGAAATAATTATCGACTGAATTCTTTCAGTTAAGTGTAATTTCTTTTTTTTTAATTAATTTAATCAACAAATTTTCCAATTGATTTACATTTTCAACACTAACTTGAATATTCTTTTCCTCTGTGTTTCAAGTACTTAAATACTATTAACTAATCATTAATATAAAAATCTTTTAGTTGAAACCTTAGCTTTAAATTTTTTCGCCTAAACTCATTTTTTAATTTTCAATTAAATTTTTAATTAATTCATTAAATTTTTATTTAGAATTTCACCAGTTTTTTCATACAACTTTTAATTGCTTTAATTAAGTTTTTATTAAAATTTTGCAAGCAATATTTTAATTGATTCAATTAATTTTTTCATTGGCTTAAAAAAAATTCAAAGAAATTTTTTAATTGTTAAATTTTTTAACTGAAAAAATCGTGTAATTTTTCAATGAAACTCTTTGATTAATCCTAAGTCTTTGCATTGGGTTAATATCTAATTGTTTGCTTAATCTTTTTTGAATTGAATCTGGTACATGGGCATACTGCATTAAGGATCATTTGTTGTAAAAATTGCAGTAATTATTAAATTCTTTTTGATATTCACATTTAGTTTGTATTACCAGTAAAATTTTGCTGATTACTGCATTTTCTTTAGTAATCAATAAAAATTATTTGTGTTTCATAAACATTTTCATTCAAAAGTGTTCATATCAATCATATTTTTATTTTTTTTTATAAAATAAAGTAACGTTCTTGCTTCCAAATATTTGTTATTTGTCAGCAACGTTATATAATAATATACACTGTCAGATTTTCTTAACACAAAGCATTTCGAAATTGACATCGCTGAGTCTAGTGCCATTTTAAAAATATGTTGTACATTTTTAATAGCATTGGTATTTTTTTGCGTTGCGTCCCGTTCGGTCAAGTATAAAATTGATTCCTTGTTCTTATTTCCCGAGAGAGAGAGAGAGAGAGAGAGAAAGAGAGAATCAAGTGTTAAACGTAAAAATGGTAAGAAGCTAGATATATAATTTAATTACAGGCATTTTCAATAAGAATATTTAATTATTAACAAATTAAATTTAATTTGTACTACGAACCTGCTAATTTTTAATTAGCGCCTGAACATATTAATCCTGTAATGAGATTAATTAATTAAAATTTAATTTCATTATCAGTAAAAAGTTATTTTGCATTAAATTTTACTGGTACTGCAAAGTGCCCTTCTATGGTTATGATTATAAACTTATGTTGAAAAATAAATGTAAATCCGCATTCGCTAAAAAAATAATTAATTAAAAATCTAATGGGTACCCTTAAGGGTACTTTTATAATGATTTTCGATAATCAATCGCACGCATGAAATGCATCAAATTTTTTGAAGACATTGGTCAATTAAAGATTTCGTAAATATCGACGTATTACACTATTAAACACTATCGACAGCACGTGAGTAAGTTTATTTACAAAGAACGTTGCTTAACTTTAAAGCTCATACGAATAATATCTATTTGATAGTTATTTCATTTTTTATTTCGAGTAGTTTTACTGAAAATTTTATTTCAAAAACATTTTGATGTATTTTGGTAAAACAAGTAAGTTATTTTATCTTCAGCAATGCAATTCTGGCTGAAAATTCCACACCCGAGAGACCGAAAGATATGAAGCCTTAGTACACAAAGTCGCATTTGTATATATCGTTGATGGGAAATACGTTGCAACTAGGCAAAGGTCAGCAATGAGGAGACACTCTAAGTAAACGAAGCCGGTTTTCGAAATACTACAGAAGAAGGGTTACTTCGGGGACATATTTCATTAGGGTTTTTTTTTCTATTGAGAGATTCATTACAGTACCACTGTAGTACTATTTACTGCAATAAAATTGCTAAAAATGTGCAATAATTAAAAGCTTACAATTGAAGAAAAATAGTTTTGCAAACTTAAATTCATAATAAAATTTTATTTTAACAACAAATTTCTAATTGCAAAAATTTTTTTGGAATTTCTATGCCAATTCTTTTTCTTTGGGTTTTAATAAAACTTTAATGTTTTTGAACTATTTTAAGCTTCCTTACTCGTAACTCTCTCATTTTCATGTAAAGGACTTCGAGAATAAGACGATTCTCATCAATGTTGTTGTAAACACTAAAACATTTCTATCCCCTCTACCTCACTACCTATCTTCCCTATTCTATCACTTTCCAAAGAAACTGACGCTTTATAAAAAAAATTTTTAGTAGTAGGCACTAGAGGCCGGAGTGTACTTTCCCCAAAAAAATCAAGACTAAGAAAATTTTAGCTTTTTTTTAATTTCGAAATTCGTCAGACACTAACTTTTATCCCCCAATATATGAAATATAATTTTTTAGTAAAACCATTGGTATAGAAACAGCAAGACAACTTTTAAAATATATCCATAAGGTCCCAATAATTGAATGGTACATTTGCATTAAAAACTTGTACTTTTTTAATCAGGCTTTGTGTGCTGCCCGAAATTAATTACTAAAAATCTCTAAGCAACATTTATTGTGTGCTGAGAGTAAAAAAATGCATATTCTCGATTACAAAATATTACTTTTGCCTAGTTTTTCAATATCCAAATAACACAAATAACAATCGAGCGATTAAGGCGAAAATTCGTGAAAACTTTTTTTTGCTTTTATGTTTTTATGGCATTTTTCTATTCGTAACTATTTAGAGCCCATTTAGTAGCAGCAATAAATTGATTTGTGTCAAAAGAGAAAACAATTTTCAACCCTGAACGAAAATAAATACCAGCAGACCAACACTTGTTCTAATTTTTTCCTTTTCCAATATGTTATTTATGCGAAAAGAGGAATTTTCCATCCAACAAAAAACAAAAAAAAAAAAAAAAAACCAAAGTAACAACATGCTTTTAAACAAATAGAAAATAATAAAAAGTGGGTATAAAAAAATTTGTTACTAGTTGAACTTTATTTTGGAGCGCTACCCCCACGTAATGTTGTTATCATTGTTTGTTGTTATTACTGGTGCCATTTCAAATACTCCAAGGACATGAAACAACAAGAAGTTTGTAATTTTTACAAATCTGAAAAGTGGAAATAAAAAAGCATTCCACATAAAAGTCAAGTTTAAAATTTATTGCCTTCACTAAGGGTGCAACTATTTTCATTTAACATCTCTCAACAACCATAACAACGGCAACAACAAAACACACAGAATTTGTTAATAAACGAGCAAAAAAAAAAATGTTGCTAAAATCAAAAGAACAACAAGAATAACTTTCTCGTTTGTTTTCCCCAAAAAAGCAAAACTAGAAAGCAGCACGGCGGACGTTATGAGAGAACGAAATAAAATGTTTATGAGACGTTCATTCCGTTTAAATCCAGATATAATAAATTGATTTATAAAACTCTAGAGATTATATTTAAATACTTAAATTCGCAAGGCCATTTGAAATTCTTGTCTCGCAATTAGAACATTAACAACAAAATTCTTAATTGTAAAAATGCTTAAGTACAAATATAAAAACTCTTTTTAATAGACAAACTTTTGAAATCAACAACAAATTAATACGTTTACAGTTGTGCTTAAGTAACAAAATTAACAAACTAATACTCATACGCCGTAGGGAGGAGGAACAGAAAAAGAAGAAATGGCCGAATAGAAGGCAGTAGTGGTACTCGTATGGATGTAAAACTTTAATAGAAACATCAGTTAGGAATAAATTTGTAATTTTTTCTAATTCATTCACACAAAGGCCTGCATATTTGATCATGTGTGTATATGGATGTATGTGTGTGTGTGTGTGTGTGTAAAAGTTTATAAAATTTCTTGAACTTTTTGGTGTGCTGTTCTCAAATTTTCACAGAATGTGAAAAACTTTGTGAAACTACAAGTTTCTATGAATGTTCATCTATTTGTTTTAGTTCAACCAAAAACACACAACATACGAGAGTTTCTGTTGCTAAAAGAACAGCAGCTACAAAAGTAAGAGTCTTCAAACTAAACAGCTAAAATCAAAACATCAGTAGCAGTTACTCAGCCTCAACACACCCACATACCCGTGTTCGTGTATGTTAAATATCTATGTATGTGAAATGTGTAACATAGGGGTCGCTACATCCCACAGAAATAAATAATTTCAAATATAATAAAGATGCTGTTTAAAAAGCCCACAAATACCTTAAAAGGAAATGGTTAAAAAAGGCACATTTTATTATAAAGGTCAAATGTTTGGTGGCTCTGGACTGATAATGATAAATATATCAGATTAGTTTCAAGGGAATTTAATGCCTCAAAAAAATGGCAAACTTTTCAAGTCTGCTATGTGCTGATAGCTTTTACTCCACAACAAGTACAAAGTGCAATTAAATCTTAAATAGCGCCAAACCAAAGATCAGTTAAAATAAATGTATTCCAATCATCGGCTGCTATATGGGCATTTGTTTGGGAACAGAGAACGCTGTGAAGGCAACGGCAACATAGTCCTTCCCTAGACATAAAAACGTAACTGAACTATTTTCAAACAACTTTACGTAGTAAATTGAGATCGAAACACGACAGTGCTGAAGAGAGCTATTAAAAAAGCTTAAATTCACCAAACAACACGGACTATAGCCTGTGAAAAGCTGTAAGGCACTTAAAAATGTCGTATTGCATACGAATCCCTATTAAGACCTAAAAACCGCACAGGTGCAAGGAACTAAAGTGAAAAGGTTAATGCCATGTGCAACTTTGGAGTTTTCCCATGCTCTTGGAAGATGTCTGAAACTGTTATGATTCCTCAAACACTACAGCACTCAAGTCAGCTTTCGTCACACAGGCTCTCTAGCCTCCTGCAATTTTGTCGAAGTTGTTTGAAACATTATTCGCGTCGTCTTTACAAGCTTATCTAACTGAGCAAAATATTATTGCGAACTGAGTGAGGTATTATGTATTATAAATAATATTGGTGTATGTCATTTAGCTTTAATGTATTGCTTGTGCATCTGCATAGAAGGTAGTCTAGGTGTTTAGGACTTATCGTCTACACCCCTTGGTGTATAAGAAATGAAAATATCATAGAGATTTAAAAGTTCCCACTATCCCACAAGAAATAAAATCTTACTAGTGCAGATATGTCAATAAACTAGTGGTCCATCTCAACACTCTAGCAAGCGGCTTATTGCATTTTCGAGGTTACCAAAGACTAAGAAAAACAGATGCGGCGAAATGGCCCAATTCTATATAGACTATTTATAATGTTTTATTAAAAAAAAAAAAACTTTAAATTTGTGCCCTTTTGTTGTACTCGAAATTGGTTTACGCCCACAAGAGAAGGGTGCCTCTTAAAGATGTTACCCTTAGCAATGGCGAAATGTGTTGCCTTTTATGATCTCTAAAATGTAATAAATATAGTTTAATCTGATTCATAACTGCTACCACTTAGGCCAGCAATACAAAAGCTCAAGAATTAAAACTAAAGGTACAAACTGGAGTTGTGTCAGTCACGAATTAGTTCTTTCGATTGAGAGATTATTTCACAAATATGCTAGCAATTGTACAAGAATTACAAAAACATCACACAATTTATTCTGATGTGTCATACACAAGATTAAAAAATTGCTTGCTGTTTTTGTAATAAATGTAAAGTTGCTACCAACTTTCTGAAAAATTCTCTAAATTGAACGAATTAGTTCATAACAAACACGTTAGAACTGAGTGAGTCTGTAGCAGAGAACTATGGACACGGCTGGGAAACACATCGACTCGATACACTCGTCCTCCGAAAGCGTCATACAAAAGGCTTCCATAGTATCAGCAGGAGATTAAACAGATATTTATGTTTAGGATATCTGCAGGAGCAGATCGGTAACGTATTAAACCATTGCCGGTTTTCTCACAACCTAGAAAATTTGCCATTAAAGGGACACATTTCATGATGATAAAAAAAATATGTTTATTATCCTGAAAGGAATTATATCTGTGTAAAAACTGTTAGCGCTAAGTCGTACAATATATTTGCAAGCATTTTCTTTTGTAAGAAAATTTTCACTCAAAAACAATCTTCTGCAAAACTTACAAATGATAATTTACTACACGTTCGTACATATGTACTCGTATATGGATGAAAGAGAGTAATGAAAGAAAGTTTGCCCTACAACTATCGTGCGTGGGGAGTAGTGGGGGAAGTTTTATAGACCATTTTAGTGGTGCTCGTTTTTCATGCATTATCCAAATTTATTGTTGCTTAGCAATCAACGCTTTAATAGAAAACGCAATAAACCTTAAACAATTTTAGCAATGTTGTTAAGTTTTCAACAAATTTGCTCTTCTTTTGTAACAGCAGCTGCTGCTGTAGCAGTAGCAGTTGTAGTTTAGGTCACCATAATGGCAACAGTAAAACTAATAGCAGAAGTAGTGGCACAAGTTTGGCTTATTTTACTTAACATCATTTTAAAGATACCTTGTTTTATACACAGAGAGAGAGAGAGAGAGAGTGAGAGAGAGAGAGAGGGGGAGAGCGTATGTTCTTGATATTCAATATACAAATTCAAATCTCGTGTTTTTATGCATATTTTTTCTTTTATAAATATATGAATCTGCAACAAACTAAGTTGTTTGTTTTGCCAGAGTTTGTGCTCGTCCCCAGCACTCAACTCGGGTATTCTATATTCATACACTCACACACAGATAACTATGTGTTTCAGCCATACACATGTGTGTATGTGTGCATATGTTTCTATTTAAGACAACATAATGTTTGTGGTTCTATTGAAATTATATGTTGTTGTTACGTATGTGTGTAGGTATCTGTGAGTGTAAGTAAGTTTGTTAATGTCAGTGGAGAACATCGAAAACTTGTTTCCTTGCTAAAGGGTCATGTATCACATCGAATATGGTTACACAAATGTACGTGCAACAAAGACCCTAGTCTATGTATGAAGACTGTTGAAGTGAAGTTTTTTTTTTAATTGTTTGGGTTTTCATTGTCATTTTTTTCTTGTTTGTTTTTCACTGTTTTCTAATGTATGCAAAAAAAAAAACAAACAAACATAAAAGAGGGGAATAAAAAAGTATAAAGAAGTAGGACTTCAGTTATTCTATGGAAACTAAAGTCCACTTAATGTATGCAATAAAACTTTTAACATAAACAAATGATACAAACAAACACATGCACTCCTACACATACAATCAAGACAAAATTGATATGCTGGCATCTATTTAAAAAATACACATGGGTATGTTGTACATCAAGATGTTGGTCCATTCATACGTTCATATATTGTAAATGTTGTTCATGCACTTAAAAAGTTGAAGAAGCAAATGTTTCTTCCATCATAAGTTCTTTGATAAGTATTTATGGTTGATTGCTTGAATAGCATAAGAAGAAATTAAAAAATCATAAAAATATCCAACAGTGAACGACAAAATAAAATCTTGTAACTCAAATGGAAATAGGAAGCAGCATTTTGTAAATTAAGTGTCCGATAAAGTTTTCTCTGAGCGTGATCGTGTTGCAATGATTTCTTTTGCAAGCCTAGGAACTATTATAGCAGATAGAGAAGTAATTATTTTACGTTATAAATTTAAGAAAAGGTACAAAATATTTTAATGTTCACTGCTAATTTCGTAAAAGTTAACAGTTCCTCTTCTATTCTTTACGTACTCTGGTTGAGAGGGATTTGAGTTGTTGGACTTTAAAACAAAAAACTGCATTTAATATTAAGAAAAAGAAATCTTAAAAAAGCACACACACACACACACACAAATATACTTGAGTTATTCAAAAGAACTTGATTTAAGAAATTAAGCGAAAGTAGCAAAGTCAAGGCAGTTTTTAATTTCAATAATACTTGTTATTTTAAGAATAGAATAGTAAACATTGTTGCTATAGATATTCTACAAAACATTATTTATAGGACATTTAAGCACATCAACAAAAAAAACTATTTGGGAAAATTATACCTTCAATAGACTTATTTTTATTTACATAAATGTAATCAATCTCTTTTACAGTATGTCATTTTGAAAACAATTATTTGCAGATGTTTATAGGGTTTAAAGTTGCTACTACAACTAGTAAAAATCACAGCTTCAAGTTGCCAAAGCCTGCATGTGTTTCTCCAGCGGTTGTTGGCGTAGCTAAGTCTGGCACAAACATTTAAATGTTTTCTTATGTTTACAGTTAATACGAACGTAGAGCGGGAATTTCTACCAGCAGGCAAACAGTTTTAATTATTGTTAGTAATATTTTCCCCATAAGCTAGTTGAGCCTAAGGTATCTCATGTAAATGAAACAATTTTTCCAACGTTCCAACAATGTTTGTTGACTTTATCATGGGGAATAGTAATACTAATTATTTGATTACACTAAAATATTTCACTTAGTTCAATTTTTATAAAAACGGGAAAGTTATTATATGAAAATTTAACAAAAAAATATAATGATATATTAAACGAAATAAACACAACCTTAAAATTATATCAGAGAATATATTATTTAATTGCAATAATGGTTATAGTTATGTATTGTTTAGAATTTTCAATCATCAACACAGCTTTTGAAGTTACTGCTCAGCATGAAAATAATAGAGAAATGATTAGCAAAAAGTTGTTTTGCGGTTAAAATTACAAAGCCGCTATTTTCATAGGAGGCCTGCAAGGTTTGTGGGAGCACTTATTTGGTGGGGTAGATAGGAATCGACAAGAAGCTAAGGCGCTGCAACTGTAGTTTACCTTGAAAGATATTCCGTGAAATTCATCTCCATTGAATGATTGCTGTATATTCAAATCAATTCCCTTTCAGTTAATATTTCAAAACAATATTTTTAATCAAAATAATGTTTTCCTTTGTTGTTTAAACGGAATAAAGTCAAATAATGAACCTGCTCGTTTTTTAAAACTGTTGGACAAGGCGGCCTCAATAAATGCAGGTCTATATTGTCAGTCTGTTGCGGATATGTGGTTTTGACAGCGTCTGTCTTTGACTATTCAATGACTGATGCCAAATTGTCATGGCAAGCTACACTATTGAGCGGCGCGTTTAAATGATAAAACTTTATTCAGATTTTGTAGCTACGCGTATTACGGCAATTTATGACAGATACAGTGCAACATGGAATTCAAGGCGACGGAATGTATAAACAATTAGCCAAAAACCGGACGCCAAAGCAATGCTAAAGCGGCCAACCGCTGCTCTGGGAGTGTGAAGAAGAACGCGAGGTAATGCATTCATCGCCGTTTTTGAAAATTCGGTGTTCAAAGGCAATGACGATGACAAGTGCCGTATTGGAAACCTCTTTATAATATATATTTTGATTTGTTTTTTAATTGTCAGCCATGTTTTCGGATAGAATAAATTTATAATTTTTTGTGAAATATGAATTTTCCAAGAAGCACAGTAAACTGTGGATGGTAAAATATTTTTTAAAAATGATAGGGTAATCGCCAAAACCATTAGACCGATTTGTTGGGCCCACAGCGGTCGAATTTTTTGAAATGGCGATTTTGCGAATATCATATAACCCGTTTCTTGCTTCAAAAACCCGGTATTCAATTTTTCCTTTTGTTTTTTTTTTAAATAAAATAAAATATATATTATAGGATGTCCCCTATGCATACACAAGTTATATATTGGGGAATTTTTGCCATGCTCGCCAGTGGCAACTCTGAAATTAAATAGCTGTCATCAATGAATGTTATTATTGCTAAAGATGATGAGCTACACAAAAAAGAACGCATTATTATTGCGAAAAGCCATTACGCTGAGACGGCTTGCAATTTGCATCATTTTTGTTGGCCTCTGGCTCTTACAAAATTATTTTATCTTACCACTTTTTCCTTACTTTTTGCAACATTTTTTTCTGTAATGAAAATACATTTAGTTTACATATGTACGTTGTAAGTTCAACTATATTTGTATTATTTCATTACTAAATTTAATAGAACGCAAAATAGCACTGAACGTGGCACATAGCCAGAATCGGCTTGTCACCAAACCAAACTTAACAAGAGATGACGGAAATTCATTCCAAAATCACCCTGTCGGAATATAAAATCGAGAATTACTGAAAGTATCTTTATATAACTACAGATGTGTAATTGGGTATTGTTTTGTGCTGTGTATCGGAGTTGGCAATAGAAATTCATTAAAAAATGAAACATTTGGCTGGAAAAATTTATAAATTTTATGTAATGTTTTTTTTGGAAAAGTTTTATATAAAGAAAAAACCATAAGAACTTGTGTATGACTTCTCTTTGCAACTTTTTTTCCAAAACAACTTTTCGGAACCCGTTTTAAAAATTACAATTATTCGAACTATTAGAAAACCGGTTTGTGGAAAATGTCAAATAATCAATCGATCGCCCTAATAAATAAGCAAGATTTAATGCTACGAAATTTTTAATTCATTTCGTAGCAGTGGAAGCAAGGTTGTAACTGGCTGTTTTAGTTTGCGTAAAAAATATTTTATTGAAGAAAAACATTGTCGCAAAGCTGGAACACTTTAAGTGGAACATAATTGGGTTTTATGAATCTCTTCAGCTGATAATGATGACCAAGTGCGTCATATCAAGTATCTAACTTTCTAAAACACTTGTCAAGCGCTTCCGGTGCCTTAGTGCTTTAGTGCCTTTTACGTTTCCAATATTTCTTAGACAGTTCAGCGCTATAGCGCTCTGCGGTATTCGTTGATGCTGGTTTATATATTACGTACACATTCTCGTTTATTATTTATTTTGCTTTAATTATTTCTAATTTTCATATCAGTATTTGTTTTTATGAGAAAAATAAAAAAAACAATAGCGCTAATAATGATAATAACGCAAATATTTAAAACATTTTTTTTCAGCTGCTGTTTTTGTTGCAACATTTTTAATGGCAAATTAAATACAGCCAAGGGAGACTCACATTTCGCATAAATCTCTAGCATTTTTTATATTTTTCGATGCTAGAAAATTTGCGGCAATATTAGATTTTGTAAAACAGTGAAATCCGGAAATAATTTTACAAATCATTTTTATTATTTTGTTTTTATTGGCTGTTGTATTTTTTTCTCACTCTTGTTTGTTTTTGTTTTTGAATTTTTTGTAATATTTTGTCAACACTAACTATTGTAATTTACATGGAAATATAATTTTTGTTGTTATTTTCTAAATCATGACGACTTTGTTATTGTTTTATTTTTATTTTTCTATTCCATTCCACGGCTGGTTTATGATGTTTTCAAAACATTATACGGAGTGTGTGTGTGAAAAGCAGCGGCAGCACGAGCAGCACCAGGGCCAGTCAAACAAACCGCTTTTCCCTTTCTCGCCTCTTAGCCTGTGTTAATTGCTGTTGTCAATTGTTTATGTTGTTGTGCTCATTCATGCGTATGCATGAATTCATTCTCAATATTATAATTTTTCCTTTTTTTTTTGTTGTTCAGCCATTTTTTTATTTTAATTATAAATTATGATGGTGTGTGTAATCACCAAGCATGTGTGTCAGTGTTTGATAATATATGTATGTGTGTGTGTGCGCGTGTTAGTTGTTGTTGTTATTAAATAGATTTTTGATTGTTGCGATTTGTTAATCTATAATTTATGCACAATTATTTTAATTACTGTTTGCTGTCATAAACAGTTTGTAAATTTCAAAAATACATTGTCTACTGCAAGTTTTTTTCCACTTCTTTTTGCATTGTCTCTATTATTACCTGGAATTATAAAATGACAAGAGATTAAATTTAAATATTGTGAGCATGTTTTATAAATTTCACTAAAGCCAAAGATTACTTCATAACCAAACAAAAGAATATGTTAATTGCAGGCTTTATTTTTAATACACAGCTCCGCTAGATATTGTTCGAAATCGTATAAATTCAAAGTTAACAATCGGAGTGGCTGAATTTTGTACGACGAAGCAGAAGACTTATTAACGGAAATATGTTATATGTTTTCGTTGTGTTCTTCACAACCCCTGCCTTCAAGATTAACGAATGCTGACGTCATGACCTAGAAGCAGTCAAGTGCGGCAGTGGATATTATTAATACCCTTTAGTACTCTATTGTAATTAGGCCTGTGATAAGGATGTAAACTGGTGGATCCTTGATTCGATTTTATTGGAAACAATACTCTTTTAAAAATGATGAATTTAACCAGTCATCCGCTGGTCACCTTCACACCGCCTACAGCCTCTTTGAGTACTTAAAAATATATACAATTACATTAATTTGTATATGATCCGTTCATTCTAATCAATTTCGTCAATTTTGATCAAATTCAGTCGTCTGTCACTTGCCCACATACAACTTGTTTCGTATAAATTAAGGTTAGTGCCTACTGGCTCAAATCAGCGCATCTATTTGCCCTACTTAACTGCTTAGTTAATTTTTTTAATAGCTTTTGGCAATAACAGAATGTTTGTTTTTGTAAATTTCCAACCAATTACTTTTTAATAAGTGCTTGGTTGCCTTTCATCAAAGTTAACTTCAATACTCGTAGGTGGTTTATTAAAGTGAAAGAGAAAAATAAATTAAAAATTCTGTACCGTCAATAAACAATTGTGTCATTACTTTCAGATGTATATTCAACATCCATTGCAAGGTGTGTAAATAAACATACACATTATGTATAGGGTTTCCCTAAAAGGGCAATATTTATTTATGTACACTCTGAAGGAAATGTCTTCAGTAGCAAATGAAGATGCAGTCTTATGGCTTGGCAAAGGAAATTGTAAATGAAATTTAGAAATATAGAATAGGGGAGGTATTAACTCATTATCTCTTTACTAGCAGCCGCATGTTGATAGCACTAAACACTTATATCCAAAATCAGCAATACTTTTCTAAACAGAAAATGCCACTTTGTAAATATGACCCCCATAACAATCAAAAAACTATTTATTTTGTCTAATACATTAAACTAAAATAACACTATTCAAATTACCACCAATACTCTGCGTATGCAAACTGCACACACACACAATGTTTTCGCATTTGTGGTAGCTTTATGTGCAACCAATAGATGCATGCTACTGCTGCCATCATCATTGTCGTCATCGCCACTCATTGCTGGCAGCAACAAAATTATACAAACTAATATTCGTCATCCTCCTGATGATAAGCATTTATTTGCTCTTCCTTTTCATACAGCCACGTACATGATTATGTACAACACTGCATGCAGGTGCATGCATTTGTTGCTAATAAACATACAACAAACTACCAGCTATCATAATTTTCTGTTGTTGGTATTTGGTGTTTAAGGATTTTCATTAGCCTACCTTTTCAAAATGAAATTGACGCATGATTTTAAAATGCAATCGGTCGACCACAACGTATAAATTTTGCTATTAAACACTGAGAAAAATAATTGTATTGGAGTCTGCTGCATTTAAAGAAACAAAGTTATGTTTTTGTATTAAGTGAAGGAGTTTCCCCAAAACGAAATATATTTCAAAGCAGAGCAGAAGATCGCTTCTGTTAAAACGGAACCCAGCACAGGTACCTGAGGGAATCAGCAATTTTTCAGACGGCTCCAAAGTAGTGGATGAGACGTATGGGGGTCTTTATTCAAGAAAAAGTGACGGATATACTTCCGTCTTCCGGATGGCTGAAGGGGCTGACAGGCTTGTGAAGGTTAACATTTTTAAGGACAGCCAATCAGCAATATGGGCACTAGAATTCGATAGGGTTAGATGCAGGACAATTCTGGAATGTAAAAAAACTATACACGTCTACTCAACGCAGATAGGTTGCGCATTATTTATATGACGGTTCACTATGGCCATTAAGACCATATATCTCCAGGAGGTGGGCTTAAGTAGCGCGATGTCGCGTGAGTCTACAAAAGCCGAGCTGTAAGGTTGGGCAAAAGAGGCCCATATTTTCTGGGCAACTAAAAATTCTATATTTCCCGGCCGATAATTTAATGGATCCATCTTATTTGAGTAGTAAGTCTAGAGTCAAGGAACAGAGATCCTATGATGATGTTTACTTTTTTTAGAATCGAGAGCACATAACGGGCTGGTGTAATGGCCCAGCTGTTTTCTCCCCTCGTCCCAACGTAACCTAAAATAAACAAAGATTTAAAGCGAAACCGGTTTGTCGCCAAACTTGACAAGAGATGCCAGAAACCCGTTTCAAATATCTACATCAAATCAAAATTAAATTAAAAATCAAGGATTTTTATTATAAAATCTTTTCACTGGCTGTTGGTTGTAATACCATTATTATGTTGAACAGCTTACTGTCATTAAAAATAGGTCCATCTTTGCATGTAACAGAGGTAGAAATCTCTAAATCTGCGTTGATAATTTTTTTCGTTGTAAATGAATTTTGTACTCGTGTGTAAGTAGGTGTGTGTGCAAATTAGTTATTCCTCTATCAATACAAAATCCCCTTTTGGTTAGACATTGGCACCAGAGTTAGCTGTGGTTCTATATAAATTTTAGTATTTTTGTTGCCTGTGGTTGGTTTATTTTACTTAAACAGTTCAAAAATCCCCTACGCACAAAAGCCAAATAAGGTGGTGAAAAGAGGGATATTACATGAAAATTAGTTTTTACAACAGCAACAATTGTTACCTATCTTTATTAAATTGCAACCACACCCCAGGATCCTCGTCGTCTTACACAAATAAAATTTTTACTTTTATTTATATCATTAATTTATATTATTAATAAATATATATATTCACTCAATCACTATCGTGATCACTCATACATTTAAAATCTGCGTAGGCGTTGTGGCTGCCTGTGATGGTCATATTGTTGTAATTTTGTAGACAAACTACGTTGATAGTGGTAGAAGCAGTGGCGTATATGTTAATGATGCTAACAATGTTGATAATATCATTTGTCATTCATTGTTTTTTTTTGTTGTGCAGATGTGGGCTTCGTCAGCATTGCAAAGGTGATTTAGGATGTAGATTTTCATATTTTGGTATTTCATATCTAAACCGCAGGCATGCAAACTTTCATATACATCCTCGTATTTTCGTCTACATAAGTCTATGAATATGTATGAATGCATTTTGGCGTGTATGGTCAACTGGTATATATTCATAAATTCATTAAATATTCATAAATGAATTAAGAGAGGCTAGTTTTGATTTTAGGTGTGAAAAATATGCCAAAAATTAGCATAACATTAAATGAAAATGGAAAAAGGATGCGTTTCCCAAAATCTAAACAATTTATAAAATTTTTTTAGCAGAAGCTTTGTGATACTTTTAATAAATGTGTGTTTTAGTTACTCATAATAAATTGATTTTATTCGATTTCACTACTCAACTCATCAAATGAACGCGCAAGAGAACAAAGAGAAATGAATCCCCATGTCGCTTACTTATAGACATTTTAGTAGAGATTTTCCAGTTATTGGCACAAAACAAATCATAGTGTTCATTGATTTGACCACATAATCATGTTTGTTGTAAGAACGCATGTCCAACGTAGAACGTCTGCGTGAATCCGGGCGTATTTGGGTGTGATTGTGCTAGAACTAAACGTAAATGTTAATGATCATGTGTTTGTAGATGACTGTTTGTTAATGCACACATTTGCTTGTGTGTGTATGTAGCTGTGTATCTCTCTCTCTGTCTATGCAAGTCATTGCGTTGGGTTTCAATGAAAATTTGTACTGTAAGGATTACAAAAGCAGGCAGAAAATCTTTTGTGTAATGCAAAACGGAAGCAAACAAATTGTTAATTGTTTTATGAGGTATACATTTGCGTGTATGTGTGTGGGGGGATGGGTGTGTGTATGTGTGTGTATGTAGGTGCAATTCAGATGTCTGCATTCCAATTAATGCTAACAGTATTAAACACATATCCAAAAAGAAATACAAACTGTAAACAAAGTTGTTGCAGTATTTCCTTTATCCTTTTTTGCTTTTCATTTCTGCTCCTGCCGTATTGTTGTTGATTTATTGTCGTACAAAGAAATCCCTTTTGTGGTAAAAAGTACATCACAGAGCGAAACACAACATTGATTGCAAATTGATGTAATTGGATATGTGAATAAAGAAGATTAAAATTCCAATTCAGAGAAAGTAGCAGAAGCTAGTTTAGAACACAACTCAAAGAAGCATCACATGAATTAAGGGTGCATTCTGTGCATCTTAGTTTCGTTATGATTTGTGAAGGGAGAAGTTCCCAAATATGAAATCTACATTTACCTGTGTTCTTATATATCTTTCACTCTTATAAAATCATGCAGACGGCATTGGCAAATCGGCTGGTTAACTGAGGTCTTGGAAAAAATTAACTTCAACAGCGGACAGATTGATGTCGCTCCTTTAGTAAGAATCCAGACAATATTTGTATTTGTATTTTATGTAGTTGCAAATAAATATTGTAGACAAAATTTAAACAGAATGATGGGCTGGAAAATCAAATTTTGTTTTATGCTTATTTAAAAATTTTAAACTAAACAAAATAATTGGATTTCCAGCTTGCAACAAAAATACGTATTGCAACTAGCGACCCGCAAATACCAAAAAATATACAGCCGTGCACTTTTTATTTAATCCGAAACAAGAAAATATCTAAACAGGCTTTAAAAATAAATAACATGAAGAGCAATAAGAGCAACAACTACGCAACAAAATAAAAGCTCAATACTTTCGCTTACGTTTATTATTTCTCTAAATAAGTCAAAGTTATTAAAAACGAGAGATTGTAAATGTCGAGAACAGAATTTCATTTCCTGAACATGCTATTATAAGGCCAGGGATAATCGTATTTAACAATAATTATGAGGAATGTCACACTGAAAAAAAATTCAACAAAGTAAAACCTACACATACCTGCCTGCCTGCCTGACTTTCCTTTCTTGGTACCTAATACTAATAAATAATACAACTCAATCAAATCAGCATAGCACATTCACTGCTTTAATATCAAATATTGAATGAACTGAAGGCAAAAGCTCTGCCATGGCAACTACATTTCTATCGCGACGATTTAATTTACTAGAGAAAAGATATGAACAATAAAGGCTCCCTTCGACAATCGCAAAGTCAAAAGCAAATGTGATGAATTCATTTTCTATAAGTTAAATAGATAAAACTAATCGCATCATCAGATTCTAAGGCTTAACGTTACCTACAATAAAGAAAATTATCCCGCCATTGTTCTAGAGAAAGGCAAAATATTACGGCTGCAAAAAAGGAACACTTTAGCATCATGGTTGCAATTAAACAACAAAGAAGCGAAAACTTTATTGCAACAAAGAGCAAAGGGAATAATCAAATTATTTTGATATTGTAAAGCAAGTAAATATGTCTTGCATATGTTTGTTGGGAAATTATTATACAGCTGCAATTTTAACTTGATCTTCTTTTTCATTTCTCAGCAGAGCCTTTTATTACATTAAATTTTGACATACTTTTATCTTGCAGAGAAATAACTACGTCTCTTTTGCTTTTTAACATTGAATTATGAATTTTAATAATTTCTTTGTAAATTTGTTCTATTTTATATAAACTCTAGTTGAACCTTTTCTTTTTGAATATTGTCGAGGCCAGGCAACGAATGTCAAGGGTGAAAATTATCGACGCATTATGACGGAATTCTTTTTGCCAAACCTACGAGCTCATCCATCGTACTCTTCACACACGTGGCTTCAACAGTATGGAGCGACTGCACACATAGCCAGAGCTTCGATGAAAACTGCTTCGGGAAAATTTCCTCCAAAAACTGATCAGTCGCCCACCGAGTTCGCCCGACCTAATTCCCATGGATTTTTTTTTATATGGCTACTTCAAAGAGACAGTTTACAATGACAATCCCCAATCTCTTGTAGCTTTAAAGGAAAATATTCTTCGAGAAATCAGCTCAATTGAACCAATTTTACTTCAGCGTGTGGTGCAGAACGCAAGGCCCTGTTTGGAATAGTGTGTTTAACTCGACGGAAGACATCTGGATGACATACTCCATTCCATTCTATTTCCAATCTATCGTTCAATACTCTTAATAAAACTTTGTGTCAATTATTACGTTTTTTATTTAAGTTTGAAAATATAAATCTGCTACTAGACACCCTGTACATACGTATGTATAAAAATTGGTAAATATTAAATGTATAAATGTTAAAAATCCCAGATAAATATGAAACCGCAAGAATCAATTTCTGTTACGAAAATCTCAAACCTAAAAGAAATTAAAAACAAATGGACAAGGGACACAAGTCGAACTGTTGCTGTGACGCTGTACCTATCTGAAAAGTTTAATTTAATATCAGTCATATTTTGCGGCAGACATTTACTACGCTCATTACTAGTTGTAAATGGACAATTAAAAATTAAAAAACTTTATTACAATAATAAAAACGTTTCGTTAAACTAGTTATCAGTACTTGAATGTCTATAACGTAACGACATGTCACTAACAATGGACGATATTTTATATTCAGCATTTAATTTTGGTTTTAAATAAAAATAGCAGGCAATAAACCAGCTGATGATGTTGCAATCATTTTGCCATCTAAATTAATAAACTAGCAAATTGGAAACAAACTCAACCAAGTACTTAATTGATTTAGGAAAATTGTTTTTATTCATTTTACTAATAAACGGAAAATGTTCGAATATAAAATTCTAAAAAAGTCGCTGTTGAAAAAGACAAAATAAACAAAACTTGAATTCAATACCAACAGTAAAGTTGCGAGTGATTTGTTGACAACGAATCGTACAAATTACATTAATTTGATTTTTCCTAAAACCTTTGAGTTAAGATCAAATGTTTTGCAAAGCAAAGAGTTTATGAATTTATTTTTTAATGAAATGTTTTCGCATAACAAATTGACATTTCATAGATTTAGTGCCTTTAATTATTCCCCAACCTCGTTTAGCTGTCACCTTGTTTAAAATTACTTAATTGGCAAAAATATACCAAACGAAATGAAAGAATTACGTTACAACACTTGAGTGTATGTGTGTGTATTGGTATTTATACGGGTGTATACGTAGCTCCGTAATTATGCTACTTGTGCTGCGTTCATTCATTTCTAAGAAATACATTGAAATTTTTTAATACTTTCAACATCAACGAATTTCGTATAAATATTCAAATTAAAAAGGGGAACGAATAAAAAGGAAAAGATTAGGTGTTTGCTACGTGGTTTGCATTTTAAAATTATAATTTCTGTGTGTCAATTAAATGTGTAATTTTGTTGAATATTCAAAAATATTATTATAGATTTTTTTTGTTTTCATATTCTTTGGGCTTTTTCCTGTACAAACCCCCTTCTTTTGTTGTATTATATCTGTTTTTGTTTTCTGGGTATTTGCTATTGCTGGCATCTTTCATTTCGCTTCTCGATTCCACCACGAATATATAAATCATTTAAAAATGTAATGCTTCCCCATGGACGAATAAAACATTACCACAAATTATAACAGCAGCAAAAGCGTTACTTATTCCTCTTTTTTTCCAAGTTCATTTTACTTTTTCGTTTTTTATTTGTTTTTATCTCTGTTGCTGTATTGGAGTTTCAGTGTCAATTTCAGCTGACCAATTTTGTATTCGTTGTGATCTAAAGTGAAGCATGAATGAAGCACTGCTTTGAATACAACCAATCATACTTTTGTTATTGTTGCTCTGGTTTTTGCTATTGTAATTGTTGTATGTTAAGGGAATAATAAAGGGATTGTTTTTAATTGTAATTTTATTTTACACTTTGGTACTTTTAACATAAACAATCTGCAGACAAATCCAGCAAAAAAAAAAGGAAAATTATCCATTAAAGACCAAAAGAGTTTAAGGCAATACAAATGAATAATAAACCACATTACAGTGAAATTACTAAGGAAAATAACACTATGGCGAATAATAGCATTCAATATCGATCGAAGTTTTAAACGAACTTACTACGGATATTGTATGCTTTAATTTGTCCCTAGATATTTTTATTGAAATATTTATTTGTTATTAAATGCAATTGCATTATTAAAATTAAAATTAAACCCTCAAGTTTATGTTAAAATTATATCATAGGCAATGATTAGTAATCGCATTAATTAATAATTAGATTACATTAATTTCAATGGAGAAGAAATTGTTTAGATTACAAATATTTCCAATTTCGTGTGATTCCTAATTAATTGTAATTACAAATAATCTAAAAATAATTAATATTACTTGAGATTACTACCAAATAATCAAAAAGAATTAAAAGTAATCAAAAAGTTATTCGGCTACTTTTAAAGATTTCTTAAATAATCTAAAGTAATCCTTAAAAGTAGCCGTTTTAAATCTTTGATTACTTTTCATTTTTTTACTGGTTTTTAGAGCAAGTAATCTTGATTATTTTTAAGTTACTTGGAATCCTAAACAGTCAATAATTTCTTACCAGTGAGTTATAACATCACTAAGATTTTTCTTAAAAACTAATCTAATTAATGACTCATCATAATCGCAATTTACCAGCTATGTTTGAAACTTGAAGAATATTTGAAAAAAATTCAAATGTGGCGTAAACATCTATACTATTAATTTGGAGAGAATTTGTTCTACCATCCCTTATTTTTTTAATAACATAATTTCAAATATATATCTTTGAAATAAATTGAATAAATACGGATTTTCCTGGATATTCTTTTTATCAGTCTTCCATTCTAACCCAGTTTTGACTGTAAGGAATTCAGTTTATGAACTATTTAAAAAAGTGTAGATTTTTGGAACGAATTTCCGTCATCCCTTGTCAAGTTTGGTTTGTAGAAAATCGTTTTAATTTTTTTAATATTTGCAGAAGCACGACCAGCTCGATAAAATTCTAACTCTTGCTGTAGTAAATGCGCCTGGAAAAACGCAAAACTGGACACAGTTATCTACCCCTTTGTCCTCAATACGGGTTTATTTAAAACATTTTAAAAATGTTATCATAAATATATTTTGACACCTGTTACCTTAATTGTCCTCAACGCTATTTGACGACAAATCATAAATAGTGCTAAAGACATCATCGATTTAATAATTAAATATAAACAATAAATTGCTTATCGCAACTAATATAGTCGTAATATTTAATATCTTTTCAAATTACCATTATATGTTCGCCGCAACAATATATTGTTGTAGGGAGCATAATATGATTATCGTGACAATGCTACACCACTTTTTTCTCGCATGTATAGTCCACTATAGAGCTAATGTAATGGACTTTATACTTTTGTTTACCTAAAAATATGCATCACGTTTCCATTATTAATAAGAATTTAAAAAATGGGGGAACTATTGCTTTGATTACTTTGGATTCTTTTTCATTATTTTACGGTAATCCCAAGTACTTGTGATAATTTCTAGATTATTTTCATCCCAATCAGGTACCAAAAATTTTCAATCAATGAAATATATTTTCGAAACGATTCTTTTGAAAGTATATTTTCTAATTGATTAATATTCGTAATCGCAAAAGTTAAAAGGAAAAATAATTAAAAAAAATTTAACAAGTCCAATGCATTACAATTAAAAAATTTGTATTAACATAATCCGCGTTTTTTTTTTTGCTATGAAAGTTAACAAAATCTGTCAAACATCTTGAATTTTAAAATTTAGTTTAGGTTTTCTTTACAAATTCCTGCAACGCGTTACGTTTCGTGTTGTAAAATTAGGCTCCTAATTTCCAAAAAGAAAAATCAGCCTAAAGATTTTGTATGCAAACAAACAACATAAATAAAATAAACAAATTAATAAAGTCACTTGTAAAGTTTTAATCTGGTGTGATGTAAACTTTAACATCCTATAAAATTTTGTTAACATTTATTCCTTGCTAATCTGAGTTTTATTTGCAGAAAACTTCCACATTCCAATAAGTAACAATTTCAATGCCATTTAATTCCGCAGGATACTTGCATGAAACCAATGTTTCATTTCACTTTGTTCGTAATAAAATTCTCACAATAGCGCTCTTGCTCTCTCTCTCTCTCTCTACTCAGAACACAATATTGTAGCCTTTGATTTTTGAAAACAACAACATACCTAAATGTTGTATCCTTTCGTGTAGCATTTTTTGTCGTTCAACCAAAACTAAAATTTTAAAAAGGAAATAGTATCTATCTTTCTTCCGAGCTCTTAGGAATTTTTGTGCTAAAGATAACAAATAATTTTTCTATTGCTTTCGAAATTCGTTGTGGGGAGTGAAAGCAGCAGTAGCAACACCAGAATGTAAGACTCATTTTAGTAGTCGAAAAGAAAAAAAAACGAGACACGAAGTAATTATTATTTTCAGTTGTAATGATAATGCCGCCACGAACAGACGTTGATTTAGACACGAATTTAATACGGAAAAAAATATTTTAAATTAAAGAGCTGAAAATTAAAACGGAATTGTTTTTATAAAAAGAAAAAAATACATTTGAAATAAATTGAAAATTAATAACGATTAGTAGAATTTTATTAAACTGTGAAACCAAAAGTTTTATCATATAAAAAATATGTTTTCGAGTTTTTGTGCAAGATTTTAACAAATTTGAAATATACATACACACGTACAAAAAATAAAATCTCTTTTCTTTATTATTGGAAAAAGTGTGTTAAAATTGAAGAATAAAACTAAAATAGTATTCAATTTGAAAAGTTGAAACACATTCACAAGAAGTTGTTTGGTTGCTGGAAGTGAAGTGAAATTTGTTGTCTTAAAACAACAAAAATAAAACATTTAATGAAAATGTTAAAAATTCTTTGTTACAACTGGCAAATTCTATCTAAAACATCCTCACAAGTCTTATGGTACAAGTCAACACCAACAGTACCAGCAACAACAACAACAAGTAGAATAAGCAAAGGTTTTCCTTCAGTATAACAACTAAACACAACTTCAACTATAAATAAATAAACAAAACCAAAAACCAAAAGTTCTATTCTCTCCAGTAAAGCTGCTGCCCACAAATCATAAACTTTGTGATTTCTTATCCCAAAGGTAAATACATACCATCCCATACAAATGAACATATAAACAAGTCTACTGATACAGACAGGTTTCTGTAGCTGATGTTGGCAAATATTGATAGTAAAATTCGACAATAGGAAAGAACAATAACACAAACTTACGTTGAGTTGAAACAAAAACAACCGCCCTCGCATAAATTCTACTGGTTGTACTCTAAGCTTTGAATATAATAAATATATAGCAATGAACAATTTCTGTATCTGTTCTCTAAGTTATCTGGATGAATGCAGATTCATCTACGTTGAGCGTTTTAAGTTCCCATTTCTATGTTTGTGAAATGGATACTAGAATAAGGATACAGTCATTAATTCCACGCCTGTTATAGTCCAGTTCTGTGCTTAAAGTTGCAAAGCTTAGGACTGGATTAATATCGAAACTAAAACTTTTATATTTTACAATTAAGTTGGATTTTATTTCGTGGAAAAAATATGGTTGTGGCATGGCCACGATAACCATATTATGTTCCCTATTTTAAAACATTTTAAGCATTACTCTAACTGTGACAGAGAAGTTATTGTTTACGTTTACACATTAAAAGATTTTTATCCGTAAAAACTGAAAATTGCTTAAATAAACAAAAATAATATAATAATAATAATAACCATAAAATGTTATTAATTGGTTAATTAAAGTACGAGGGTGTTATGGCTGTATTTGTCAGTGGTCGTTCTTCACATGTTGAAAATCAATAATATAGTTTTTTGCTTTTCTATGGTTCAAACAGGATCCAGCCATATAATTCATTAATAACATGTAGCCATAACGGCAACCATGTCATTCCTTGAGTATATAACAAAATGAATATTATTGTTAGTTTTGAGTTATTTTGTGAAGAAATATATAAATTCTTAAAATAAATTCAGTAAATTCAATGTTACAAAAATGTTAACTGCGAAACGATATTAACCACAACCTGAGCGTAGAACAAGGTTGGTTTATTTCTTTTATTAGAAGAGACTTTCAACATTTAACGCATACTTCTGAAATTTATGTTTCCTTAATTAATCCCGCATTTAATTCATATTATACTTCCAACTTTTGCTGTAAAAATTTCATAAATTTTAGACAATAAGACGTATTAAAAATTGCACATTTCTCTTTATAAGAAGCTTCTACGTATTGTTCCCTTCCCTTTATTGCACATTTTGAAGTTAATGATTAATGTCTTTTAAATATTTTTTAACCGATTTGTGAAAATAGTGGTCTGTGATTTTAAATACCTTTAATAAACACTGACGCTTGGACGTCCTAAGAGCCATAGAAATTAGCAAATAATAATGAAGAGTAATACGGATTAAATTAAAAATGATTAATTTGGAAACAAGTACTCACTAACAATTTAAAATATTTAAGAATATCAATTTATAATATGGGAATATGTAAAGCGCACATAATGTTTAGGTCAGACGAGAGTCAGATATTTTTTACAGTCGTGTAGTAACAAATTAAACATCTTTTGGCCATGTTTGCTTTGTAATTGAACACAGGACTCTCCATAAGAAACCTAAAACATTAGTTATGGTTTTTAGTTTCTAAAATAAAATGTTGCCCGGTTAATGGAAACATGCTTTACACGGCCTTATTAATAGGCATTTTATACAGGCAAAACAAGGCAATGTCTTATTATTAAGGGTAAAATCTAAATATATTTTGAGTATAACAAAAAGGAAAAAATGTAAAATTTTTTTAGAAATGAAAACCGCCGCTTTTATTTTTTAAATTTTGTAATACCACTTCTGGTATCTCTAAACTCTATCTCCCACCCTACCATACCTTGTACATCATTGCGATTCTTTATAAATTTTATTTGAATTGATTACTAATTCGAAATCGCAATTTAACAGCTATAGTTTAACCAATGATTTAACCCTGATTTAAAAAGTATGTGAAAAATATACCCAAAATAAAATATATAACGTTATATAGGCTGCTTTTAAAATTAATCATGTGGAGAAATTTTATTAAAAACTATTCTGTCTTTAGTTTTGCTTTAATTTGGCTTGAAAATCTTTGGCTCGATCGCTGCTTTTATTACAAGTATCATTAAAAAAGCTTTAGTTTTTCATCCAATGCACATGTTATTGACAAAACAATATTACTCAGGGAGTTTGTTAGTCAGCAAATTGTTGAATATTTTTCCGATCGAGAATTTAGTAAAAGAGACACAGGGCGACATTTTGCGAGTGTAAAAAAATTAATATTTTAAAGGCCAGTATTACATAGTTCTGAGAAAGCTATCAGATGGTTTGCAAAAAATTTATTATTTGGGCGGAAGGTTCCGAGAGGTCCTAAGTCATCTTTAGAATTTAATGTCCTTTTAACACTCAAAGCTTTTCACTAAAAACTATATGCGATTTGTTATGGTTGGACTGCAAATAACGACGACGTGTTCAACAAACTAAAAGGGGCGAGGCAAAACATTTTTTTCTGAAATCGTCTTCAAGTAGTTTTTAATACTAGGGGTAGTATTGGCTCGCACACACACTCTTATGCCAAATATAATATTCAGTGAGAATAAAGAGTGCCAGAAGCGAATGGGGGCGCAAGAACAGATTAAAATAAACTAAATAAGGAAGACAGACTTCAGAACCTAAATTCACCATTCACCTAAACTTTTACTTAATTTTATATTCACTGACTTTATTTATTTCACAAATAAATCTTAAAAGTTTTTAAAGAGAAGGATCTTATAAATCCAGAACCCATAGGAATACTCTTTAGCTCCTTTTCACTTTAAAGCTAGATAGTTTTCCAGCAGTGCAGTACATATTGCAATGTAAACACAAAATATCCAGTATTCGATTAAGTTAAATCGCCGAAAAAGAATCATTAGAATAGTAACGTATTTAGTTTGATTAGGAAATCAGTTTTCGCTTTCCTAACAATAATTTATTTTCATAAAGTACTGCGAAACCCTAACGAAATAATATATATTAAATATATTTTTTATATAACATTTGTTATATAGCATTAATATTCAAAACTCCAGCTCAAATCTGCAAGTATTTTTCCTATAAAACTTATAAATCTTATGCAAGGCTTAGCACTTCATCAAATGTCCTTTTTAACAAAAAAAATTAATTCTATTGAAAAGTTATTAGTTTAATTTTCCGAACAAAAGTATGTGAATAAAATGATTTAAAATATAATAAACTGCATATAATTCAAACGATTTAGCGTAATACTAAAGAGACGGCTAACATGCATAGAGTGAATAAAAAAACAAAAACCATAATAACATTTTTAAAAAGGTTTTATATTATTGATACTTTAATTTGCTGCTTTAGACAAAATCTACAAGATTTCATTGCACTTTGAACTTTCAATGCACCTGATGCAGAGCAAATAGCAAACAGCAACAAGAACAAGAACACGAATAATAAAAATGCAGCCAAAACAAACAAAACCAAGCAAACGGCAAGAAGAAAAAATATTATAGATTTTACTTGCTGAAAGCGTACTTTCTCAAAACACACTCAAGCTGCACTTCTTACAGGCGATTGTACAAAAGATGCATAGTCTCGCTTTTGTGTGCGTGTGTGTGAGTGTGTGTGTTTGTGTGTGATAATTTTTATGTGTACTTTCATGTGTATGTATGTATGTGTTTATTTAAAAAATAAATTCGTATATTATAACCCAGCTGCAAAAATCGTAGCATTTTTAGTTTTATACACAATAGATTTTTTCATCTTCAAATTGATACCACCACACTCTTTCTGATGCTACTTGTTTGTAATAATTTTTCTTACCATTTTTTTTTTTTTTTGTTTTACTCTTGAAATCCTTATAAGTAACCCACACACAGCCACACACACATACACACACATATATAAGCTCACACAAACGCATTATTTTTATAAAATAGAAACTAGAGCATATGGATAACTAACAGTGAGTGCCAAAAATGGTACAAACTTTTGCACTTTCGAAATAGTATATTTGTGTGTGCACTTTTCGGCTTGTAGATTTCCTGCAGTCAAGTTTTCTGGTCCTTAACTGGTATTAAATTTTATGGAAATATAAGAGTTAAACACTCGTAGTATTAGAAGACAAGAAAAGTTTCGTATTTATAATGTTCTCTACAACAATATATTGTTGCGGCAAATATATTATGGTTATTTGAAAATATTTCAAACGTTCACTTAGTTGCTATAAACAATTTATTGTTTACGTATAACTCGTAAAGTTCCAGCCATAAAACTTGTAACATAGTTGAGTTGATCATTAAAATTTTTTATAAAATTCTAAACCCAAACAAAATATTTTCAATATAAAAGACTTTAACCATAATATGTTGTCAATATGCAGAATGTGTATTTGGTTTTTAATCAAAGCTTAACAAAGATGCTTGATTTCGAAAAGCAATGTTGATACATTAACCAAGTTTTTTATTTCCCTGCGGTATTCACACGATCTGGAAAATTCTCTGTAATTTATTCAAAGGAAATTATAAAAAACAATACATCAACTTTCACAAAATTATACCTTAAAAAGTTTAAGCAAGCCTTAGATTCACTTTCATTGCGCACTGCATTTGAAAGAAAAATATTTAAAAAGTAAACATAAATATAAAAATATATATGTCTGTATGTGTGTACCTGACACTACTGCCGGTATTATTCTTCCCAGAGTGTGTATTTTAGTTTTGTTTCTTGTCATTTGTTATAGCAAAGTGCAAATGTGAGTTAGTGTGTATTAGAAAATAATCCAAATAGTAAAACTACTTACAATTTGCTCAAGAATACTATTGTAGTGTTTTCTCTTACTTTTAAACATGCTTTTTCATTTCGGCACCAAAACGATTGTGCCCTGTTAGCTGCAGTAGTATTTACAACATGCGAACAACTTTTAAGTGTGAGAGTTGTTTATGTGTGTGCCCGTGTGAGTGTGTGAGCTTATGACTAAGAGATGTAGCATATTTGTAGTTGTATTTGTAATTGTATTAGAATCGTGCAAGTAAGTTTTTATTTTACTATTTCTCTTTTAACAATTGCTTTAAAGCCATGTTCATGCAATTGTTGGTTGTTATTACGACTACAGAAGCTTTTAACATTTGAAGTTGTTTTATTTTACATTTTGTTCGAAATATTTGTAAAAAAATAAACAATTGTTGTTGTTGTTGGTTTTCGTTGCGTTTAGGAGAAAATCGTTTGTAAAACTATAAAAATGTAAATGAAAACATGCACTTTTTGCTGTTGAAAATTGCATAGAGAAAAAACCCACAATATGACTGTTTTAAGTGTTTTTTTTTTATTTTGCAACACACATCTGTATATTATTTGTTTTTTTTTAAAGGATATTTAGTGCAATAGATTTTCACAAAATATTATAAATAAAACCTTCATTTACATGCTTATGTGTTTAAATGGGTCAACTGAGTTTACCGCTCTTGAATACAACATCTTTCGTTTTAAAAACATACGCAGGATTACATATTTATATGTGATAATATAAAGGGTGTCTCAATCATCCTTAACAGGAGTTATTTTTTTGAATTAATATAGGAGGGATATCGAAGCAGACCACTTACATTTTGGGTCCGTTTTCGACCACCTGCGCTCCTCAAATTAATTTTAGGTAACCGATTTATAATTACGATTACCTACTTTCAATTGTGTCTCCTTGCCTTGGCTATAGTAATTTCAGATTGTCGACCGGTACCTATCAACACTCCTCCTCATCATGGAGTCTCTTGTAATTGCTAGCACTTGTCTAAGGCTTGGCTACACCATGGCATTCACATTTTACATGTGTTTACACGTGGTTCTAAGTCTTATGCTAACCAGTGCTTGACACGCAATGTGTGCTACCGTTTCAGTATCTTCCAGGCATAGTCTACAAGTATCATCTTCTCCGATTTTCATCCTGGCTAGATAAGACTTGAAGTTTCCCTGGCCTGTCACTAAAGCAGTGGTCCGGCGTTATGATTACCTTGCTTGCTGACGAATTAGCCATGGGAGCTTTAAATTACTAGCTATTACACAAAAAGGTATTAAAATGTCTACAGCTAAAGTGCAGATTTTTTGTATTTTTTAAGAAATTACATAAATAATTTGTAGTTGCATAATTACTTATACCTAAAACTTGTGAAAGTTCAACATATTTGAACACGAACTAATCAAACACATAACATAGTCCCAGCTATGGCGTCAATACATTATTTCAAAAGCATATAAAATGGAGTTGTACTACAATGTCGCTTTTTTAAATGGAAAAGACCAACAATAAAATTACATTATTGTATTATAATACAAAAATACAATCGATGCAACAATAGAAGTCATTTAGGAATTGAACAATTGGTTAAAAAAATGTTATCAGATGAACACAATTTGTATATGACAAACGATAAAGCATTCATAAAAAAGTCGCACTTTTATGCAATAATAAAAATAATTTTAACACAAAGTATTTGCACGACGTCCCTTTTGCAAATGTAATAAAGTGAGCAATAAAGAATATCACATAATGACGCAGGCGGGGAATTTCACTCAATTGGCAATTCAGAAATATTAAAAAAAGTAAGGCAATATAGACCTTGAGAGATAAACTCTTAATTAAAAGCAACACTAAATAACCACATTAGCTCTACAATGGACTATACATGCTAGAAAAAATGGTATAACATTGTCACGATAACCATATTGTGTGCTCTCCAACAATATAATTTTGTGGCAGTTTGTCGTTTATCCAGATGCCTTTACGACAACAAAAGCGATAATTACGTCGAGTTGGTTGTGCTTCTGCACCCTTTAAATATTTTAATTTATCAATAAAGTTTTTTAAATTAGTTTCCAAGTTAAGAAATGCAAAGTATTGCGATTTTAATGACTTAAGGAAATCAAAATAAATAAACTTAAGAAGAAATAAAAAATATTTTACTTTAAATATATAGTTCATGTCTGGAAATACAAAACTTATAATGCAATACTGTTGAAAATAATGTCCCGCAAAGTCAGCAATGTCATTTAAGTCAAGCCATATCTTTGTGCCTGCCAGCTGACGACTGGCCGTCAAGACCGAACAAGTCATAATAAGCTCTTATTTTTATGAATTAAAAATTGCCCAGTTTTTGTCCTACCTTTTCTATTCGACTAATAATGTAAAACAACTTCTATGAGTGTGAGTCTATGGGTATGAGTAGACACACATCAGTTTATATTTGTGAAGCTGAAAAGGCCAGTTAAAAATTAGGTTACTTAAGACAAACTACTTTCGTTCTTATTTTCACAATAGAAACAAACTAAACGTTTTCAAGCACTGATAAAAGCAGATGAGTTAGACTTGTCAGAGCAACTTGGAATTTCATTCAATTCTTCCAAAATCATAAAATTGTATAAAATTCACACTGCTTTTGTTTATTCTTTTTCTCATTTTTTTTAATCACTTAACAATTTATTGATATTTCCACCAAAATCCGATTATCAAATAAGATTCAAAATTAAAAAAAAAAATTAATATAATAACAAATTAATTTGTTTTTAAATTGGCATTTGTACGATTTAATAGAAATAATTAATATCTGCCAATCTAAAGCAACATTAATTGAGTAGAATTTATTTTTGCAATTTCTCGCTGCGTTTTATGTTTTCAATATTTTTGTTCATTTATTTATTGTTTAAATGAGAACAACAATGAGTTGCAAATAGCAAGTGCCCATAAAGATATTGGTTGTTGTTGTGCAACAAAACAGTCAAACAGATTATAAACCATAATCGAATCGAAATCAAAATAGAGAGGGAAAATAATAAAAATGCCGCATAAAATTGATTCACATTTAGAAGCGAAGATTTAAGCAAAATAAAATTCCAATAACAAGTTCAAAAAAGGCTTAAAATTAAGTGCAAGAGACTTAAAAGTTTTTATGGACACGAATATGTGGGTATGTGTGTATAAGAGCGTGTGCCTGTTTTGGGTGCGTATCAGTGACAATAAATTAGTTGAAATTGCATTTGATATTAATCATACGTTTCGGTAGTTTTGGCAAACTGAAAGCAATTATCGTTTCAAAAAACACTTTACCAATTTGCTATTTCATAATACCACACGAAATGAAAATTTAAGTATCTATAAATATCAGATAAACATGTTTTTTTTCAATATAAATCTTTATGTTTCAATTTTGTGAGTTTTTAGTTAAAAAGTTTTATCAGCAGTATAAAGTTGTACTAGAACACTTGATTATTTATTGAAAATCTTTTTTTACTATTCTGTTAATTCTGTTTTAATTTATTCAGACTCGAAACAGTTTTATTTAAACTGCAGTAGTTTCTAATTCACCAACTATGAAAATCTATAACAAAATTAATTATAATTTATTAAAGAATTTTCTACGAAGTGAAATTCACCTAATACAGCAGGAGTTTAAATTTCATCCATTGAGTTTCGAAACACATTGAGCATGAAATTACGATTCATCATTTCAGAGTTATAAAATCATTAAAACACAGATAACACGCAAACAATGTAAGTGAAACAAATTGAAGTTGGAATTTCACTGTAAAATCCTTTGCACGCACTCATGTCGCACAAAAGCCTTTTGCTTCATAGCAATAACTTGCGAGTCGTTTTATTGTAAAGTGTGTTAAATTTTCTTTATCTTTTCTGTTAAGTTATAAATAATAAACAATTTTTAAATAGCGTCATGTTTATTTCTTTATAGCTGCCGTTTTTAGTTGAAGATTTTATTGGCTTTTTCTCAGCAGTAAAAGGATAAAATAAATTTACTCCTACGTCGTTAAAAAAAAACGTTTTTAGTCCTGTATTTTTTTTCTACCGTATACAAATTTGAATTAACAATGTTAGAAGGAAAAATAAAATGAGAAGCTTTTTATTTCTTTTACAAAGAATTATGGCAGTAATTAAAAAAAAGCCCTTGTAATAAATTTAGTGTAGTATTTTGTGTTAATATTGGTCGTACAGATTTTTATTTACTGTTTTCACCCAAAATATGGGCGCCTAGTTTTATAATCATATTCTACGACCTTACAAAATTATCAGGAGGTTAGTCTATACTCGTCTTTCTCCCTGTGCTCGTTATAGGCATAAAGCGTGGCAGGTTCTTTTGATACTTAAAACTCTCTAATATGAAAAAAAATTCTATATCCAAGTTTGCGTAGCTGAGAAATTATGATTTCCTATTTTCATAACTTCTTTAATGTTATTGAATTGGTTGATGTTTCCGGCAATAGTTTGCTTTTGAAGTAAAAACCATTTGGAATAAAATTTGAAAATTATTAATGCAACATGACCATAGCAATCGAGTACTAAATCTAACACAAAATTTTATTGTAAAAGTTTTGATAATATTATCAGCCTTAAGTATTTTTCGCTCAGAACGAAAATGACACTGAAGATGGCACATAGCCGAAACCCGTTTGCCTCCAAACCAAACTTGACAAGGGATGACGGCAATTCGTTCCGACACGCTGTCGGAATATCAAATCAATAATCATTAAATTATTCAGTCTGAGGTTTACTGATACAGTGAAATAATTATGTAAATTTTCAAAAGATAAAAATTTCATTGTATGTGAATATTTATTTGGCTATTCGAATCAACGGTGGAAGATAAGTCTAAATCTTTTCTATTTTTTAAGCGAAACAAATTGGCTTTTATAGTGATGTATCACATTTTTACTACTTCAGAAAGATGATGGAAAATGGATTTTAAAATACCGAATTCTATGAGGTTCAACTTGATTTAGTATATTTTTAAGTTTTTATTAAAACTGGTGTTGTGGAACTAAGGTGGGAAATACTGTTTCGAGTATTTTTTTTAGTATGAACACTATAAAGCCCGTTAATAGCTCTCGAAAAAGATGAAAAACGTAAAACAAAAACATGTACTGAACTATTTCCTCTTCAAGGATGAGCAAACCCAAATGGATACGAATTTCTTACCTAAATCGGATATAAGACACAGGCTACATGCCTTATGCCATACAAGTAGACAAGTCACGATTTACAATTTCTTCCACAATCTACTTTTGAGCAAATAGTGTAATTTAATTAAATTATTCTTCTCCAAAAATTTGTCTTTTAATCAACAATTATCTGAATGTAAATCGCCATTTTATTCCTAATTTGTTCAAACTGGACAAAACAGCAGAGGGAATTTCCGTATTTACAACTCACAAAGGGCTCTCAAATTCTTATTTCAGACCGTTTAATGTTATGAGATGTCAGATTTTAATTTCTCGACATTCGAATTACTGGGAGTTCTAATTTGTACAGTAAAAAACAAGACGAAACCCTTGATTTGAGATTTTATATTTTTGCTAATATAAAGAAATCTGCAAGAAAACCATTTTTAGACCAAATTTTTTTATTAGACCGCAGCAGGCTACATGACTACAAATGCGTCTGCCTACAAATATCGCCTTGCAGGTAGCTACTGGTTTATTTATATTTCATTGGTGCCACTTTATATTTTTCTTACTTTTTTAAAGTTCGCTTTTTTTTATGGAACAAGTCCTACAGGTGGGCAGACTTGCAAAGTTAAATATATAATCGTATATATCTTTTGAACTATAACGAGCTCACCAACGAAATATTTATCAAATTAAAGCTTACGAAAGTGATGCATCAAGGTCTTCGAAAGTTAGACCCAAAATAGGTTAATTAGGGGAAAAAAGAAGTTTGCACATAATTTGTAAAGATATTCTAAGAGACAAGGCAATAAGCTTTCATTTGATGAAGAATATGCAAGGGTATGTAAAAAATAAAAGAAATAAAAAAAGTTAGAAATTAGTTTCATTTGACTACAACGACAACAACCTGGAGCCGTGTTGCCTTGTCGTCGTCAATATAAATGTTCTCATATAAACGTGTGTATTTTAATATTGACAGGTAGTAGGTGGCAGCCAGCTCTCGTCTAGTGCATTACTTTACAAAAATTAATTATGCGATCTAGATTTAAATCTAAATTTTTTTCAAAACAAAGGAGGTGAAGCATTTATTAAATTAACCAAATTTCTACGATAATAGCTACGACACAATAAGTTTATTCTAATCGGCAAACTGTATGAGAGTATTAAGGTATTCAAATAAGTGCCAGGTTAACACTTCACGATAACCTCCAGGACGTATTTTCACGTCCTGTAATGTAATATCTTCACTGCAGTAAAGGATAGGAGCACACATTTGTACGGCCAACATTAGGGAACATCAATACTATAAAAATACAAAGAAAACTCCATTTAATTGTTTAAAATATTCAACAGATTAAAAAGGGAACTCCAACTTTGTTAAAGAAGCTTCCTAAGAATTTATGAAAATTTTAATATTCATCAAATCTAATGTGTAAAAAATCGCGTTTCCTTTAAAGGTATATGTTTCGTTCACACCGTGTACACAGCAATGTCAATATCTATTAAGAATAATTTCCCAAGGTAGCCTGTGTTATGTCTTAAGTTGAAAGGTTTTGATTGTTTACTTGTACATTGTAGTACTGAACACTGCTTCAATAGACACTTATTCGAGCACATAATTTGTGCAAAACTAAAATTTTAACTTTAATCAATATTCTTTTATATAAAAGTTAGTTTGATTTCTGTACAACATTGTGTTCGGTAGTGTGGTTTTTTTAACATCTCTGCTAGCAGTCTCTAGGTAAACTTTATCAAAATAAATGAAAAAGAAGGAATCAATTTAGAAAAAAATTTAGAATTAATAACCTTTTGAACAAAAGGATTCTACTTTCATATTCGACATTGAATAGTAGCCTGATGTTATGCTCTTCATTTTCACAAAATCCTTTGCTTTCATCAAAACCCTTAATCAATTGCTGTTTAGGCCCTTAATCTATACTTAAACACACTATCCCTGCTTATGTGTGTGTGTGAATGAGAGTTGGCAGACATTACTACTTATACAATCATGTATGTGTTAACGAACATGTGAGAGTGTTGTTGTGTAAGTTTAACAACTACAAACTACTCTTTTAAATCCTCTTGTTGTTAGTATTGTTGTGGTTCTTAGGTTCCTATTAAGTACAATGTATTTTCCAGTAGCTTGCTGCTGCTGCTGTTCTATATTAAATAAAAATCTTACAATATTACTTATATACACGTGCACTTGTGTTTGTGTAGAACTTGAAATTTTTAGGCTTTAAGCCTTTTTTTATTTTGCTTTTGTTTGGGCTTCTTGTACTATATTTTACTTGTGGTGAAACGAAATATTTTAGATTCATGTAAAAGATTTAATGATGTGTGTAACTCTCGTAGTACCATGAAACATACACGGGACTAAAATTTTAGTCCAAATGTTTGTATTTGTTTATAATGTTGTGGTATATATAAGAGCGGCTGTGTGCGTTAGTGTGGTATAGTAGATGCAATAACATGAAGTTTTAAACCAAATTGCTAAATCAATAAACAACAAATTCTTGTAGAGCTTTTAAAAAAGATTTATGTATTTTGTATTATTTTTAAACGACAGTAGAAGAATATGCAGTCGACACTCAATAATTTGAAACTCTTTTATTTCCATACTTTGATTATTTGAATTGTTTTCCAGGACCCTTAAAAACCAATCTGTAATTTAAGAAAAAACTTCATGTAATTTGTTTCAATCAGTCATTTGTTATTATTGGAATGACATCTTGCTCGCCAACGTTCTATAATTTTAAATTTGGATTTTCTACACTCTACATTTTGAACAGGTAATATTGGCTATGCAATCAAATTCTTGTTAATTTGAAATTACTTCTATCTCACTTTTTATTATTAACTCTTATTATTTCGAAGCGTTTTTGCTATTTGAACTTTTTCCTGTGTCCCCTTGAATTTCAAATTATCGAGAGTCCACTGTATAGATATTTATATGGCTGAACATTTTCAGAAGTGTTAAAGATATTTGCGTAGTATCCATGTGCCGCCTAGAAAACATGCTTTAAAATAAATTGGTAGAATAGCAAAAGTGGTCGCATATTATTTTAAAACCCAAAAAATGAAACGCGTGGCTTAAGCTTGATTTCACCAACAGCTATTAAGGGTGGTAGGTTTTCGTATTTTTTTAAGAATAAAATTAAATTTTACTCTCCATAAATAAAGGATTAATCAGAATTGGGACTTTAGCATGCATTTTTAATTTCCAATCGAGCTTATTAATTTCTACTAGGAGTTTCTGATATCCATTTGACCAAAAATAAATCCCATAAAAATTCTAATTGCTGCATAGAAACGAACACTAGGCACTGTAGATCAAAATGATTTTTTTTTCAAAAAATTATATGTAGCAGTACCTGCGTTTATAAGGCTGGGTTTTATTTTAGAGAAGATTGGAGTTCTATTCTACTATATTAGCCCCTATATACACCAACTTGAACGCCAGAGAGAGAAACTTTAAAATGTTCATGGGTAAATTTCGTACTTATTCAAAATTCGTACCAAACTAAACCACCAAATCGGATTTTATGAGGCTATTTTGTACTAAAAATTTGTCTTACCTAAAACTGTACCACTATAAGTCACTAAGCGAAAGAAAGCTGTGACTAAAATATTTATTTAAACAAGTTAACGCCAAATTTATAATTTGCTTTAATATTTGTGTTTAACTCTTGTTAGAATTATAGTCAGTGCTTCGGCATTTTCGGGTACTTTTGGGTAGTTTGTTGCAAATGTTAATATTTTTCTACGCTTTTCAGTAGCAACATCAACTCAAAATCATCTGAGATTTATTATAGAATCATCATCTGAATTTAAAATTTAAGAGAACTTTTACAATGCCGACGATGACGACTGCTAGCTCTTCGATAGAATGTATAAAAAAAAGTCAGGAAGATTTGCAATAAAAAAATCTTCTTCATATCTCTATTTCACATTAATGTCAGAGCTAAATTACATTCTTCAACGTGCAAAAATTAAACGTCTTTTTACACACACACATTCTTCAATTGTCTTTTCCCAAAATACGAGTAGTCTTTAGTCAATTTGTATCTAGTAAATGTCTCTTTTAGAATTGTTTTCCTGTTAAAGTCTTAATTTGTTTTACTTTCTAACATTGCTGCTGTTGTTGTTGTATGATATTACCGCTGGTATGTATCCTGGCTTCTGCATCCTATTTTGCACTCTCTTCTTCAACACATCTACTTTTGTTTCTTCATTATGTTTTTGCACGAGCATTAATCCGCATTTAATTACAGTTTGTACGAACACATTGTGTACGTTTATATGTATGTCTGTCTGTTGTGCGCTTGCACATACACATCTATATATGCAATCGCAATAAATCTGTGAATTTATGTATGTGTGCCCTAATGTATATGTGTATGTGTCTATTTTTTGTAAGTTTGGTTGTGTACTCCCATTTCTAACTTTTTGCCAACTTAACGTTTAGCCGAAAAAATACGCACTGGGGAATTGGAAAAAGGAGAACAGCAACATCATCATTGTTGTCGTAGAGAAACAAAACAGCATTGAAGAATCGAAAGCAATGCAACAGTAACAAAAACGCCTCAACAAGCGTTACACACACACGCACACACACACACACACATCATTAAAACTTAGGTTTTGTGTGTAAGTTTGTAGTTGTAGTAGTGCCTTCTCATGGTATTAAGTACATTATACTGCAGGCAAGCAATATAATCCTTTAGCTGAAAGAAATTTACACTTGCAAAAAGTTTGTTGGCGCTTAAAGCTTCTAGCGAAAAAACACCAAGCACGGCAAAACAACGACAAACAAAGTGTCTTTAGTGCGCAATAAGTTGCCAAGTTTGGCATTAGCAATGACTTGATGTAGGTATATGTTGGCAGTGGCAACTGCAGCTACAATTAGCAACAGCATTGAAAAAACACGGCGTTTTAATTGAGAACAAAATAATGTAATTGATCCTGTGTTTCTCTTAGAAGCAAAACTGAAACATAAACAAAGAAATTAATTACGATTGTAAACTATAATAACTTAAAAGCAATGTTATCATTAGAGAACTTCAAGTTTTCCACCAGCCAACAAATTGAGAGTAATTTAGGCCTAACAACTCCAGAGCTGTAAAATCGCTCACTAGTAAAATGAGTAGAAAAACTTACTAACAAAGTTACAAACCAGTAAAGATATTTAAAATACCTGTGAATATCTTTAGCGTATACTTGCTGGTGAAAGCGTAAACTAAGTATCATGGCAATGTAATAAAATAAAACATTAGCAGAACTCCTTCTTGCTGGGTTGCGAGAAAAGGATGCGCTTAAATATACATTAAGCATTAGGCTAAAAAAGTTAAAACAAAAAAAGCAAAAAAAAAAGACATAATCGCAATTACAACAAACACATTAAATTCCTATAAAATGTAGACAAATTTAAGGTAATGAGTGCAAATACAAATGCAATTAAAAGCGGGAAGTCTGCCAAAACTCCACATAAACAACACAGAAAAAGGGCTGAGTAAAGAAAACAAAAACAGACAAAAGGGCTGCTTTTAGTACAAAAGTTTAATAGTCTAGAAAAATGAAATTAACGTTTTACAAAAAGTTCTTGTGTAAGATACGAGTGCAAAATGAAACTACATACTTACATATTTCATTGTTTAACACATCTTCTTACTGCAGCCTAAAAGTAGGCTACATTTTTATTAAATAAAGAACACTTTAGAAGAAATGTTAGCTAAGATGCCTATAAGTAGACTGCTAATTTTTGTGTGCCAAAATAATAGAAAATGAATACTACAACAACAACTATACATTAACAAATTACTCAGTCATTTATTTTATTATTAAAATCGGAGACCTTAATTTAATCTGACTAGTGAAATTAAAAGAAAATAAATTGAGTCAGAACTTGCTTAAGTTTCCATGTTTGAATTTTGTAGGGGAAGCGATATGAAAAAAAATTCTACAGTCTTCTAAGGGAATTTATTTGCAGATGTGCAAAATCTATATTTTAGGTATTTAAATCGATTTAGTATTTTATGATCTATAAGGACTTATATTCGCTACCATTACTTGCACAAATAATATCCAATGTATGTTTGGCTTCAACTCACTTGAACCAAACTTTAATTTTTTGATATTGCTTTCGAACGTTTATCGAACACTTTTCGCGTAAAACGCTCGAGATCGACAGGCCAAACGGAAGTGGCAAAAGTTTAAAAAAAAAATTATAATTGTCGCTCAGTTGTATTTCAATAATCTATCGATTACGCCGGTTCACTAATGATATTAGAATCGAAGCTTTAACAATACATATTTTGCAGTGAATCGACTTTAAAATCGACGAAAGGTTGCAAAAGGTAATTTCACAATATTGCCAAAATAATTGAGAAAGACAACTTAACTAATAAAGAGAAATATTATATTTAGATATAACTGATAGTGAAGCGCACTACAGGTCGAGTGAGTTAAAAAATAAACAAAATATTCCTGTGTGCTTATATTTCTGAAATGGTTGTTGGCGTAACTAAATATGTAGTTAATTTTTGTAGCCACATTATACGAATGTAGAGTGGTCAAATTTCTACTGTAAAGTGCCCAAACACACTTGCAAACATCAACATACATTCACTGCAAATCGACACAAAAACAGTAGTAATAGGTAGCTAACATATAATAACTACACACACACTATTATCGCTAGGTAGCCAACGTACTAAAGAACACAAAAGACATGTTGTTGACACGTTATAATTCTCAATTAGTTTATTACAAATAATGGATATACTCGTATTTGGCTATGAATACTTATTGCTATCGTACGAGGTATTATTGCAAGTACGGCCCTGGAATTATAGTCCGAGAGCTTTACTGATTATTTTTCCTTAGTTTAATTTATACGAATATAAAGGGCACCCAAAGTTAGCCTATATTTTTCGCCAAATGCAAGGTCTTCCCAATTTATAATTCGTTTACCGTAGATAATCGCGTGTTAGGCGAATATAAGGTCTCTCGTATTTATCTTATATTGGGAAGACTAAACCGAACCTCAGGTGGAAAATAAAATTGCGTTACTCAACTAGTAGGCAGGCAATCATTAGCTGCAGCTTAACCTTTTCAGTATCCAAAGTTTCAATTCGATACATTCGTTCAAAAATAAAATATATTTATAGTGAATGCAAAACGAAACAATCACATGTTTGGCAATAATGATCTTAGGACTTGTTACAGCTTTCTTTATTATTTCAAATATAAATTCAAATCCTATTTAATTGGCAATCAATTTAATTTTGGGAGAATCTTATATTTCCAGAAGAAAGAGCTTTTATACTTCACGGCTTGGGCAGCTGAATGCAGTAATAAACATTTGCCACAAAATCAACCTTTCAGACAAGGCTAGCTTTCACATATAAATGAGCAGCCAACTCGTCATAAAATGCAAAGCAATTCATGTCATGAACTCTGCTTACTCAAAAGTTTTTTGGTTAAAGAAATTTAGTTGTCGTAGAAAACAAATTTCTACGATTATGCTGTGACATGCATTTAAAGAGTAATTTCTCTTATTACTTCCATGTTCTAAATACGAATAAAAGATTGTTGCCAAAAGTGTAAAAACAAAGAAAAACTTTTAACGAAAGCAACAACATTTAAATATACGAACAAGGCTGCACGTACGCTATTGATTTTAGACAAATTTCATTAGAAAAAAAAATCCAGCTAAGAAATGCTATTTCAAAAAAAAACTTATTCTCTTAATAAGGATGTTTTCTTTTATTACAATTCAAATTTGTTTTTGAAATGAGAAAAGTTCTAAAATTCTAGAATCGTAATTAAGTTTCTAAAAATTCTTTTGCTATTTTACATGCTGTAGTTTTTAATAGCTGCTATCGCTTTGGCGCATTTCTAACAAATTTCCTGTGCCGTTTCTATTCCCCATCTATTTGGTTTAAAAAAACTCTTGCTTATTTTTGCCGGGTTTATTATCCATTATTCATACACGGACACATCCACATAAAGATAAATAGCCCACGATAGTAAATGTTCATTTCAGTTTCTTTCATTTTTTTTCACTTTGGACTGTTGTTATTTTATACGTTCGTACTTATAGACATTTAGCCACAGATACAATTGTGGTTCATTGATTGCTACATTACGTTTTTAGCATTTTTATTTTTCAAATATTTTCCATTGCTTTTTTAGTTGTGTTCAACTTTCCTACAGATCCTTTATGCAGGATTTTCTCTTTTTTTACATTTGCTGGCTGGCTATTTAATGTTCTACAGACCCGGCAGTTGTCTGTTCGTATGAAAGACTTGTTTAAAACTGGTTTTTTTGCTATTTTTATTATTTTGAGAATCATTTGTGGTTTATGGAATGGTTTTGTTTTCTTTTTTTCAGTGTTACACTTTTTCGATTTAAATTGTATTCATGCTCGGTGCCAGACAGTCACTAAATAAACTCAGTAACGCCGAGCAAAATGTGAAAATTGCAAAATAATGTCTTTTGCTGAACCTCTTATCGAAGCATTTTAATCTTTCGAAAGCAATTTTACCGATACATTTAACAACAAATAAAACAAACCAATAAAAAAATGTAAAAGCTGAGATATCGTGAATGAGTCTAAAACAACAGAAGCAATTAATGACAAAAAATATACCTTATGACAAAATATAATGAGATTTAATAGTGGCCATAAAAAAGGCTTTTTTAAGATTTGATATTAACAAAAACAATTTACTTATATTCATTTGTATAATTAAGGTAAAACTTTGTCTTCTTTTGTGCCAACTTATATAAAAGTCAGGGATTTTTGGAACCACTTTAAGATATTTGTTTTGCAAAAATACTAGTTCTTAAGCGCAGAATTATGTAGTTCTTTTTATATAAAGATTATTATTGATTTACGTCGTTATATATTTCTAGAAAGCACTAAATCCTATGAGGTTAAACCCAATAATTTTTAAATGCCCCTCGCATTATCAGATCGAGTAAAACAACTTGATAGTGTGAAAGTAATAAAAATAAAAATTAGACAATCGTATGGCTCTCACTATTCTTGGAAGAATTCTAAACCCTAAGACATTTCATTGTATCCGGGATAATTTTTACAGAAGCAATTGAAGAAAATATCATAAGTAGCTGTTGAACAAATGACCAACTGGACAGGTTCGCCGCCGAGAAAAAATGGTCCTGTCCTTATCTGATTTCAATATATTTTGTTCACCCAAGTGCTGAATATTTTTGTACTATTGTACTGCTGTATTTTGCTACTTTTTTACAACAAAAAAAAATCAATCACTAATTTCAGCTTTAGAAAATTCTCAAGATTTACCGCCGCCGCTAGCTACCCGAAATTGCTTAACTAATGCATCGTTTCGGATTCTCTATCTGCCACTTGCTCTAAGCAGACAAATAAATATTTTACTTTAGGTCTGATAGTGTCGACACACAATGTAGTGAGGCTATTTAACTTTCAATTTTTTTAACAGACAAAACAATTTTCATAAAACTTTTCTCTGCAAAAATCCAATACAAATCTTAATTAACACTTGTAGAATAGTGTAAAGGGGGCGTTAATGCTGATTGGCCTCCTCAAAGTTATAAAATATTTTTTAAATCGTGTTGTAAACTATTTACAAAAGAACGTAAATAAGATAATTTAATAGGTCGCCTTTCCGCAAGAAGTGCAGCTTACAAGTATGAACGTTCATAACGCTACCGCTTGTCAGAGGCATCATTTTTTATTCGGTGAACTCATGCAGAAGAAAACACATGCTTGAGGTAGCCACAATCAAGGGTCAACATATGACTATATTATATACTTTTGTTACTGGTTGGCAGCGTCTGAAATATGAACCCAAGCTACTAAAGCCATCGAATGCTTAAGAGAGTGGCTCGGAAAAAAGGTTTCACCATGAAATTTACTCCAATCACTATTCTAAAGCGCCTATAAAAAATCTTTTCCGCGCTTCTAAATACACTCATACAACATATGGCATTCCGTTGTTAATGGTTTGAAAATAAATTTTTTCACCCTCGATGGTTTCAACCGGAAGTCACATTCTAGAAACTATCCCTGAATCCTTCCCCCATAATAACTACTTTTTTGCAAGCGTTCAGATACCCGTCGTAAATCTATGTAAGTCAGTCTATAAAATAATAATTTTCAACCACTCCCAAGATGCCGCCTCTTTTGGTTTGAAATATTATTTAATTTTTGTATAATTACTGTGTATGTGGTTAAATTTGTAGTAAAAATTGCTTAACTTATTATTACTTAAATTATTACATGACTGACTGTAAACAATGTTTACGATGTTTTTCAAATAGCCATTATATGTTTGCCTCAACCATATATTATTGTAGAAAACATAAAATGTTTGTCGTGGCCATGCCACAACCAAGTTTTTTCATTGCGAGTTCGCACTTGAAATTAACAAATTTTTAAAAAGTGCTGTAAGGTCCAGCAGCACAGCCTTTCATAAGGGCTTTTATGTTTTACTGACTTCTGTAGAATTAATGAAGTTTATCGGTTAACTCTATAATTTGTTTTTTTTTTTTAGTACCATATAAATATTTTGTGGTAACTACAAAATGCATATTATCAACAGTTAGTAGATTGTCAACAAAGTGTTATAATTTAGTTTACAACATTTCAGCTAAAAACTGTATTTTTTACAAAACATTCAAACGAGTCTGCGTTTTTTTTTACTATTTTTGTTTGTTTTTTTATTTAAAGAGCTTACAACTGTAATATAATGATATTTTGACTAAATAAAACTTCTAATAGTAGTACATTAACAACAACAACAACAACAACTACTACATACTACAATAAAATGGTAAACCAACCATAACAAGTGCAACAACATTTCCAAATGAATATTCACACATACACAAATTCATTAACTTTGTATACAGTGCACGCATACAAATGCTTATACATACATACAAATGTGTAGAATAGAATAAGAATAATAGCAGCTAAAAAAGAAAAGAAAAAAAAAGCACACAAAAGAAGGAAGTATACAAGCCATGACAGTAAAACTCATTACGGATTTGGAATTTGTGTAAGTGTGTTAGAGTGAGTGTGCTGATACTATTATGCAATTAAAACTTTCATTAAAGTAATTAAAAATGCAACAACAAAACCCCATTCAAAGTACATTCTAAAAAACAACACAACAACAAACTGGGGGAAAAAAACACCAAACAAATTCCATTGTATAATAAAACAAAACAACAAAAGATTGAATTCACACATACAATTGGAAATAAAAACAAGTGAAAATAATGAATAAAATGAGATAAAAAAAAAGCTGCAACATTGAGGACTTTGACAAATAAACACTACAAAATAATACTTTCGAATGAAAGCGGAGAGGAGCTCAACAACAACAAAATCACCACAAAGAGCAAAACAAATAAACAAGTGACATAAAAACAGAAATGAGTTTAAAATGCGTTAAAGACCCTAAAAACCTAACAAGAACAAAAGCGAGGAAATAAATCATGATCGAGAGGAAATGTGTGTTAAAAATTATATGTTTTAGTTAAAACAATAAAAATTATAAACTTAAATTAAAGAGCAAAACTTAAGCAGATTTGTGAGGGCAAGAAGCGAAATTGCTCTTAAAACGGAAAGATTTTAAAAAGAAAATTTCCTTTTTTCGTTCCATATTTACGACTTTAAAATATTTGCTTATTTGTTTCGTGTTGCCAGGCAATCGTAGTTTTAATCGTAGGGGCCTGCTTTCTTTAGCTTCTTATGAAAACCTCCACACAGCTTTATCTTAAATTTAAAAACTTGCAACTTAATATTTTTCTTTTGCTTTATTTCAGACTTCATCGATGACGAAATACATTGACAACCTAAAGTATTAATTCAAATCACTGTGCATTGCTCAGAAGAGAGCAACAGAAGGGAAGAAGAACAACAATTATATTTAAATTTATACAGACAGACAGACAATTCAATTGACAATTTGGTTTAAATAAATCTAAATAAAAAGCCATAAAAGGAAAAACGCAAAAAAAAATAAACGAGAAAAAGAACAAATACAAAAATTGTACAGAAAAAAAAGAATACATGTAAACGGAAACGGAAATTGTAAAATAAAAAATAAATAAATTGCAGAAAAAAAGATACCAAGAGCCAAAGATTTATACAGTGTATTGAAAATAAGACTAAAAAGGAAGCCAAACTACCTAAACCCAACAAACATTTACAGTTATAAATACCCGTTAACAACTACTGCCACTTCCGTTTGCTTTCTTATTTTGTTGTTTTGTATTTTTTTTTTTTTAATTTATTTTGAAATATTTCCTTTGCTACTTGCTCTTCTACTTTGTTTCCTTTTTTGAACTCAAACACAACATCGACAATTTCAATATGACTTTTACGATAACCTCTGCCACACCTCAAACACAACAAAAATTAAAACATCATGTACTGCCAGCACTGAGACGCAGAGAAGGATGTGGTGCTCGAGGAAGCTTTAGAATAAAAAAATGTCCACAACATTGGCTGGCGTACAGTATTCTACCGATATTAGCTTTCTTATGCTGGCTGCCGGGTGAGTAAAATACTTTTTTTTTTGTTCAAACTATAAACATTTTAAATAATAAATCGATACGAATATTATTTAAGCTTTTCTTTTTCGAAAAAAAAACACACGCAGACAAACATCTTCTGAATTACATTTATTTCCAGGCAACAAGAGCACAATACGAACCAATAAACTAAATCAAATTAAGTTTTCTTCATTTGCTTTTATTTGTTTTATTTTATTCAATTTTAATAAATACTGTAAAAGAAATCTATTTAAACTTTATATTTTTCACCAGGGTTTAAAAAACAACTAGACAAAGTTGCTATTACTATTGCTAAAAAGAAATAGCAATATTTTAAATATGACAGCCAACACTGTTGAAATAAATTTTTAACAGCACGTTAAAAGTGAATTGAAAAAAACATAAAATTTGTTTCTAAACAGCAGCAATAAAAGCCGAATATTTACCACCCTGCTTTCGCAGAGCAATGCTACATATTTCCTGTCACCTTCCTTGCTTTTGCTATTTGTTCATTCTTAAAGATTATTATGAAAAAAAAAATAAAAACCAATCCAGTATACATACATGTGGCTTTGTTACATATTTGAATATAATTAGAAAGAAAAATAAACGATAAACAAAAATTACAATGAAATTTCCGGCACTTAGAAATTTATAAATGAAATTAAGTGCATTCTGAAATTTCCTCTTAGTGCAAAGAATGGTTGCTGTAACATTTCGCAATGCTACCAATGTGATAACTGGCACGGTTGTGATGTTGCTGTTTTTGTTGCTGTTGTATTGCTACAAGTCTAGCAATATCATAAAAAATAATAAAGACAGCAGTGCTCTTTTATGACAGCAAATGTTTCGAATTTTTGCTACTGCTGTGCGGTATTTATTTTCAACAGCGCAGCAACAACAAAATCGGTGTTAATTAAAGTTGTAGAATTTAAAGCATGATACAGTTTTTTTCCTTGCTATTGCTATTTTGCAGCTAGCATTTTTAAGCACTACTTTTCACACATCTTTAGATCGGAGCATGTGCTTTAAAATAAATGATTTTTCCAACGAGTTTCCGTCATCCCTCGTCAGCTTCGGTTTGGCGACAATATTATTTCAAGAATCAATAAAAATTGTTTTTATTGCAAACTAAGACTGAAAAATATGATGAAAGTAAAACTTAATTTAAGAAACGTGCAAGAATGATACTCAATAAGTGAAACTTTTATAAGCATGTTCAAGGGTGCGTTTTGACTAGATGCTCCCTTGCTTTCCATTTCAGTAATTCTATATATTTACAAATTTTCATTATGCTACCACATATTTGGCCAATGAAGTTTTCCGATCAAAGGGTCTCCTCAGACGAAGATCATCAATGAATATATTTTAAACTCATATTTCCCCCCTTAGAATTTAAGCCATAATGCAAAGTGGTTTTTTGTGGGGATAATAAAATTCTTGATTTTAAAAAACTTTTTAAAACTTTGGTATCGACATAATTAAAGTTACTACTATTCATACCACTGGATTAGGGGTCACCATCTTTTACCCCTCTAGATATTAATTCAGTGTTATGCCATTTCATTTACATCAACATGCAAGTATCTATTATCTTTTTTTTTTGTACTTCGTTGTATTGTTTTGTTTATTTTTCCCTCTACAGTATGATGGCATCTCATGTTTATGCAAACAAGAATAAAGAGGGAAACAAACAAACAAAAAATACGAAAACAAACAAAGAATATATAACTAGTGGTTAGTAATAAGAGATATAGATACGTGTGTTTTAACATCATGCTTTTCTAAGGAATATATTCTGCCACATTGTGCTGTTGCAATAAGAAACTATAAAACTGCACACAAACATATGACATGCCACACAACCACAAAAGTAACAGAAGTAAAAACCTTGATAGAGTAACTCCCAATTGAATTGTAGTGCAAACGTACGCATAAGTAACTAACACTAACATATCTACACACACACACACACACACACACACACACGCATATTTAAATGAAGTGCGCTGTATGTGCAAGTCAGGGTTATCGATGACATATTTTCTCTTCTTCATACGTACTCAACCAGGATTTTTGTGCAGAATATATCGGGTTTTGATGACATGAAGAAGCCTCAGAGGATTATAAACAAAATATTTTCGAAAATCATAACAAGAGTTCTTGGGATTTTATTTTTTCCATCTTAAAATCATTTTACTTTTTACCAACAGTAAATGCTGCAACATTGTGAATTCCTGCGTGTTGCTAAAAAGATTTAATTTTTTCATAGATAAATTATTTTAAAGTGACTTAGGGGAACCTGATTTTAACCAGCTCTCGTTACGAGACTTTTCAAGTGAAAATAAAAAAAAATACTTTATAATAAATACAGTGAAAACTCCTATAATCATTAAAGCTATGGAGGATTTGTCTACTGTGGCTGTAAAAAGACATTTAAAGAAGACTGCTTCGTCATGGGTTGGTTCAAAATGTCGTTGAGTGTATTTGAATCCGACAAAGCCATCTCAGGCAAAATGCTTCAAGCAAAAAATTAAAATTGAATGATTCAACATAAGCATTTATGGCATCAGATATTTCTATATATTTACCTCACCTGCAGACTTACGGCTCTCCACAACAAAGCTGGATTACAATATTTTAATACAGTCGTCTTTAGTGTGGACACTTCTATCTACTTTTAAAAATTCATCAAAGCCATTGAATTCACCGAATACTTCTTGAAAATGCAACTGCTGTTCGTGTGCGTCAACGCTTCTGTTCGTTTAAGACAGATAGTTTGAACACAATTTTTTAAAAATTGGTGACCGAGTCTGATTTTTGAGGCGTTTGGTTAAAGGAGCTGTCCGTTAAGCAATCATTCACTGTCTACCTGAACTATGAATAAACAGGTTCTATTCGCTATTATTTTTATTTTATTTTATTTTTACAACTTTTTGTACTGTGTGGAACTAAATGAAAAAAAAAACGAGTAGTTCCCTTTTTATATTAATCTATTTTTTTAATACTAACACTAACGTAACACAAATGCAAATAAGAAATAAAAAGACTCATTAAAAATTCCACCGGTTCATAATAAAAATCTATAACAAATTTTATTTCGTATTTAAGATTTGTTGTGAAAGTTACTGTTTTTTTATTGAATATGAAATAGATGTGCTAAAATTATAAGAGAAAGATCATTACTTTTGCATTAAGACTTAAAATATTATTATCATTTTATTTATTTAAAAAAAAATCCCTCAATCTATGATTCACATGATTTATTTTTATTATTTATTTTAAATAAACACTTTGTGACCAAATAATTATGCCACTTTTATACTCTCGATTACCAAAATTTGCAAAATTTCATAATTATACTACGACCAAAGGTGTCCCCTAAACGACGAACCCTACTACAGCTACTTTTTGGGGCATATAAAAAATTTTTCCCCAGCTTGTTTTATTTAACATTCCTGACTCATACATTGCTTTTTCACCTGTCATTGTTATCATGTTGCAAACAAAAAAGAGATGCCTAAATGTTGCAAAAAAAACCCAAGAATTCAAAATTTGTAAAATGTGCCAAAAGAGACAAAAAAACATGAGAAGGAATATTAAAGTGTCAGGATAGAAAAAAAAGGAAAAAGATCGACGAGAAGCATGAAACATTTCAAAAACTTTAAATTAAAGGTTGAAAGCGAAATCTCATAACTACAAAAGGTCGAATTTTTTAGAAACCAATAATTTTCTTCGATTTCTGCACACTGCAGTTTTGTGGCTGTAAACTTGTCAGCAGTACCCTACTATCTGTGGTATTTTGGTTTTGTTTCTCTTAATTAGCTGCACTGCTTACCGTCCCTATTTACTTTAAATTGAAAATAAAGAAACGATTTCGAAGACAATGGATGTGGATAATATACAAATATTCACAGCAGGGTCAAGTCCTTCGTTTATGAAAAATTCCTTAAGAAAAAAACTTTAAATGAAGTGTTTACTTTTTGTCTGCGTCTGCTGTTTCTTCGAAGGCCTGAATTCTTGATTTCTTTTAAGCTGCTGTCACACCTGTCCCCAATTTCAAGACAAGTTTTCATTAAAATTTTAGCTAATTTGGTTTGACCTTTTAAAATCCAATATGATTTTTTATAATCATTTTTTTATTTACCCATTAATCTGACTCACTAATAAGGAATCATACCCAAAACCCCGACTAATTTGTAAATTTAGTTGATAGCAATTTTTCACTTCTCAACTGTTTTGTTGCAATGTTTATTTCATATATTTAATTAAAATGCATTAGTAGTAAAAATATCTTTAAGTGTGGAAGTGGTTGTGAATTTTAATTAAAATTATTTAATAAATAATAATCACTGCACACTTTCACTTCTATTTTATATGCAAATTAAATTTCCATTGAAAATATTGTCATCATGTGATACTCGTAAATAATAATAACTTTTTACCGGAAATGGAAATTTTAGCGCCAGCTGTTTAAAACTGTAAACATATTGAACATTTAATTTATTTAAGTAGCATTTTTTTTTTTTGTGCAACTGATTGCCAATTTAAATCTCTGTGATTTAATAGAGACTTGAGCATTGCAACATTGAGGGGAGGGAATTCGACAATTGGCAAAAGCCTGCTACAAAAATCTTTCTTTAAAACTTTTACATTCGTAATTGTACAGCAAAATATAAGTTTAGAAAAATATTGACTTCGTCTTTACTTACTTGAATATGTGGCGGTACCAGTGATTTCAAACATGAAACTATAATCACCATACTTTGTCTATTTATCTATTGTCTAAATACGTTCGTTTCTGAAAAGGGCATTGATTATTATCGTAAAGTGCTTAAGATGGCGACCTTTCTTTTTAAAACATCGTCAACAATAACTATGAGTATAACATTTCTTTCAGATTTCCAATTAAAGAAGAAATTTTTAAAAAGTGTTGGGTCTACTTAAAAAACTTTTCGAAAGTAATTTGATGTTTGTTTTAAAATATTGACAACTAAAAGTTCCATTCAAAATGAATCGTTAGGGAAAGGCATTAGACAAATTTTATGATTCATAAATGGCCAAGTATTTGTTCACAATATTTTCAGTTATTTTTCTGAGTTCTGTTGTAAAACATTGCTGTTGTTATGGTTGAAGTTGTTGCTGTTTTGTAATATTTATTGTAAGATAAACTGGACGACACAAAATAATTTTTTCTATAAATATTTTTTTTTCTATTTTGATCTTTAGGTGCTTTTCTCATTGTTGGACATATTCCAATTTAACAGATATTGAACAATAACTAATACTAGTTTTAAACACACATACATTTATACATACATATATATGTAACACATACTACATTGACACAGGGAGCCATAGACATGACAGCTCGTGTATAAACATGTATACACTTGTATATTTATGGGTTTGGATGATGCTGTTATTTTCCTATTTATTTTTGAAAAATTGAGGGAAAAGTATTATTTGTTACCTATTGTCGTTGTGGAGTCAAATACACCATAATATTTCTATGACTTTTGCAATTAACCCTGGTATGGTACAATTTTTTTTCTCATCTTAAGACCTTGAATATCAAAATTAAAACCATTTTATAATATGGTTCCCAAAAAACCTGAAGTAAAAAATAGATTTTCGGCTTTTCAATTCGATGGCTTCTACCTAATTGATCAATGAAGTGCCTAGTAGATAAAGAAACGTTAAGGCAGTTGAGACCTCGCAGCGAAAAGTGACAAAATTGCGAAAGTATAGTATATTATGGCACTCTTTCCCATGCTGAACTGCCTCTGGTAGATCTACTGGCCACAAAGTTGGCACTAAATACAACGGTTCGAGTAGGGGGTCAACATGTCGTCGAGAATAACAAATGTAGTGGCCTACAAGACGAAATATCAGCGATATTAAAGTTGACGAACTGGCTGTGGTATTATGGAATATTCGACAGTTATATTCGGATTTTCACCAACATCAGCGTTGCAATTAGGTCTTCGGCAGTTGTTTTTGAGATGTAAACTAGTTAAGCAATATAGACAACTGTCCCATTAGCTGAGAAAGAGATGAGCAAAGCTGCGGACTCGCATAATGATGAGTTCTGTGACATGCTCCTCTCCGCCTGAAAAAAGCCACATGTAGAAATACTAAAAAAATTTGGCCTAGTTTACACAAGGCTCGAACCAGAGATCTCATAAGATTTCGGAAGACGCAACTAAGGGATATCGTGAGAACGATTACCGGACATTGCAGATTTGCCAATCATGCCAAAAGAATAGGTGTTGAAGTTGTCACAGTAAGAAGGACGAAAGCCTATGTCCTGCATTAGAAGGCCTATGACAAGTTCATTTCACGCGGAAAACATTTGTTAGCCCCTCCGAGATATCGGAGGTAGGAATACATGGATTTTAATTCTTCATAAGGAGCAGCAGGTGGCTTGGTATTGACACCATACCCGCACATATGTAGTGACTAGTCAGCCCATACTTTTCATAATAACGTTCGAATCTAAACTTTCTTTTTCCTCACTTGCCTTTAATCTTCTATTCTTTCCTTTCTCCATCCCATTCTGATCAGGTAACTCAAAGGGAACGATTTCGCGGACCCACGTAGGCAACTGTTGCAGCCTAACCTAACCAACCTATGAGTTTATTATAGACTTTTTAGATTTATAATATTATTTTTGTGACGTCAAAATACTTTGTTTAATAACAATGTTTTTGCTCAACTCAACTATGTTGTAATATTTATGGATGGAAATTATTTGCTGATTAAATGGAAACAATTACTTGTCTATCACAATAAAAGTAATGTTAAAAATGTTTTTAAATAACAATTCTATGTTTGTCACAACAATATATTATTGTAGAAAATGCAAAATGGTTGTCGTGGCCTTGACAGTACCAGGTGTTTTCTTCGCATGTATTTTTATACCATTATTGGATTCTGTATCTTTGTAGGGTTTATTCAACCTCACATACACTTTGTTTACAACAAAATTCTATACAATGGCTAACTAAAGATGCCAAAAAAATAAAATCGTTTCTATCTGTATGAATGTATGACAAATGGATAAAAAGTAACTGATAATGGTAGTAAATGTTTGCGATATAAAAATATGTTTTGTTATTTAATTTAAAATATTTTTTATACAATATAAGAAATATATTCTAAAAAATGAACTGTAAGAAAACGAATTTTATTGTTCACATTATCGAAGTCCATTACATTGAATAAAACTCATAAATCAGCAAATGGGAAAATAATGTTTTGTTCAGTTCGAAAGTTGCTGCTTTTGGAAGCAAGCAGCACACAGTAGCAGCAATAGATGTAGCATCAGTACATTTTCAGATGCCCACATGTGAGCTTATACACAAACGTATGTCAGTGTATAAGTGTCAGTATGTTATTTATTTGCTGCAAACAAATTGTAAGTAAAATGAAAACAATTTCAGCTTGTCTGTCAAACTATTGTTCCTATAGAATATGATTTTTGATCATTATTAAATTGAGAACCTGAACTCGTACTTGATATAAAATTTTCTTCAAGAGAAGACTTTTATTTTTGTCCAATAATATCTTGTCGTATAGTGTTATTTGTGTTTGGCCATTACATTCTTCTCAGTAGCTTGTTCTAACTTTTCTCCTTTAACTTCATCCTTCACTTGTTTTTCTCAGCCTGACATTTATAAATATGTATTTTTAGTTTTCCTTATAAAGTGCATTTTTACATTGTCTTTTTACATGAATGGACCTGTGAGTATGGTGAACTTTTTTGCTCCTATTTTTGTCTTCTTTTTGTTGCATTAGAAGACATAAAGTAAATATGTTTCATATAAAATGGCTACAAAATGTTTTTTTATTTCTTCGTTAGTTCCTTTTAACTGACAATCTTTATTTAAGCTTCATTGAACTGAAAATATTTTCTTATTCGTTGTGCGAAAAAAAGATTTAAATGAATATATAAAACGTAATCTAAACAAAGAGCTTTTCAAACACGTCCATATATCAATTAAACATTTTTTATTTTTTCTAAACACCAATTTATGCATGAAAAAAAAAGAAAATATCAAAAAAATATTGGTGAGAATAAAAAACTTTAATGAATTAACGCAGCTAAAAGTCGTATCTAATTTGTGATTTACATTGATAGAATATTATAGCAGACAGGCACAGACATTTCATTTAATCCGTCTCTCTCTCTCTCTCTCTCTTTCTCTCTCTTTATTACACTCTAGCAACATTTATTTTTATAAATTTCTTCAAGTGAATACATTTTACCGTAGAGTTCATAAATTTGTTTACAACGCAAATTTTCCGCACCAACGGTTCATTAAATGTGATTACAAAAATATTTCGTCGAAATAATAATTTGAGCTCAAAAGTTCTCTTATCAAGTGTTTAATTTATAAAATAGTTCTTAATTTCATTTTCATGAGAACAACAACTACATTAACAAAAAATAAAATGAAAAAGGCATTCGTTAATAAATCCAAGTCGGCGAAAATAACTATAAACACATTTCAAAATAAACAAACTACGTTTGGTTCTGTAATACTATGTTGCATGCTCCTTAATTGTGCAATTAGGAAAGGTCTTCATAGAACTCAATTTACCATACAAGAACTCAATTACTAACCCGGTCAATTGATACACAATTAATTGCACCATTAATTGAGTGAAATTCCCAATGCAACACTGTCGGGGTCTGTTCAGTGAGAAACAAAGTTCTGTACAATAACAAAATCAAGGCAAATTCAACAAGGTCAGCGCTTCACCAATACAATTACATTTTATTCTTCTCGGCAGTTGTCAAACTCTTTGCATAAAAAATTATAACAAAAATATAATAAAATGGCAGACGTTGGCTGTTAATAAATTTCATGAATTCCATAAATAATTAATTCTTTTTTAAATTAAAGTTTGAATTATATGAATTTTTCCGAATTCACAAAAAGCTGCTTTCACAAACAAACATTTTCAGCTCCCAAACTCTAACTGAATGAGTGGTATATGTGTGAACACCAATGTTTTTAAGTCAATTTAAGCCTGAATTGCCTCAATTAAGGTGAAAGTGTTTTGATCCCATGGGTCAAAAAAAGAAGGAGCTGTCACAGGGTTTTTTTAAATGCAGTAGACTAGCATAAAATGTTTTAATTCAGAAAAATAATAATTGTTTGAAAAATCGGACCCACCTTCCATATGTTCATAAAATTCAAAATGTTATTTTTGCACAGAGTTATAAAAATCTAAGCCTGTGATACAAATAACAGCAGCAACTATCCAGATAATTTTGAACGTGATCGCAACAGCGATTCTAGATCCTGCCATATGTCCTTTATAGAAAAAATGCTATAACATCTGCAAATCGGATAACTGATTACTGCGAAATTTTGTATTTTAGCTTACGTTTCCCGCAGTTATCTTTATTCCGAAAATAATCATATCGATTGATTGAAGGCAGATAAATTCAAGTTAATTCTTAGCTTTGAGCCTTCTGTTTTATAATCAAGCGCCTTAATATCTTCTGACTCTTTTCGTCTTTGCATTCCCACTACGCTCTTCATTGTAATAATTTTGCTAAGTTACTTTTTCCGCCTTAATCCGATTTGGATGCCATCAAATTTACAAATTCCCCGTTTCTACCTTAAAGGAACCAGAATATCTAAACTTTATTGATTCCCTAAAAAACATCATACAAATTATGAACAAATTATACAACTTGTAAACAACCTTCCCACCCGTTGTGAGGGGCATACAAAAATGGGAAATAAACTTCTGAATTTTCTATTTGTCATTTCCTAAATTTAAAAAAATAAAACAAATTTTCACAACTTGACAACAAATTTAGGCTTGAGAAGAAAATGATGAATGAAAAGAATAAATTAACAGCAAAAAAAAACATGTGTCAAACGTCTAAACATCAGTAACCTGTCGTAAGACAACAACAAAAATATAAAAAAATAAATAGAATTGGAATTCTTCCCCATTCAAAATGAAGCAAAAGGAATTTCCTTCATTTGTAAACCAATTTCGACTTTTTTTTTAACTGGGGGAAATTCGACAAAATTGATTTCAAGTGTTTTGCTTGTTTTCTTAAAAATTATCAACGCACAAAATAAATAAACAATCATTTACATTTTTCTTTTCGTAAAAGAACAGAAGGCAAATAAAAAAGTTTTACAAACGCCTTGATACGAAAATATTTACATTTGTTACGCCACAAAAGAGATGTGTGGGAGTATAAAGTTTGTCATTCGGGACTTTAATAAATTTCTTTGTTGGTAAAGCTACATCAGCCTTTCTATGTTTCGCCAGAATCTTGGGACCCGCTTAGTGGAAGGTAGGAAAATCATCTATATCAGTACATTCAATCTTAGTGTAATGAAGTCGCTAGACAGAGGGGACCATTTGAAGATAAAATTTTTTTAAGTTTGTTACTAATAGGCCGGAAACTATAACTTTTCTTCTTCTGAAACTTAAAGCTGACATTATTGCCTACAAAATAATGGCTAATTATTTTTTTGCTTCGATGGCTCTAGTTTCTTGAGTTTGTATCTCAACCGCTGTCAATCAGTAACTTTGTAGAATTTGGTGCTTTTCGCTCGTTCTAAAAAGTTTATATTATTATGATTTACAATCATATGTTCTTAGATTATGGTTACCTCAACCATGTTCTTCTGTGCGTGTAGTACCCATAGAACCGTATTTAGTGCCTCGTTTTGCACAATAATGAAGAGATCTACAAGAATAATTGTCTCTATACTTAATCTTCCCCACATAAAGTTTAACTTTAAATTTGTATCGTCTAGAGTTTTACAACACATATCAGTGTAAAAAATCGTTTAATCTTCCTTTTTCGTTTTATTATTACAGGGCCCACTTTAAAGAAAAGAACATGTAAACAAGTTGTAGTCACCCAAGAAATGTATTTTGCGTCTCTTGTCTTCTACCGTACTTTACTTTCTTGTACTTTATTTTTCTATTGTGCCTCTAGTTGTCTTATTCCTCTTGATTACACAAATTTCTAATTTGCTGCATAGTGACAGCAGTTTATTGTTTATTTTATTAAACAAATTTTTTTCTATTTCTTATTTGAAATTCCTATTTCCCCCAATTTGCTTACGTGTATTTTTTGTAGCTTAAAGTTGTTGTTCTATCGCATCAATACTGCAAGACGTGTTGCAATGTTAACGTATTCCAAAAATTGTTTTTACGTTTTTAATCAAAAGAGATAAAAACGATTTTCTATAAGAGAACGAACAGCTTAAAATAAATAACACAAATTTTAAAGAAAAAAATTAAAACTTCCCTCTAGTCCCAACCAATTGAATGTGTTCCCTATTTACACGACTACAAGTATTCCAAAAAAAAAAATATTTACAAATTTCAAGATAATCTATGATGGAGTCAATTGACGTCTACTTTATCACAAATGGCTTTAAAAATATCATGTGTTACGGAATAAACACAGATTAGCAGTAGTGGCTTCATTCATATTATTGCCTTCGTTTTATTATCATTACAACTTTGACTTTTACACAAAGCTCTGCATTATTAATTCGATCTTAATAAATTATAAGTAGGGGATTAACTTAACAAGGTACTAATTAATGTACGAAATTTACATGAGAAGTTATTTGTGCTGAATTTGTATAAATTACAAAATCAAATTAATTTAAAATAAATCTTATTTATTGCTTTTTCAAATGCCAGGCAGATTTTCATCCAGTGATTAAGGAGCAAATAGTTTTAAGACCTCGACTAAAATTTATTTCAAATATATTGTCAATGCAAAATAGAAAACGCACATTTACAACAACTTGGCAATTAAAGCAACACACGAAGAAAAACAAAAAGAAAAAAATAATACAGTAAAAGCAGCCACTAAAACTTTAATAAAATTAACAAAATGTCAATGTAATTAATGTTGCTTTGTTAATTATGACAACAGCAAAAATCTCTGCAATCTACAATGACAACTTCTTCTAAGACATCCATCCCTACCAGTTACACACATACAAACATACACATACACATGTGTGCAACACGATATAAGGAATTGGTACTATTTATTTAATTATTTTGTCGCATCAGCATATTTTGTTGTACGAGTATATACTCACATTTACATAAATGTAGTTGTGAATTTCGTGTAGCAGTTACTGTTGATAATTTTGTTACCTTGAGTAGTAGTAGCAGCCATAAGTAGACGATGAAATAATGAAAAACCATAAATTTACTCCAAAACACAGTAACCACAAAACTCAAAACGAGTAGTATTGAGTACTGACTGCTCCACATAAAACAGCAGCAACAACAACAACTTTAAATTACGCAAAATTCAATCAACAAAATAACTGCATTTATAAAATGCATATACCAACACTTGCATATCCTCGTACATACATTTTCGTATGAACATATCGCCACTGAAAATGGAAAAGTACCAAATTAGTACTAAAAAAATTGTGTTTACTAAGACAATTTGTATTCAATTGTTATTAATATATCGAAGAGTGGTCATGTTTACATTGCATCTAAATATTTGTAATAAATATTCCTTAAATATCAAAGAAAGAAGGGAGAATTTAAATGCTCATTTCAATCAAATTTCAAGTGGCTTTCATCAAAAGCAGTTCAATTACCACTCGACCCATTATCTCAGAGTTTATACACCATATATGCCTTAGGTAACCTTTTTGAGTATTAAACATATATCGTTATTTTTAACTTCCTACACATTTCCTGACGAATAAATGATAGCGTTTTGGATCCATATCCTAAATCTCCTAGACGATATACTAGACACATTTGTTAGTAAACCATAGTCTTGTGAAAGGATCATTGTTGAAAGAAAATATTTGCTCCTGCAGGTATGCAATATCTTTTAGATTAATAAATTTTCAATCTATTTATTTATACACATCGCAAGAAAACCATGTTTGCGCCATGATCACGGCAACAATACTATGTTTTCTCTAACAATTTATTGTTATGCAAAAATATAATGGTTGTTTGAAAACAATTTACACATTACTTTAGTTACGATCAATAAGTTATTATTTACATTTACTCATTATATGATTCACAGCCATAAATATGACAACATGGTTGAGTTCAACAAAACTTTTTTTAATAAAATGTCTAAACACAAAGTATTTCAACCATACAAAAATAACATAATAACTCCAACCAGTTACAAATAGGCATAACATATAGAATTGAATTAGAAAGAAGCAAAGCAGAAAGGCGAGCGGCAAATAAATATGATGAGCAACTGAAAATAGTTCTTCTCTCTCTCTCTCTCTCTCTTTTTCTTGGCACCTTCTAAAATACTCATTTGAGACCTTTATCATTTATTGCGACGCTACATATGTATGTATTTAAATACATGTAAAGGTAAATAATTTAATAAATTATTATTGTATTGCTGGGGATCTTTGGTTGTATTATTGTATTTATATTGCATATAGTTACACACACACACACACACACATACGAGTACATTTTAGTTAGTTTTATTAGAGTGTGCTTGCTTGTGTGTGCGAGTGTGTTGTGTAGTTCTGTGGTTTTATTAATAGTAGTGTCGGTATGCAGTAGTTTATCATACCGTATAAGCAACTTATAATTTACGTATGTGCATAAGTAAAATTCTAATGAATTCTCGTAAAATTGTGTAGACGTGTTTATTTGCCTGTGTGTGAATGTATGTGTAGTTGGCGTCATTGTTAAAATTACTGTTTGTTATAGCAACACTTAGAAGAAAGTTATAGAGACATTACTACACATCAAATTGAATATTTTACAAATGAAAGTTATTTCCTGCATATAGAACTTTTGAAGATTTAATAATTACATTGCAGCATAAAATTTATTGTACAAAAATTGTTTGCGTAACTCGTAAAGCATCTTCCAATTATTATTTTTTAATTAATGAAGACTTGTGGCAAACATAAATTTTAATATTTATTATTTTATAAAAACAATTAAAAAAAACTTACTTATGCACATAATTCAAGAGGTACAAGATTTACAAAAAGACTATTTAATGATTTGGGATTTTAAGCTCAAAACTATGTATCAATTTATTTATTTTCAAGATAATTGTTTTGAATATCAATTCATAAAAAATGTAAAACACGCTTAATTTGGACAGATAAAATTGAAATATATGTGTTGTTGAAAAAAAAAATACTTTTAGGTAGAAACATTGGCGGGTGTTGAATCCAAATTATTAGGAGGTTGGTACCCCCTGCTGTTGTGATATTTATCCAGAGTATCTTCCCGAAAAATTTCAGAAAAATTGTTCCTTTTGTTTTAAAAATGTCGCCAATTTTTTTAGCTCTCGATTTGAACCCGGCTTGTTATATAATCCCCCCTAGAAGATTAAGCGGTTGCAAAAAATAATTCAAGGTGCAAATGATAAATTTTGTAATTTTCATTGGAGTTTAATCAGTTTTGGCAAACAAAAGTAAACTAACGCACTCCAGCCCCTAGTAGGCGAGATGTTTTTTTTTTTTTTGACATCCGACTTGTCAAATTTGTAACTCATGTGTAGTAATTTTGTATATCTGTCAAAATGATTATTTTGCAAACGATTTACTAATACTGGCTGGGAAGTGTACATATTCGATTTATTTACAACAGCTGATCTGTCTTCAAATTCAACACATAAATCCAAGTCGTTCGGGTTCAAAATTGGTTACCATAAAATATTTTTGGTTGAGTCACAGAAGTAATAAGGACTGAGCCATGTCTTTTTTTCTCTAAATTCGAAGATTTTAAGTTTGAATTAAATATTGATACACGATTTATATAATCCTTGTTAAATAGACAGAGCTTGTTAAAAGTAGAATTTATATATTGCTCTTGTAAAGTATTACCTTCAGCCTACGCCATAGATTTCCGACAACTCTTTTTATTCTTATGTAAACAGCTTATGTCCGATGGTTTGTCAGATCAGAATATAGCATGCTTTAATTGAAAATGTTGTTGCGTGAATTAGCACATAGGTTTTACAGAAGCAGTGATTTAAAAGTAACACACTACATGTACTTATTTTTCAGTAATGAAGATGTCATCTATTAAGACCCTAATAAGTCAACAAAATGTTGATTAAAAAATTTAAAATGTTTGACAAAAATGATGAAATCTTTCGATATACACGCACACAACCAACAATAATCTTGTTCACTCACACGTAAGTGTTTTACTGGAATTTTTAATGTGCCGTATAGATGTCGATTTTCGAAGCTAAGAAGTCATCAGCATAATAATAAAACCAGAACAGATCCAGTGTAAGTAAATTTAAAACTGATTTCTCAACAAATCACTGCTATTATTTTGGCCTTAGTGTAATGAAATTTTACAAACAAAAGCACAGAGCATAAAAAAATGTGCAGAAATTCGTAAATTGTGTTCGATTCTGCTGCCTTTGACCTGTTAAAATATTTAGTGTTGAATAATTATTTATATTGTTGTGGTGGTGATTCTTATTTAGGTTTATACAAACTTTCATTGATACAAATTCAATATTTCAAATGAATTTCTGTTGTGCGTGTGTGTGTTTATGAAAGGGTGTTTCCTTAACAATTTCTGGTTATTATACATGTCTGTAAATACAACTTTTATAGTTTCCAAAAAGGTCCACAAGATTGTATGCGTATGAATATAAATTGTTTGCTGTTCGTAATAGAATAATCACCATTTATCAAATGATCAAGCAATATGTTTTGTCATATATTTTCCAGGTGTAATCATATATCATATTAAATATTTGTGCATACATACATACATTGTGAATGTGTGTGAGTAATAGGTATGTGTATGTAAACATACAATAGAAATTATTATTTGCTGTTTGTATGCCTGCGAGTAGTTGTGTGACTAGCATTGGCTTGATATGTATGTTAAAAACAAATGATTTATGATCACCAAACATTATTCAAATGTTGTAAATTATCTTTTACAAACAGACAATTGACAATTTCTTTGAATGAACAATAAAAACACACAACACAAACAACTATAATAATGTCAAAAGTTGATAACTGTGATAGCAATTTTTGAAAGGTGAAATAAATTGATTCTTGATTTAAATTAATGAGCACGCCAGAATAACACAATTATGTTTGTGTGCTGGAGTTTTCTTAAAATCAGACGTCTAAAATGAAGGCTTTCAAAACATGAACCAGGACATCTATAGAAAATTAAAATTATAAATGAATAAGCCGCAATTCCACATTTTGAGAATGCCATCGACCCAAAAGGCCAAGCAAAAACAAATATCTCATATAGTGATATATTTATAAGCAAGTTTTATATAGACAGAGAGAGAGAGAGAGAGAGAGAGGGGGGAGAGAGAGGGAGAGAGAGGGAGAGAGAGGGAGAGAGAGGGAGAGAGAGGGAGAGAGAGGGAGAGAGAGGGAGAGAGTACAGAAATGTATGGCCGCTCTTTTTCGTTTTTGCCAACAAAACGGTATCCTGCTCGTTTTTGTTTAAAGAAATTAAATTGTTTCACTCTTCCTTATCTGTGTTTCTCTCATTTTATTATCTGCATTTTTTATTTAACACATGCAGTTTCATTTGTATTCATATAGCCAGCAGGGTTGCCACCACACATTGCAATGGTCTAGTGAACAAAATTTTAATTAAGTGTGGAAAAAAACTTTTTTTACAATTGTGCAACCTACAATGTAATAAAACTGCAAAATAGAGTAGCATGGCCAGCATGCTGGAGTATGTTGGAAAAAATGGCTGAACAAAAATGTTTAAATCGAAATTCCTTTATCACTGACAATTGAAACAGAACAAAAAAAAATATTAAAGAAAGCAAACATATTAATCTGTGTTCATGAGTTTATTATGGGAGAAGGTTGGCTGTGTGGTTTTAAGCCATCATCGAAAGGGCATTTTATTACACTACTTTCTAGTTCAATAATAGAATAAAAATATAATAAGACAATCTTGATGGCTTAGCAGAGCATTCTGTGATAAATTAAGCTCCCTTAAGACTTTAATTGCATAAATTTTCTAATAGCGCAATTAAGATGCTTGTCTAAATATAGTATAACTCTAACTATAAATTGCTTTGGCCGCCTGTGTATGCATTTCAAGCGCTGCCAATGAGTAACATATGTTATTTATTTATTGAAATGTAGGGGGGATATTGAAGCAGACCGCTTACTTTATGGGTCCAATATCGACATCCTTTTTTGCCATGAATTTCAGGAAACCGATTTTTAATTTACGACTACCTTATTTTCATTGAGAGTCGTGCCAACGCTAGTCTTTACTCTTGACTGTAATGACTTCGGACTCGTGCCTGGTAATAGACGGCATGTATATTTCACAAGAGTTTGCCCGTGGTCCTAAGTCTTATGCCAGCCAGTGCTGTAAATTCACACACAATGTGCGCTACCGTCTCAACATCCTCCACACAAGTATCTTTAGACTAACCCCTTCATTCCTTGCGAGTCCTTCTTGACCAACCCTCCGGGTTTCTCCCTTGGCCAAGTAAAACCGGAGTTACTTCACAAGTATGGAGAAAAAGATGTTCACCACACAGAGCTCTATAAGTATTAAAATTGGAGATTGGCTCTTATCCAGAGACCAAGCGCACACGCATCCCTGGTGTATGTTATTCCAACGTAAATTAGAGATTTATGTAAGAGACTGTTAACTGCTCTTCGTTCGACTTATTTAACCACACTCTTAGTAGCATTAGGAACCTGCTACGGGCTGACACCACAAGAAGGTATAAATCAGAACTGACAGTGCTCTTCGCTACGGCAAGCCATCCATTTTTTCGTACTTCCCCTGCACGTTCCAAAGCTGATTTCATTATTACATTTGTTCCAAAAATATGCAAACATTTCTTTCACGACGCAAAAACCACACATAAATATTCAACTATACTCGCAGAACGGATTATAAAAACAATTTCAATTGTTTTTTAAAGTGACGCACATTCGCTTCACACTCCTATGCCTTGACAATTTAACTTCCTTCACCATCTAATTCTATCGCCTGCTATGTATATATTTTTTGTTTCAATTCCACCCCGCTGAAACTGCATTAGTGACGGCTTTTGCTCTTGAGAAGGGAATCTTTATTATTCAAAGTGGGGATTTATAGCGTTTTAACATTTAACTGCATACTATACGTTGCTGCTGTTGTTTTCGTGAGCTTCGTAACATCTAACTATGAACAAACAAACAAACAAACGAGCCAACAAACAAACGTACAAAAGTTACATTTAAAATTTACGACAAGTTTGTGCATGCCCTCATATAAAATGCAAGTTAGATTGTTTTTCCTTTACAATTTGCTCTGTAGAAAGGGAACTTTTTTTACAGTTTGGCATTTGTTGCTGGCGCTTCTATGTGCAGATGGGTGGACCAGTTTTCAGTAACAATATAAAACCGTTAAATGTTGGTAACCGCCTCATCAACACGTGGCATTTTTGCACTGATGAGTGTATGTGTCAACGTATAAAATGTGAAAATAATATTTTTCAACTTCACCTTTCACTATCGTGTCAAGTCGTTCTTTGCCAAAAAAAAAGGATGTTTGTAACAAAAACTTTTACACACACATACACACAATTATATATATATATACATTTCCTCCCCTGTATGACAATTGTTTATCACAACTAGTTCTTATACGAGCACCAGCATTACGGTTGCTCTACCAACGATTCATACGCTTCATACGATTGTTGATAATGGGTTTTCTTTTACCCATGTCTTACGTATGCAAATCATGCTTATTTTCGTAGTAAAGTAATATTTTTTACGTTGTTAGAAGAGAGAAACGTGTTGGGACACCTAATGGAGGTCACGAAGAACTGCCATCAATCTGACAAGGAAAGGTTTATGAAATGAAACGCAAATATGCAATAATACAAAAACCATTTATTTTGATTGACAAATAACTGAAATGGGTATTTGATTTTCAATTTCTTTTATATGGGTGCTTAATTTAAACAATATTTATATATGCACATTCATTTGCCACGATACTCTTACAATCAAGAAGGGTGACATTTTAAATTTAATGTCGAAATAAATTCATGATAATATAAATGACGTAATATTTTTGTTGGACATGATTTGAATGAAACTATGCAGCCAACAGCAACAAGAAAAGTATGACTAATTTGATTTATTTTCACATGGGAAAGAAATATAAAAAAAGGACAATTTTTTGTTGTTTTTACGTATTAATTTTTTACCTATTTTAAATGCAAATAACACCAATCATATTATAATTGAAGATAAACTACATTTCTATTATAGATTCTAATTATATGATCCGCTTATAAAGATAGAATAGCATAAAATATATGCTACTGATTGGCAAAAGCTGAGGTATTAACACAGCGACTAAAGCCAGCGCATGCTTGATAGTCAACGTACTAAAGACTTAAGCCACATCTCCATCATACTTTGATTAAACAAGAAAACAATATGTTTGGGGTTAGAATTTTACTAAAAATTTCATTGTTCAACGTTGGGGCAATTTTTATGGATAGAAATCATATAATGGTTAAATGCAAGCAATAACTTGTTTATAGCAAAATGTTTAAAATGTTTCCAAATAGCCATAATATGTTTAACACAACAATATCTTGTTGTGGAGAACATAATATGGTTGTGATGACTATGCGACTTTAGTCTCTTTGTCTTTGCTTGTATTCGAAAGAAAAATATAATATTAACTTGATGCCGCTCAAAGATAATTACTAGGAATAAATCGCCCTGAGAGTTTTTACTTAAAAAAGAGGCAAACGGTTCAGTTGAAAAATTTTACAGACCAGACGAAAATATTTCTCGAATGTAAAGCAACTAATTATAAACTGAGAAATTACCAAGTTAAACAAAATACTTTTTAAGTTGATAACATCTTCAACGTGCTTCAATATTCTGGTAATTGCCCTACTTATAAATAAAACAGTAGAGCAATTTACGAGCACATACATCAAACTTATTTAAAGGTGTATAATTTTCGGCAAACCCACATTAGTCTAATATGTGTCAGTTTTTCTACTAACCCAATCACAAAAAATCTGGGTTTTATGAAGCAGTTTGACGTGTTGCCGGGCCACTTTAAAAAATTTTTTTAAATCTACAAATAAATATTTTTTCATTATATAATAATTTTTAACCATCCCACGTCCACTTGGTAACTCTGCTGACCAGTTATAAGCCAGAATAAAGAAACGGCGGATATTTATATCTCACTTCTTTATTTTTTTTTTACCAATTTTTACATCTAACAGCAGCTAAAAAATACAAATACACAAAAAAATAAATGTAATGGGTTTTTAGTGGAAAAGGTTAAATTTAAAACGTGAACAAACACATCTCTAATGACAGTCGATCTTAATTAATCCTGTTCACCAATTGTACAAAAACCCCCAACGGCCAGTAACGATGAAATTTTAAATTAAAATACAACAAAAGAAAAAATAAAACTTATCAAAAAATATAAAATACTCCGACTACAATGCGAGTGTAATAAAAATTTAAATAAACAAAACTTTATATTTACAACATGAAACATGTTAATATCAGAATCTTTTTCTGCGGAAAAAAATAAAAAGAAATAATAAAGAAATAATGGTACTTCATTTTTTAGACTATTTATACCACGAACGAATGAATAAGGCCACCCAGCATAAAACCTGCCTTTTCTACGAAAAATATATCGGTGAAGCCAAATTTCACCTGCCTGCCGGACCCTCGAGAATTTTTACGAATTAGGATGATCACCGAAGCCATTCGCGACCGGTGTTTTTTGGGTTTACAGAGGTCAACTTTTTTGAATTGGCCATTTTTCAAATGTTTTCTGTTTTGATTATGGCGACAAATACTTAACATCCAGCATACACCGCCTTAATCTTGTGAAAAAAGTGATTTAAAAGTGCTGTGGCATCGGTTCAATCCCAACCGCTGCCAATCAATAACATAAACTTTTTCTGATTCTATTAATACTAGTATATAACGCACCGCTTTACTATGTTGGTATCACATTCTATAGCAATAAATTAGTCGGCGAAGTAAGATAAATAATAAAATGGCTATACAAGCTTCGAATAAATGCACCTACATAACACGGGAGGCGCTGCAGCACTGTCAAAAAATAAACATAAAACGCCATTGCAGAGTCGGTAAACACTGAAGATTTTCTATCATTTCTACTTCACTACCTGTCTTCTCTAATCTATTCTTTTCCAAAGAAAGTAAGCACAGTTATTCAAAAATAACTAGTAGGCGTTCCCTGACTGGACTTTCCTTTATAAAAAAAATATAGTAACTGGTAGTAAATAGCGCAATAGTTACGGGGTCGTCGAGTCCCTCCTAAGGCGAAACTACTTAAATTAAGTCATTAAAATATGCATATTATTAACGAAACATTTAATTGATTTAATAATTGATATAATTTATATTTAATTTATATTTATTTCTATTGATAGCAATAACTAGCCTTTTCTCCAATTTTAAATTTTAAAATCCACTGGAAAACTTTTACGTTTGCAGGGTATAGATGCCTACTTACACTTGCATGCAATCAGACGTTTATGCAACAATATTCTATTTGAATTTTGTTATACTTATGTGGCTGTTTCAAATGGCTTGGATAGGTTGTATGTTTAATCTTCATAGAAAAATACAACTCAACTTCAACTCACTGCTACATGTTTGCAATTTCATTGAAAACAAAATCAAATTGTATGTGAATACAAACACATACATACGGTCAAACTTACCCAGGAGTTGATATATTTTTATGAATTCATGTTTTTATTTCTGGTATTTTTTTTTAGTTTTTATCTTTATGGGTTCCCTAAGAACCCTACAAACATTCGGAAGTGAAGTATTTATGTTTAATATATATTTGGGAAAAATAAAAAATTACAATATGATTTGCTTGTAATTTTTAAATTATGCTGAAATTATTCAGTTTACTGCTGCGAAACAAATTAGTTACTTAGGCAAGAATGCATCAAGTTTAATTAAATAAAAGAAAACATGTTAAACACATTGTTGAGTTTTTCTTCCTTTTAGCAAGAAACCAATAGCATAAAGTTTAGTATATTAACACTAAGAAACGTGGACCTATAAACCTACTTGACCACAAATTATATGACACAGTGTAACAACGACAAGTCGTGTATCGCATTTCTTGGATCTTTATCTAAAATAACAACGCTTCTATGATTGTCCTTCTACCTCACACTGCGATTAATGGTTGAAGTTGCAGTCGTATCCTGTTTCATCAATAATTTTTTAGATATAATCGGCAACACAAAATTTCCATAGCAAAATGTTTGCTGGGTATGTATGTAAGCAAATTAGTGTACCTATGAATGTGTGTGTGTGTGTGTGTGTGTGTGTGTGTATGGGTTTGTTTGTATGGTTATAATGTGAATATTTGATTTTCAGTTTATTTTTGTTAAGAGTTAAAAACTTATTTGTTGTTCTCCATACATATGGCGCCTTGTGGTTGTTATTATTTTGTTGTTGCTACTCCTGTTACTGTCGTTTGCAAGTGGATTTGACTACTTTTGTTCGTATATTTTTATACTCAAAACTTTTTTTCATTTGTTGTTTCTTTCTGTTTATAAACATGTCATTGGTGTATTGGTCAAAGGTTTTGTTTCACAGAAAGTTAAAGTTAAAAAAAAAGTTTTTATATTTTTCATGATTTCGTAAACATTTGATAAAGTGAAAATTTTGTGCAGAAAATAAAGTGAAAATTATGTACGAAATTCTGTTAAGAGTTCTAAAGGATACGAAATGTATAAAACTAATTACACAGTTTTATTGTTTGAATAAATAAATAAATATACAGATAAATGAAACTGTATACAACTGTAAACCAAAAATTGTGAAAAATAATCAACAGATATAAAAAGTAACGAAATTTATTTTAAAATATGTGTAATAAAATTTTAAAAGAGTTTGAAAGCTAAAGAAATTTGAAATAAAGCGAGAGTAGCAATTTATTACAAACAGACAATTACAGTATCATTCAATTAATCAATTAATTAATCGCTATTAAATGCTTTCATTGCGTTACATTATGCTTGTACTTTGTTACCAAAATGAGGCTGATTTTTATATTTAGTCGAAATGATTTAAGTAGAGTAACTCTTACGTGAGAACTGTGTTCAGTTATGAACCCGATCCTAAAACTATGCAATGGAATTTCTTTTTTAAAAACAAATGTTGCTTCATTTTAACTCGATAGATCCTTTTGCTTAAAATTGTTTTTTCGTACACTTAATGATTTTGATGCTGGAGTTTGGTTCACATAGAATTTATGTTTGTAAATTTTTACATACCGAACTACATGTAGATAATATTTATAAACGTAAAGGGCCCAATTGTAATAATTTATGAATAAAGTCCGGATTCAATCAATTCAAACCAGTTCTTTAATCTACTGAATAGTCGCTCGTTTAAATATTCTAATAATAAAAGATGAGAGCTGAGGGCTATTAAAATAAATTATTTAAGCAAAAATAATTTCCATTGCCTAAAATAAGCACTTTACCATTGAGTAGCTTCTTCAGGAAATCCAAGAAATTATTAAGTATTTAAGAGCCGTAAAGCCGATATACAAGGAAAACTAAGTAACGACATTCACTTACGCGGTATAACAATTTGTCATTCTCACAAATTCAATTGCAGAACTGAAAGTTAGCGAAAAAAAATAATTTTTGCGACTTCGTGAACAAGAAAATGTTAAACAAAATTACTTCTGCACCCCGTATTAAATATAAGAGGAGTTAGGCTTCCCTATCCTCGGCAGGAAGGCCAGCAAGGTACTCGGGTATAATAGGGCTACTTTAAGCTGCATCACTGCGTTAGTGACACGACATGGAAACTTCAAGTACCATCTGGCTAAGATGAAAGTCGTAGAAGATGATACTTGCAGACTATATCTGGAAGATGCTGAGACGGTAGCGCACATTGTGTGTGAATGTCCAGCACTGGCTAGCATGAGGCTTAAGACCACGGGCAGACACTTGTTAGATGTGAATGCCATGGGGGAACTAAGCCTTAGACAAATGCTAGCAATTACAAAAGACTCCGTGATGAGGAAGAGTATCGACAGTTACCAGTCGACAGTCTGAAATCACTTTAGTCAAGAGTAAAGGCTAGGGCTAGCACGAGACTCAATTGAAAGTAAGGTGGCTGTGATTACGGATCAGTTCTCTGAAATCAATTTGAGGAGCAAAATGGGGGTCGAAAAGGGACCCAGAAAGTAAGTGGTCTGCTTCGATATCCCCCCATACATTAATACAATAGGCTTCCCTATATTCGTTACCCTTTCAAATTTCAAAATTGGTGCAGCAATAACTCTTTTGTCCGCGAAGTTGCAAAAAATAATGTGTTGTCGATAACTTTCGATTTTGAGGGTGTAATCGAATGGCCCATACCAGGTCCAGGTACTTTAAAAGTTCATACATTTTTTTTTACTTTGTCACATAATGTTATTTTTGTGCGCATTTTTTATGCTACATAAATTTGAAAATTCAATTTTAATACTCACTAGTGTTGATTAGCTATAATTTCTTTCTCTTTCCTAGAGAAATCCCTTCACCAACGAAAAATGTCTTAACAAATCTTTGACTTACGGTTTGTATAAATAAGACTCGGGGTGCACAATTCAAAATGTATGTGAAACTAAACTTTTTATGACACTAAATTAAAGTATTTAAATAATATTTTGTACGCAAAAATAAATTATTTACATGTGAGTTTACATAGATTCATTAAAACACTTCCGAAAAGTTCTTTAAGCTGAATCTCAAACTACCACTTTGGTATTTTTCACCTGCAAAACCCACAGCAGCAACCAGAAAAAAAGTACAACTGATAACCAATAATAAATAACTGCAAAGTTTGGACAGAAACCAACAGGAAAAAAGTTATAAATTGATATGTACAGGTGAAGGTTAACTGCAAATGATAGCCAGTGGTTACAACTTAAACTAGAAACAGAGAGAGGAAAATTTATATTTATTTTGCCAACATGGAATAAAAATTTTAAAACTAGAGACAAATGCTGGTCGAAAAAGGAAAAAGAGATTTAAAAAGTATTTTACATCAAAAAAAGGAAAAAAAAAAGAAAACATCGAACGAAAAACAACTAAACTAACATTTCTTTTATGCAGAAAATGTTACATAACAAGCTGATAAACTTTATCTAAATATTGTTTAAAAAAAAGGCAGCACATTTGCTGGCTGCTCCGTTCGAGCACTGGAGGGGTATTCGGTATAGTGTGTTTCTTTTATTTTATTTTTAAAAAGGATTACATTTGGCCTTTATTAGTTTTTTTTTTCTTCTTCAATGGAAAACTATTGTGGACATGATAGAATTAAAAGCAAAAATAAAATAAAAACAATCAAGAACAGTTTAGTGATTTAAAAAGGATTGAATATTTAAAAAAAAAAAGAAACAAACTATAAACTCTTGTGGTGTATAAATAACGAAATGTAGTTTCTCCAATTACTCCGGCATCTATCGCACAATTTGTTTATAGCATTTAACTTTTTTTTCCTGTCCATTGCTCTGCTGTAAACATACAAAAACTGTCATCGCCAAACGACCAAACAACTAAACCATTACAAAACTGGAAAAACCAAACGAAGTAACGAAAACTATAAACACAAACACAACGTTTTTATTTATTGTTTTTTTTTTCTTTGCTATTTTCCCCCTTAATAAACACATACACATGATACTTTGCTTTTGGTAAAAACAACAACAAAACAAGCACAGCCAACAATAGCAACAACAAAAAACAAGGAGTTCTTGTTTGAGGACAAAAACCAAGTTTTATATGACTGTAGCAAAATGTAATGAAAGAAAATTTGTTATTCCAGCCAAAAGAAAAGTTTTCGTTTAATGTGTCTTTTTAATTAGTTGTTGATAAATGTTTAGAATTACAAATTATAAAAATTCCTAACAATAAGGAACAGAGAGAGAGAGAGAGAGATAGAAAACAAATCTTCTTTGGAACGAAATGAATTTTTATTTAAAAAAAAAAATTAAAATAAATTTTGTGAGTTTTTGCTGAATAAAAATATCTGATTATCTATTACAACAAAAACATGATTGTAGCATGCTCACGACCACCATATCTACAACAATATGTGGTTATGACAAACATAGAATGTTTATTTGAAAACATTTCATCAGAATGTGGCACTGGGAACAAAGCTGATGGTACATTTTTATACACAAAGTTCTTTATCCCACTTACATTAGGCGCCCCTTTTTAACTACGAGCAAGATGCAAGCATATTATTTGCTTGCCGCAAGCTTAACAAAGCGAATCATATTGTTCCAAGCAATTAGACAATATATACTTTCTGAAATATCCATCATTTTAAAAAGAAATATTATACACAGCTTTCTTTTATGTGATGACTTATAATAAAATTTTACCTAAGAAATAGTTTGGCAGCCTCATAAAATTCGATTTTGTAGCATAATTTAGCTCCAATTATGAACCAGTACGAAATTAACCCTTAAACACGCTTTAAGTTTTGGCTTAGTTCTGGCGTACAAATTATAGTTTGAGCTTTGCTGGTTTTAAAGACTTAAAGAATTTTATGCCAAATATATTCGTAGGACATTTTAGGCCGCATTATTGCTGTTCATGGAGAGTTTTTTTTTTGCCATTTTTCAAGAAAACTACAAAACAGATCTGTACAGAAAAGCGCTAGAAGGTTAAAATGTTTTACAAAAATATTCCTCTTAATTTTCCACATAAACCTCCTGATGTTTTTTGGTCTCATCTGCCGGAAAGTCCGTTTTCTGAACCTTATTGGTTTAAACAAATTAATTTTTACTAAAACGTTAACCACCATAACCATATAATTCAATCATAAAACACTGCTATTAGATTATTGTTACCTCAACCAATTTTTTTCATCGCATACTATTTTTATTATAATTCTTTATGGAATGGAGTAAGAAGTAGAGTTTATAATTTCAACTAACGAAGGTATTTTGGAAGGGCTTCGCTGCCAATCCCTACCAGGTACATACAAATGTTGTGAGAAGATATACTGGCCACAATAGAACTGTGTATCTGAATTCGCACAATAAGTGGTTTAGCGGACCTTAGAATCCAAAGCAGAAAAAAAAATCGAAAGAAGTAGCGAAATTTGAAAACGAAATTCAGAACAAATTTTAAGCAATGTTTAATATAGCAAAATACAGCAAATTCAGTTGCAGAAACAAGCGACATTAATATTAACATTTTTATGTGAGCTGCTGTAGCACAAAAAATATGTTGAGTACTGTAAAACAAAAAAAAACGGATAAATGTATTTGTGTGTTCTAATACAAATTTCAAAAGAACCATACAGTTGTTGTTGTAATTTTTAAACATATTACAACAAAATGTAGTAGCAGAATTAATGAAAATGAAGTCCACATATTCTTACATTACGGCTAATAAATATTCACATTTTGCAGAACATAAAGACTAATATAGCAGCCATTTTAAACAAGAGTTTTAAGCACAAAATATAACTGTGATGTGAATGAATTGACGAATTATTAATGGCACTTCTTTGGCTTCATACTTCAGTCGGGACAGCCATTAGTGTTAATTATAAATACAACTTTATATCGACTTTTACCGAGTGATTGGCAGGCATATCTTAAGTGGCCATTTTTACAATAATTTCCATCATCTTCTTTAAAAGCGAGTTATAATTAATGTATGCAATATATCTTTAAATGATGGGCACAGAAAAATATTTAACTCCGGGCATTTTCCTTTCTAAAGCAAAATAATATTAGCTTATAAGCTGGTAGTACTTTTTCCTAGATTGCTCAAACCCTTTGCAAAGTGAGGTACTTTTTACGATTTCACAAAAATAATTAAATTAAACTCCAACCCAAAAATAAACACATGCAATAAGAATGCAGTTAATACACTCGTAAAAAAGAGTAGTATTATATTCGGATCTTTAAGTTGAGTGCAGACACTTAATAGTGCAGCATGTTTATAAACGAAAGTACTATTTTTCGTAAATGTTTAAAATTTTTGATAAAGGAACACAAGCATGCAGAAATAGCAACATATATGCAATATTTTTGCCAGAAAGGAAAACGTCATTAAATTTTAGTTAAATCTCAACTTATTCCAGCGATTACTTTATCGTCAAAAATAATTTTAAACAATTTTTTTCTAAATCTAAATTCAAGCAACTGGTAGTTTTTGTTATGCAAAATGTTTATTTAAGTTTTTGCATAAGCAGCAAGTTGAAATAACACGGCAGCAACATATACTTGCAAATATCAGCAACACCATATGCACATGTCACTAAACATGATATCAGACTTGGCGTTTTACATTTTAAACAAGTAGCATGTTGTGTGTGTGTGTGTATGTTTTCTACTTCTATACACATACTCGTACTCTAACCCGCATGCATATTCAAATGTATTAATACTTATTATCATGTGTGCTTGTGTATAACGTTTAATGTTAGATACGAGTACATAGTCCTCTAACTTGCTATCGTCATTCTAAGCATAAATTCTAGTATACTATACAACTGTTCATAAGAGTGTTTTAGTATGTGTGCTTATCGGAAACGGAAACTTTATGATTTGTTAACAGTACAAATAAAAAAAAAAACAAAATAAAATAATATATAAAAAATATTCTGTTTTTTACTCTGTGAGAAAAAGAAAAAAACAGATTGCATGTTAATGCATGCTGTAGACATGACATGATACAGAACCGCAAAAAACGTATGACATGAACAGAAATATTCACTACTAATGGAGCCAGGACCAAAAGACTCAAATGCAAATACGTTAAATGGACATAAGGCCAATAACTATAAATAGATAAAACGAGTAGACACAAAATTCAAAACATCTTGCAAATTGAATTTAGTGTTGCTGAAAATATTTAATATTTATGAAGAGATTTAAGGAAATTATTTAAGTTCTTCTTTCACAAAGAAGAACAGCAAATGTAAAGAAGCCAATTTTAACTTGTCACTTAAGTCAACAAAAAGTTTTTAAAATTTGGTATTCCTTTTTAAAAGAAAATAAACAAAAATATTTAAAATTAAAATTTTTCTCGAGTGGCAATTTAATACAAACACCTGCAGCCTAAGAAATCACAAGTAATCAAGGCTTCACCATACAATATTAGAGCAAGATATTATGACTGACTTATATGGTTGTAAACAAAATCATATTATTATTGTAGCTAATAATTATATCGCCCTGCTAGAACGATAGAAAAGCAGGAGAGGTAGGAGCACAGGGGACTAAAGTCATCGAACACTTAATCGTTAACAAACTTAACCTGCAGCACACTCAAACTGTGATGAAACACAAAAAGAAGTTTACATATTAAATCTATAAAGAATATTTGATGGTTAGAGTTATAATATTATTTTTGTATAGTTAAAATATTTTGCTTGTGGCTGAAATTTTTGTAAAAATTGTACTGTACCAACCATGTTACTATTTTTATGGCTGGAAATTATACAATGAGTAAATGTATACAATAACATGTATATCTTAACTAAAGTAATGTTTAAAATATTTGAAAATAGCAATTATATGTTTGCTACAACAAAACATTGTTGTAAAGCACATAACGAGATTATCGCGACCGCACCCAAACCATGTTTTTCCTTTGCGAAACAATTTTTTAACAATAGGTTTTAAAATGTTTGTATGTGTAATAAAGGTTAAAAAAATGGGCGTTATAAATAGCATAAATGAACTGAGGATCGATCTATTGCTTTTAAATTGCTTTTTTATTATGATTTTCCATAAACAAACTTAACCATAAAGACATTAAAATCCTGTGAAAACTTTAAATAAAATATACCAAGATTTTTTAAAGGCTTTAAATTATTTAATACAAGTGCTGTATTTTTAGCATTGCACATGTAAAAGCAGCAAGACTTTTTAAATAATTTTCAACACTTACAGTTTGCTCATATTCCAACTTACCATGCAGGGGCAAAGAAAATAATGTACATATCCTTATTACAGTAAAAATATAAAGTTTAATATCAGAATTACATTCATAAATAAAACTATAAACATATCGCCGCTGAAAAGGCAAAAAGCTACAAATCAAATATTATATATTTTATTGGAAAACACTCATAATACTTGTCTAATGCCATCAAAAAAGGACAATCACTCTCTACGGGATAAACATAAGTTTAAACTACTTTAAGAGATTTTTCACTAATATGTTGTTTAAGGACCTTTCACACTATTCGACTGAGTAGAAAAACTGATCGAAAATTCAAGTAAAATCTGAAAGTATTAGACTGTTAAAATAATACGGCATCAGACTGTCAAAAAATACGGATGGATATTTGACTCCCATAAGACTCTCAATATTTTTAGAAAAATTCCTAAACGCTGAAATCTTTCGGGAAGATGTACTACTTTGTTTGTTTATAATTTTTGATTATATAAAAGAGAATAGATCGTAATAAATGTTTTATTTAATGTTGGCAATTATGTATGGAATACAATATCAGATAAATGTCCACCTCTGTTAGCCTTACAAATGCGAGACATTTTGAACACATTTTTCATTAATTTCATCACGAATATTTTGTTTGAGTTGCTCCACCGTTTCCGGTTTGTTTGCATCAACCTTGCTTTTCAGATATCCCCACAAAAAGAAATCCGGAGCAGTCAAATCAGGCTACCGTGGAGGTCAATCAACATCACCATTCCTTGAAATAACTTGTTGTGGAAAGAGGTCTGATTTTTTCATGAAAATCGGGATTGTCATGGGCGAGAAGTAGCCTTCTATTGGCATATGTACGGCAGCGTAAATGGTCTTCTGGAAGAAGCTCTTGTATCAACTGAATCTCAAATGGAAACAAATGCAAATCTTTGTGCAAAATTGTGGCCAAAGTTATTTTTTGAAGACCAAGCTCCTGAGCACAGTGTCCAGAATTGAGGTTGATGGATTGTTTTAAATACTTTCCTGAACAGCAATAATGTTTTCAGCCGATCTTTCAGTACATTGTGGTCCATACTTAGGCCTATCAGCTACAGTCCCTCTTTCTTCGAATTCATTCACTACACGACAAATAGTGCGTCTTGTTGGCACGTTGTTTCTCCCGAAAATTTCACGTAACTTTCTAATCGTCACAGTAAACACGTTGGTTTACCGAATATGAACTGTCAAGACTAATGTTTACCAAAATGGCGGCAAAATAAAGTAGTATACCATTCCGGCGTACACCCTGTAGAAGCAAACGTAGAAAATCCTAAAAGTAACTCTTGAAATATTAAACAAGACAATTGGTTCGCCCCAGACAGCACGCTACCGGCCGGTAGCCGGTATAAGGTTTGTGGCTGTACTTATCGGTTACCAATGTATTTTGTTGACTCTAGTGCCGAAATTTTGTATAATTTTTTACCACTTCATTTTGCTACTTTTTTACAAAAGCAAATTTATCAAAATTAATGTTTCCGCTTCTTTCTCTGTTACTTGCTCGCAGGAAATAAGCATTTTATTTCAAGTGTGGGTTGCATTTTTACGGAACTACAACAATCCAGACAAACAATTTGTTTGATTGTCAGAACGATTATTTTAAGATTTCTCTCTGCGAATATTAGAGCACTTGTATAATAGCGAGAAAACGGTTTTAGTAATTTTTTGTGGACTGCTTTTATATCAGTTCCTGATAAATATTGTGAAATTACTTATTTGGATTATTGTTTTAAAAGATCTGAAATGCCAACAGATAAAAATTAAGAGTCTGTACTATGGGGATCTCTTTAAAGATCTTCTTTCATTTGACAGCGTGTCCGTAGATCTTCTCTATATGAAGATATTCGTAGAATAGCTCAATTTAAGCTTTGTTAATATTGAAGCACAGTTTAATGCGTTTTAAGTGACGATATGCATGCACATACACACATGCACATTTACACTTGCATACATAAACACATTATTACGTGCAGTCATATACAAATATCCACTCACACGAATATAAATTTACATTAAAAGATATAACTTTTTAAACAATATTTCCTGTTTGTCTTTAGTTTGGTTTTACTCTCATACATATTTTTATGTTTTAATGTTTAAAAAAAAAAAAAAGAAGAACAACTTCAAGACTCATTATAACTCTTTTATGGCAGCTTTTACTTATTCTTCCTTGTTCTCGTGTTTTGTCCTATTTTTGTTTCTGTTGCAGATTTCATTGTAGCACTCAAGGATGTTTCAGTAACGATACCACAAGCTGTAAAACGTGGTAGTAATGCAATGCTAACATGTAATTACGATATGGAAAATGATACTTTGTATTCAGTGAAATGGTATAAAGGACGACGAGAATTTTATCGTTATACACCAAAGGAAAATCCGGCAATGAAAGTTTTTCCCAGCCAAAGTGGTCTAAATGTAGAGGTAAGTTTTTGTTTTAATTTCCTTGTTTCGCTTTTGTTTTTGTTTTTTGTTAAGAAATGCCGGTACACTTACATTACAAATCAACTTTCCAGTATATCAAACCCGGTGAAAAAAGTATAATAGATGAGAAAAAGGAAGATATAAAAGAAATGAATAACGAAATAATTCATAAATACTCTCTCTCTCTCTCATACCTTTTTATGATTTAATCAGGGACGCGTGGCACTGTAAATAAAAAGCAGAAAAAAAACATCAGCACAATTGCTTTTAATATTTGTTGCACAAAAGCAGCATATAATTAAAGCAACTCTTATTTAACGAGTAGAACAACAACAACAACAACAACTGCAACAAAAATCAAACCTCATTAAAAACATATTGAATAACAATGTACTATCGATCGATTACATTTAATAAACAATGCTGTTATGAATAAAATATGTATTTCCTTCCTTTTTTCCATTTTCGCATTCAATAAATAAATTGCAATGCAACTTGTGCGTGCAAATAAAATGAAAATATGCAACAATAATGATATAATAATCATTAGCAACTTTTTTATAATACAAATTTACAATTCAATAATATTTTAGTACTCGCAATACCCAGGGGTAGGGCGGAAACAAATTACAAAAACAAAGAGACAGAGACAGAGAGAGAGAGATAAAATCATTGTTAATAATCCAATATTTGTTCATACCTTTCAATTGCAATATATACTTTTCGCACGGCCAGAGATATTTTGCTCTTAATGAGCAAGATTTTCAACACCAACATGCCCGTAAAATTAATAATCGCTTTGCTGCATAAATATGAATGAAAATGTAAGGGCAGCACCAATTAAAGGGAAAAAAATGTTTTTCAAACGGGTTGCTAATTAACTTTACAACGATTGAGAGAGCTTTAAAGTGGATTTATATTAATAACTTTATATGCATATGTATGTGTGTGATATGAAAATACTCATTAAAAGAAAAGCGAGATCGCAAATATTATTTAACTTTTTCGGGGAAGCGTTAACATGTATATCCTATAATTAAATGAATAAGGATTCCCACAAATCTGTCGGTAGGTGATTCACTACAATATTGTTACTAAAAGTAACCATTCACACTTTCAGAACTTATACGGTTATCTACTTTATAGTGAAGGGTGCGATAGCTTTGAGGAGCTTTAATAGAAAGAAAAATAAGTTTAAAATTGACTAATAGTTTCACGCAAAATTTGTTTACGAAAATCAAATCTAAATAAAATACTTTTCTTACAAATCGCAATGGGAAACACCCCGATGTTCATGTCGTCTCTGTTATTCTGTTTAAATTGTGAACTGAGCCATAAAATGTACTTGAGTAGATAATGATTTCATTTTTAGAGTATGTTCACATATGCGCCCTAATTGCACAATTATGAGATTTTCCCAATTAAGGCTAAGTTTAGCTCACAAAAATTTTACTAATAAATTGAAAAGTTAGTATTTATTTTGCACCATAAAATGCGTCAACTTGCCCATGCAACCCTGGTGAAATATTTTTAGTGAGCAGAAACTTATGCAAATTAAAAACTCATTATATGTAATGGACCACTAACCAGACTCGAAAACTTACAACAAAGAAGAGTAAACAAATTCTTACCAACTGAACTACCTCTTTTATATTACGGTGGTATTACGGTGTTAATGTACGTAAAAACGCATAACACATGATTGATTATCGGCTTTTTTAATTCATTGCCAGATCATATAACTCTTTTTAACTATCAAATTCTAGTTGAGTAAGCTAAATTGCATATATGTGAACACCAAATTTTATAACTCAATTTAGCATTTAAATTTCGAAATTAAAGTGAACATAATATAAAGCAAAAATCCCGATTCTTGTGATTTCTCTTTAAATTGTATTCCGTAGGACGTTTGAACAATTTCGAATCGGCAAGCCTTTTGAAAAATTATGGTAAAAAAAAATTATGGAAAAATTTTTTTTTAATTTTTCCAACTTTGGCGGCTTTTATGGCAACACTTTGATTAAAATGCTATCTCTTTTTTAATTGTTTTTTTTTTACTAGTGAGTAAAATAAGAACAGGTTTTATTTAAATCGAAAAGCTATTTCTGAATATATATATTTTGTTTGTTTCTTTGTTTTTTTGTTGAAAGGTAAACCTCTAATAACACCTGAGGCATGCTATTTTAGTATACGTACGCTGTTGCAACTGATAGCAAATCATTATTGTTGCATAAAAACACCTAAGTAAGGTTGAGTTTGATAAATTTTTGAATGCTTTTTTGCCTAATGAACACTTACTTTTACTCGATCCATTTAGGTATAACTTCCAATCCTTAGGCGATACTTTTAGTTGCACAATGCAAATACAATAAACGAGATAATTCTTCAACATGTTTAAAAATCTGTACAAACAATACGAGGTTGTTGTCTCTTTGAAATATTACTTTACAATCACTTTCCACTCTATTCCACTGTTTCAATCGGAAAGCTTAATCTTCATTTTGCATTCTTGACAATCCTAGCTCGCGGGCAAGATCATTATAATCCGTATTTAAGACCAAATGCTGTGATTCAGTTGGAAAAAACGAATCAAAACTATCCTGCTTATATCCGGATAAATCTTTAAAATGTTCACTTGTATGTCTTATTAGCACTCGATTTCTTACGACATCCATATGTTTGACTTTTTGCAAAGTAGGAATCTTCCCTTTTATGGTACGCTTTATAATGCCTCTCCATTGGTCTTGTAAAAAATACGAAACCTTTGTGGTCATTTGTTCATACATTCAGGCTCGTATGACCTAATAACAGTACTAAGAGAGCGACACAAATAATGGTTGGAAGCCTTAACAACAGACTGGTTTTTTGTCTAAGTATAAACTGCAGACGTAAGCAAATTGATTTCGATTATCAAACATTTAATGCTTAAATTCAGTCACATACATACCCCACATATAGAAAAAATTAATCTTAAAATAATAAACTTTAATATCTCTTACGCATAATTCTGAATAACAGTGATTGATAATAAAGGCCCTTGCAAAGGATACTTGCAACCTTAGAATAATTCAAATGTCTCAGGTATTATTAGAAATTCGCCTTTTTACAAAAATATATATTTTCAGATCTCAATAGACCTGCTATCTATACGGGTCTCCTTAAGTGTACATCGAATTTTTTCGATTTTGTCTCATAGCATAATTTTTGAACACATTTTAAATTGCCAACTTCAAAACACCCCACCCAGCACACAATTGTGAATCGCAATCGAAAAAAAATACGTTACAGAAAAAAGAAAAAGCCACCTAAAAACTCATCTAATTCAAAAATATTGTGGTCTAATGAAAAAAATAAAAAAAAAAGGAAACGAATCAAATATATTATTCATCATTTTTTGCCGTGAATGTAATGAAAACCACAGTCAGAAGAAAAAGAATGAAAAGCTACCAGCATACTAATTTCCATGACTTGCAATTTGCATTCCGTTGAAAATATAACTCAAAGCATTATTGAAAAAAAAACTCCCCCCCAATGTAGATAGAAAAGAAACAAAAACTTATTTATGTGAATAATTTGTGCACCTTCCTTTACCCCAAACCGCCATGATGTGGCATGTTGTAGCGGTAGAGAAATTAGCTAAAAGAAAATTAAATTAAAAATATTCTCTTAACACAAATTTCTTTTTATTAAAATGAATCCCTGTTTTCATGTTCCTTGGCATTTTTCAGCGCAATCTTTCCAATCAAAGTCATGTCGTTCTATTGGCTGTGCCTCTGAATATATCTGGCAAATTCACTTGCGAAATATCCGTTGAAGCGCCTTCATTTCAAACAGCAATGGTATCCGGTGAAATGGAAGTTGTAGGTGAGTACAATGAATCCTTAACAATCAATATGATAGCACGCATATACAAAAAGGAGTGTGTGTGTGTGTATACGTGAGTGCGCGTGTGGCAGAGGAAGCGAGTGTGAAACCAATAAAAAATTTTGAAAATGTGTTAAACAAAAATGTGAGTGGCCTGGGTAAAACTAAGAAGGAGCAACTACTGCAAGCGTGCGAGCGTTGCAAAAAGAAAAGAAATAAAAACAAATTAATTAGACAAATGAATTTTTGTGGTATTTCTTTTCAAAGTTTTTGTTTCACCAATTCTTTTTTCTTTTCCTCTTGCTCTTTTTTCAATAACCGCAATTACCCTGTGAAACATTTACTGCTGCCCATTGTGATTAAACTCTATGTATATTTCGCCCTTTTTTCACAAGCACACTACACACTACTGCTGCACATGAATATAGAAAACTAAAACAAAGTTGTTAAGTTCCAGTCGATTTTTACAGTGATTTAAAAAATAAAAAGTTTCATTCTACTCGTACGCTACGGTGCCAAAAGTATCAGCAACATTAATAAGTAGCTGACATCAAATTCGTCGAACACTTTAATTAATTATTTTCATATTGTTAAACATTTTGTATTCATGCCTGTTCCTCTCTTCTACTCTTCTGTTTTTTTTTTTTTATTTTTTTTTTTTTTATTTTTCGCCTCATTTCAATTAACTTTAAAACAGAATTACCCGAAGAGCAGGCTACCGTGACGGGAATACAGCCACGTTATCGTATCGGTGATTTGGTTGACGGCAATTGCTCAATTAAATACTCTAAACCAGCTGCTAATTTGACATGGACTATTAATGGCATAGTGGTGAGTATTATATTGTTTGATACCAAATATTGTACGTGAAGGAAGGCTTATTACACATTTTATGGGGCCATGGAAAACAAGGAGAATTTCTTTTGCCAGCGTGAAAGCCAATACTTCAATAAATGTTCGAAGTAAAGAGTTTTATGAACAATAAGTTAAATTGTTTTTTTAATATTAAAGATGCAAAGCTTAAGTTGAAATTTTAATTAAAAAATAAAACATTTTTCTGCTTAAAGAGAATTTGGCTTGAATAAAATATTTCGAATTGCCAATTGTGGTACTGGATTTAAATTGCTTAAAGCGAAAAAACAAAATTTATCTAAAACCATTCCTAGACAATAAAATACAACTGCTTTATTTTCTTACCAGGGAATCACTGTTGAATATAACAAATCTCTAAAATATCTTGTGCAATAATAATTTGTATCTTAACTACCACCACTTTTTCATTGTCTCACAAATAAATTTTTAATCATTAGTTGTCTTCTGACAAGTACTTTTTCATCATAAACTAAAGAAACGGGTAAAAAAAAAACTTTCTACAGACCACGAAATTCCACTACTCTTCTCTTATCATCAACGCCACCAGTCAAAGTCAAGTCATTCGAAAGTAAGTGATGTGAAGCAATGATGCTGCTGGTAGTGTTGAGTGTAGTCATTGAAAGATACTGCTGTTGTATATTTTGTAGAGACTTGCTTCTAACTTGCTACTTCATAGCAGTTAAACTTGAAAACCGCTATAACACAGTTTTTGCACCCCTCGTGCTGTTTGCAAAAATCAAGCAAATGAAAAAATCAAAGAGTGACTGCTCCTTGCTCTACTTAATCACTCAACTGTAAATCTTTTCTTTTGTTAAAGCTAACAGAACAACAACAACAAGCAATTGTATAGAGAAAAACAAATTCCTTAGCTTGCGACGCCATAGACGAAAAATAAATAAAAATCTAAGGTTTTTCCTTTAATCGACAAGTAAACAAATATTGAAGAAATACGCCAGCAGGAATTGTTCAAGAATGTCCTGTTTGTGTATTTAAATAAAAAGGCAGGGCAAAATAGTCCTGAAAGCAGTACAGAATGACTTAATGTAAATCTTAAGAAAAATAGTTTTAAAACGATTTGCCTATATACTCGTATAAGCTCCTCTTATTCAAGAACCCAAGATATTTTATGGAGAAAATATCAATGGAGTAAATCCATTTTTCCTTCAACTCTTGCCTTCTCTTGTTATCGAAAACTGTCTTTTCCGCTTGAATAAGAAATTGTCTTCGCAATGTTGTTGTTCGTTTGCCTTAAGTGTAGGGGAATTAATTTTTAGTTTTTTGCTTTATTTTCTCTTAAAGTTTAGTCAACTTATGCACAAGTAGTTCGCTCAGCTTATTTTTTTATTTCTCGGATACAATAATAAATATTTATAAATTGATTTCATATTTTATGGTTTGTTAGTAACACAACAACGACTTAAGCAGAAATTGAAAATATTAAAATTTATTTGTATAAGTATTTTGAACACACAACTAAAAATTACTAAGGAAGAAATATCGAATATCTATGTCTTTAGATGAGTCAGTAGAAAATATTTAAGTGCTTAGGATTAAAAGATAAATGACATGCAATCATAATGCCGATAAGTCTTCTTTTTAAATTTATAAAAAAACAAAGCCAATATATTTTAAGCAATAAAAAATATTTTTTAAAAAATAAAAAGCAGATTTAACATAAATAAATAATATAAATACATTTTATTGCTTTTTATAAAAAAATGTATAAAACAAACAAATTAAATTTTTGTACAGATCAGATGAATAAAAACTTTTAAAGGAAGCGAGCTAAACAACATTAATATTCTAAGTAAAAAAGGTTAGGGAGGCTCAGATGGCGATGGAACGCAAGAGTAGAAGTAGAAAATTAGTCGAAAGGCTGCATCGGACACTCATTGCGGAAGGCGTTATACACAATGAGTGTATGGAGAAGAACTTCAGCACTTTACTCATGGTTTTCTTATGAATGGCAAGGCCAGAGCAGGTGTATTCTCAGCTGAGCTGAACTTGTCCTGTAGTCTACGTCTGGGGAAATACGTGCCAGATTACCTCGCAGAATTGCTTGGGTTGCTGTATGTGTTGGATCACCTGCTCGAAATTCGGGTGCAAGGGAGAAAGGTTCTTATTCCACTGAACATTCAGTCTGTTATAAAACGGATGACGCAAGTGAACGTGTATTCCAAACTAGTGCTGGAATGTGTTCTGAAACTAAACAGATGTGCCGCGCTTAATGAAGTGACAGCTGGGAATGAAGCAGCAGACGAACTAGCAAAAAGTGGATCTGATGTGGATTTCTGTGTACAAGAACCCAGGGGTGCACTGGGGAATGGCCTAGTGCGAGCTAAACTCTATTACACTTGAAAAGGTGGAAGGAGGCTACAACATGAAGACAGGTTCGAATGGTGCTCAAAGAGCCCCTAGGCAGGAAGGCCAGTAAAGTGCTCAGATATAATAGGGCTTTCTTAAGCTGGATCACTGCGTAATGGAAACCTCAACTCGACAGGTAATGGAAACCTCAAGTATCATCTGGCCAGGATGAAAATCGTAGAAGATGAAACTTGCAGATTGTGCCTGGAAAAGGCTAAGATGATAGCGCACATTGTGTGTAAATGTCCAGCTCTGGCTGGACCACAGGCAGACACTTGTTAAATGTGAATGCCATGGGGAAGCTAAACCTTAGACAAATGCTAGCAATTACAAAAGACTCCGTGATGAGCAGAAATGTTAGCAGTTACCAGTCGTCAATATAAAATCACTTAAGTCAAGAGTAAAGGCTAGGGCTAGCACGAGACTCAATTGAAAGTAAGGTAATCGTAATTACTAATCGGTTGCCTGAAATCCATTTAAAGAGCGAAGGGGTTATAAACATTTCATTTAAAAAAATTCATGCTACCATTACTCCGAAATGTAAAGTAGGAAAATGTTCATTTTAAAATCTGTGAGGAAGGCTACCTCCCTACACAGAATAAATGTTAGTTTTCCTACATCTAAATAACTACAACAGCGAGTGTCTTCAAATTTGGTATGGTCTATTTTTAAGACTAAGTACGTTCTTTAAAATAATCCTAAAGAAATAGAAGCAGGATAAGAGTAACCCTCATATAGAGTAAATATTAATTTCGGGCACTAGTTAATAACATTCAAGTACCAGCTGGAATAAGGTGCTATGCTACAAATAATTGGCACAGGCTGTACTTAATATCCTTTTGATGACAATAGCATGTTTTGATAACCTTTTCTTTCAAAAGGAAATTTTTTGAGAAAATATGTTCTCCAATTTGAGAAAAATTTATCCTGATCCTAACTGCCATCTTCATAAAAGTAATTTAATTTAATAAAGTTCTATTTATCAAATTTGTTTTTAATAATTTTAACGTTAGGTATTTTTGAGGGTTTTAATGAAACACAAAACAATTTCCCTCCTACTGGGTATTTTTTCTAAAAGTTTGAAATTTGTTTACTGTTTTTGTATTGTGCCTAAAGAAAATTGCATTAAAAAGTACAAAAAAAAACTTTAGCTTTAAATTTGTCACGCAGGTACCAGCAGCACAGTTTTTCTGATATAACCTGGGACCCCTATTTACATATCGGACTTTATAGTAAGGTACGCTTCGCTTTATTTTCTATCCAAGTTTTTGCTGTTTCCGTCCGAATTGGTGGCATTTATTACTTCAAATCTATTACAATTTTTGACGCGCATTTCCAATTTTTCCTACATATTTTTTTCTTTGTGTTGTAAATCTACATTTTCCTATCTCCGACTGGTCGTTTAAAATACCAGCATCGAAATTATTTTATTTGCACAGATTGTTTGACTTTTTTGCCCAATTCATTGTATTCTTTACTACTTTGTTGACACATTGTGTTGTATTCTGTTTTTATACCCCTCACAAATATGAAAAGGGTTTATATAGAGTTATCACCTCGTTTGTAATTTCTGCAATATTCATTTCGACCCAACAAAGTATATAAATTCTGGATCCTTATAGGCAGGTAAGGCCAATATGGGACAAAAAGCATTTTTCTTGGGTTTTTGGGTGTTTTTACTCCTGCGGGAAGACGCCTACACATACGTCTAGATTTGCATATTCTGAATCCTTATCATATTTGCTATAAAGTCTCTCTATAAATAATATCATACGCAGATCACCAGATAACTTAGGGACCTAAATGTTGGACCAAACAAATTTTTAAGAAAAACTTTCAAATATCAAAAATAAGCAAAGAAAATTAAATTCCTCCAAACGCTAAATTTCACCAAAAAATTTCGAAAAATTCGAAACTTTTAACAAAAATCACTAAAAATACGAAAATTCACAATTATGTCGAAAAACTGGAATTAAAAATACTTTTTTACCAAAAATAAAAAAATTCAATAAAAAACCGAAAATTTACGAAAAATATCAAAACAAAGTAAAATTCACCAAATGCCATAATTTTTCCAAAAAGCCGAAAAACTACAAAACATCAGTGTTTATTGAAAATACGGAAAATTTCAACAATATCGAAGTTGAAAAAGTATTTAAAAAACCAAATGGTGAAATAAAAAAAATTGAAAAATTCACCAAAAACTTTTTAAATTCAACAAAATTTGATTTAAAAATTTCAAACTGCACAAAAAAATTATTATTTTGGCAAAACTGAAAATTCACCACAAATTCAAAAATTCACCATAAAATCGAAAAAATTTTATTTGGCATATAATCAAAAATCAATAAAAAAAACAGACATTTTAACAAAAAATAACAAAAAACTCCATTTCGGCATTTCACCTCAAAAATTTATATTTTACCAAACCTTTTTTAATTCACCAAATACCGAAAAGTCACATCAAGTCAATATTTTATGAAAAACGTTTAAATTTTAACAATCTGTATGTTAACCGAACATTAAGAAAACATAATTTTACTACAAATGGGGAGTTCACTGAAATATTATAAAAATTAACCAAAAAATTTGATATTCACAAACAAATTTTAAAATCGTAAAAATTATAAATTTTACCAAAAACCTTAGTACCTTGGGAATTTAGCAAAATTAAAATTTAATACGAAGCCAATCTATAGTTCAAAAACTTTAAAATAACAATTATAAAATATATTCCAGAAAATCAAAATTAAAAACAACGACACTGCACAGAAAGTTGAAAAAATTCGAAAATTTATCATGATTTAAAATTCACCATAAAACCGAAAAACTCGAATAAAAAATTTATAGTTAACAAATAAAACCGAAAAATTCATAAAATTTTGAAACTTTACCACAAAAGTTTAAAAGTTTAAAATCAACAAATTTTTTAGTTTAACTAAAAAGCCGAAAATTACAAAAAAAAACATTTTACGAAGTAAATATATCTAAAAAAATCACCCCGAAATTCACCACAAATGGAGAATTCACAAAAAGAAAAAATTCAAAATTTAAATTGTCCACAAGTTCGAAAAATCACGAAAACAAAATAATTGCAAAATTAAAATTAAAACGAATTACGCCAAGAGAAAGGAAAGACTAATTAAAATTGCCCTAATATTGTAAAAACGTCGCATGTAACATTCTAATCCATCAAAAATACATCCAATAAAACGAAAAGAGAGTTTAAAGGTAAAATAAGACGACTCAGATCGGAGGACAAAATTAAATATCGCAAAGAATCCTTTGCACCGGAAGAAATCTGTATGACATTTTTAGTAGTTCATACTTTTGTGAAGGGCATATAAGATTCGGTAAAGCTGAATATAGCTCTCTTAATTGTTTTTTTTTTTTTTTGTTTGTTTCGGTCAAAGCTATTAATTTTTTTTTTTTTTATGTTGTGCAAACTATTTCACTATTTGTCATGTTTAGCTTGGCTTTTGCAAAAAATCGAAAACATAGTTTCGGTTTTTTTTAATTGTTTGTGAATCATATGTACAGCACAGCAAATTATTGTTATTTTTAAAATAATCTGTTGAGGCCAGATTTTCTATGAATAAATTGTTGGATATTTTTATATTGTTATTCTCATTTTATTTATAAATTTTTCTATTTTATGTTATTTGGAAAACTGTGAATGGTTACATTTTATTTGTATTCAAAATAAACATGTTAACAATAATAAATAAATTTAATTCTTGAATGAGTTGAGATTTGTTTAGAAAAATGATTTTAAAAAATATTTTATGTACATATAGTAAAAAAAAAGACAACATTCAAAGCTTTGCTTGGCATTTACTAAAATGAAAAAACAGTGCAAATAAATTTAATTTACTAATAAAGAATTTTTATTGGCAAAATGTAAAAAATGGAGTTTGATCAAAATCGTACTTTTTTTACTTTTGAATTTTATTGATGTCCCCTTTTTTTATATTAAGCAAAGTTTTTGCTCTGCTCAATAGCTATTTATTAAGAGACATCAAAGAGCTACATCAAAATATTGCAAAAATATATAAAAATTAAGGTCGAAAAGGGTATTTAAAAGAAAATTCGCAAAAATTTATTTCAAATAACAAAAGATATGACTATTTTCTATCTGCTGTTAATTTGCTTTGTTAGTGCCCCTGAAATTATGCTACGAATACTCAAGTTAAACGTATATTACTCTGCTACAAAAAGAAATTAGCTAAAAGAAGTAAATGATCGTCACAGTCTGATCATCAGCATCTTTTAGAAAAGTATGAACTACTAAAAATGTACTACAGATTTTTTCCGGTGCAAAGGATTGTTCGAGATATTTAATTTCGTCCTTCGGTTTTAGTCGTCCTATTTAACATTTTAACTCTCCATTCGTTTTAATATAAGCATTTTCGATCGATGTGTTTTTCTTTTCTCTGAATATTTAGCAACTTTTGATAAGTTCTCGATATTTTTAGGAATTGTAGAAAAAAGCGGAATCGGATTTATAGTAAAATTTTTAATATTTAATAAAATTTAGAGATTTCGGTGCAGTCTTTGGGTAATTTGTTTAGTTAAATTTCAAAATTTGGTGAAGGTCGGTTTTGCCGTATTTTTATTAAATATTAAATTTTGCAAATTTTTTGAGAAAATGAAAAATTTTGGTTAAATTCAAATTTAGGTTTTGAAATTTTCAAATTTAGTGAATTTTGCTTCTTCCGGTATTTTTAGAATTTATTTGTTTTATTTCCGTTTTTCGATTTTGTAGTTAATTTTCAAAATTTGGTAAATACACAATTTTGCCAAATTTTAAATTATTCGTATTTTATCGGAGTGACTTCGGTTTTCCCTCAACTTTGCTTTTTTGAAAAATTTTGTTATTTTGGTAATTTAAGCAGATTCTTAATTTTCGGCTTTTTGGTGAACTTGCAAATTTTTTTAAGTTAAAGTTATTGTGGTAAAATTTGGTAGTTTTGGTTTTCGGTTTTTTATTAGATATTGATTTTTTAGCAATTAAGTTTTTTATTCCAGTTTTTAGATTTAATAGTGAATTTGCGAATACGTGGTGAAATTTAAATTCGAAAAAAATTTTGAATTGCTAGCAATTTTTTTGTGAAGCTTCGATTCTTTTTAATTTTGTTAAATTTTCAGTTTTTTCATGAAGTATTGATTTTTTGAGATTTTTCTCCTTTTCGGCGAAATTACACAATTGTGGTTAAATTTAAACTTTTGTGCTGAATATTAAAAACTTGGTGAATTTTTTTTTCTCATAAAATTTCTGTTTTTCACTGATTTTTTGACAAAAAGTTTTTTTATTTCAATTTTTCAATTTTGTTTTGAAGTCAAAATTCAACAAAAATTTCAAATGTTTTAGAAATTGTTTTGTAAAACTTCGAGTTTTGGAGAAATTTGGTTGCTTTTTTAGTTTTTTGAATTTTTGATGTTTTTTTTACAATTTTTTATTTGGTCCAACATTTTCGTTCGTATTTGGGTGAGTCGGAATGATAATTTCTGTATGGTGCAATAATTTAACAAAGACTCAGACAATTCTATTCTTATGAGCTTGTGTATATACTAGTTTCACCGTAAAGGTGAAAATACAAAAGAAAATCGCGGAATAGCGAAAATTCTTCAAACTCACTGATTAAGTGGCCGAAGTTTAAAGAACCTATCTTAACATCGGACAGAAGGACATTGCTAATTGAACAACCCTAGGATCCAGAATAGATATACTTTGTTGGGTCGGAAATGAAAATTATAGAAATTACAAACGAAATGACAACTCCATATATACGCTTTTTATGTTTGTAGGGGTTATAAAAAAGTGTAATAGAATCAAAGAAATTGGATCTAAAATTTAAAAAAAAATGACAAATTCGGTCAGACACAAATACAAAAAAGAAAAAGGAATAGAGGCACACACAAATATGCATGTGTTACCGTGAATTCTCAAAATGTTTTAAGGAAATCAACAAAGAAACACAATTGAAATTTCATTACAGTTTCGTTGGCAAAATATTTAGCTTATTGTTTATTTTGGCATTTTTAGGTTCCTCCGCATCACATTAAAACGTATCAAATAGAAAAGTATGAGGAAAACAATTTGGAATCCGTAATGAGTGCTGTTCATTTTATGGTCACCAATCAACACTTCATTAAGGGACAAATGAGAGTAAGTCTACAAAATAGTTTTCTTTAAAAATAAAAATTATTTTGCAACCCAAATATTACATTGAAAATTTATAATTTTATTTCTTTGTTATGAAAAATCTACGTAATTCCATGTTACTTCAATAATTTTTAATTTTCATTTATAAAATCCTTTTAATTAAACAGTTTTATTTTTTGAAATCAATATTTCGCTACAACTTTATGCAGAATCATCAGGACGTAAATTATATTAAAAGGTCAAGGAAATATAATGAAATTTACAATTCTATTTTACATTTAATTTTCAGCTTAAATGTACAGCTAGCATTTTCGATATATTTAAAGAAGAAATTGAAAGCATTATTGAAGAAGATCGTCCACGTATTATGGCTTCTGGGCAGTCCTATCCACCTGATCATGGTTTTGGGACACATGGTGAAAGCGATGGCTACGAGCAAAATGAATCATATTTGACATATTTTTCAGGTAAGCGTTAATGTTATGCTTGAGATTTATTATTCACACGTATTTTATTGGAATTTTTAATTTAATATTTTGCAGCTCCCAAATCCTCAGCATCCTCTCCTGCAGATTGTGTGGTGGCTAAAATTATTAAAGTTTTAAAACGAAAAGTTTTTAAAACCTTCCAACTATTAAGATCATTAATCGAAACCAATACTCAATATGCCTTAACAATGAGACTAGGCAATGACGTAAAAACCAGTTTGGCTCCAGACATTGAAACCACCAGGTCTTACCATGTACTTTCACTCATACTAATAAGACCTATAACAACAGCATTGGTCATATTGTTGCAACTAAAACAACAAAAACTTCTAACAAAAAGTCTTAGAAATAAATTGACACAAGACAAGCAAGTGGCATATAATTGCATTGAAAACTTTAGGCAAATGCTGAAGAGTAAGAGGCAAGAGTATTTTTTTGCAATAAATTTATGGCATGTAATACAATATAGAAATGAAAAAGAGCAGCCAAGAGAAAATGTAAATTGTAATCCAGATGCCAACGATGATGACTGTCAGACTAAATGTGGACACCGACAACAATACCAACATGAGAAGCATTGTTTAGTAGCGCATCCAAATGTCGTCACTGAAAAAGTATTTCCAAATGAAAGCAACATTGATACAACAAACGTTAATAGAAATAAGAAAACTATTGCTACAATAACAACAGACATTGACTGCCAACGTCACATGTCACAAACATACGCTTGTACTACATTGCCACCCACATCCTGTGCCGTAATTCATTTGCCACCTTCTTCATCGTTTTCTTCTTCATCGACATCGACATTACCAGAATCACCATCATCGTCGAGTACCCTGGATTATAGAAAAAACTATGGATGTGATAGTTTTCCTTTATATTCTGTAGATGCGTCTAAAAGCAATAACGCCAAGTATATGTCAAAAGATCAAACATTATTGATGACTTTTACTTCGACTGCTGCAAATTCTATTCTTGTTGCTGCTGCTGCTCTTGCTACTTCAAATTCATATTGCACAACAGCAAGCGCAACATCAGTGAGAGCATTAGTTTCAGAGTCAGAGTTATTACAAACATCTGTGCACTACTCCTCGTTGGAGGCTCTAGACACAAACTCACCCCCATCAGCAACAACATTTTCCCAGAATAACTATTTAATGGCGTTTATTGGTGAATTCTTATTGCATCAGTGCTGATGTTAAAATGATGATGAATGATGATTTTCTGCTTTTCCACGACTCTCGTCGTCAATCTTTGACACAAACGTTGGAAAAAGTAAAATAATTCTATTCACTTTTTATACACAGAAATAAAACTTGTGTATTTTTCCTTTATATGTTTTAATATTATTTCTCTAATTTGATTTTGTTGTAATAATAATGATTACAGCAACAACTGAAAACAAGTCAAAGTGACAAAGAAAATTATTACGAGTTGTACAAGAAGCAAAGATTATTATTATAAAAGATTATTAACGTTTTGTATGTTTAGATTTTAAGTGTTAAATGTTAATTTTTTTTTTATAAATCGAATAAGAAGTAAATACTGACAGACGCATGGAAACACAATGCATTTTTGTCGACTGTTAAAAGCAAAAATATTTAATTAGAACAACAACAACAACATAAAAACAAATTTATAAAATAAGAAAATAAACTTAAGCCTTAACGTAAAATATAAGCAAAACTTTTGAAGAAAAAGGTTGTTGTCAATAGTTTCTCTAGTATGCCAAAATGAATCAGACCCCTTATGTGATTTTTATTTTTTCTTTCCTCATTCCTAGCCTTTGATATATTTTCCTTAAACTAAACTTACTTGCACTCAGTGAGTTTTTTAGTATGTTTAGACATTCACCTTAATTGAGACAATTAAAATCTTAATTGAGTTTACACACATATAATTAAGCCTTATCAATTAACATTTGACAGCCGGAAAAGTGTTCAGTTTGTTGGTGAAAGGTTGTGTTAGTAAATTTTATAAATGGAGAGGTAATCGGCTTTAGGAGAAGTTTTTAAAAGACTTTTTTTCGTTAATAATTTCATGAAATTTACATTTCAGCTGGCATTTCTTTTAATGATTTAATGCTTATTTTAAATTTCACCTTTGTCACGAAGAATAATATGTAGTTGCATTGGTGATGCAGTCTCCTTTTTTAATGTGTCTTGATTTTGCCATGAATTTAACAGACATTTTTCTGGTTGCTAAATTCACTTTACCCCTTTTAATTGTGCAATTAAATACTAATGGCTTAATTTTTTAATTAAGTTTTTGTATGGTAAACTGAGCTCAGTTAAATTTCGACTTCATGTAACAAAAGGAAATTTAAAAAAAAAACGACTTTAATGGGGTGACTATATTTAGATATTTGTCTGTAAATTTTTCAGAAAACCACTCGAAACGATAACAAATGTGAATTTTTAATTGTAAATATGTAAATATTGTTATCAGTTAAGGTACCAACAGACGACATGTTTTTCACACTGTATGTGTCAAAATTTACATATGTAAACGGAAACATGTCGTGTGTTACCTTTAAAACATTGCTTGTGTAAAAAACATGAAAAAAGTCATAAGACATTATTTGAAATAGAACGTGCTCTATTTTCTTATGTTAAATATACAGCAACAAATGTCAATGTCATTCGAACAATTTCGTCGGAGGTTGATTATGTGCACTATCATTAGCCGTCTGAATGAAGTATTTTGCAAGGCAAATAAACTATATATATTTTTATAATTTAACGTTGTCGTTTTATTAAAATAAGTCCAAAAATGTATCGATTTTTGGATACAACCTCAACGTCTTGTTTAAAAAAGAAAAAATTAAAAAAACACATTTGCGTGGCCACTACTTCAGCGACGGAACCAAAAATATTTCAACGGCTGCAAGCTATTTATCAAACAAACGACGTGGATATTTATTTATTTTTGGGCAATCAGCTGTTCTCAATAAACATGACCGATGTCGTGTGTGATACTATATGTACGTTTGTGGCCAAAAATTATAAACCTTATGTAAATTAACCAATATTGACAGACATAAAGAAAAACATACGAATCGAAAGCTTAAAAAACACATGTAAAAAACATGTCGTCTGTTGGTACCTTTAGTTTTGAAACATAACACGCAAAGAAACAACATGGTTGGTTGAGCAACATAAATATAGTTCATATAGTTGTAAACAAATCATACTATTATTGTAGATAACAATATTTCGGTCATCTCAGAACGATATGAAAACAAAAAATGTATGTTACTGATTGAGAGCAGCATAGGTACGAAGACAGGCAAATAAAGATATGAAATGTTCAATAGTCAACACGCTGATCATATCACCATCATATCTCGCTTATGAATACTTTATTGTCAGAGTCATTATATTATTTTTGTACAGTTGAAATATTTAATTTGTGATTAGATTGATTGTATTGTTCAACTAAAACCACATTACAATTTTATAGATGAAAATTATATAATGATTAATTGTAACAATAACTTGTTTATAGCAACTATATATTTAAAATCTTTCTAAATAACTGCATTATTTGTTTGCCACAACAATATATTGTTACCGAGAACTCATATGTTTTTTCTTTGCGTGGATTTGCTATGTTCGAAAATTGTTTTGGCGAAAAAAAATTACCGTTAAATAATAATGTTTCTTGGAAACAATAAAAGTTAATGTTAAAATATCTCACATTTATGCCCAAAATTTTTTGCCGTGTAAAGGATAAAACTTAAGTAATTGGTCAATTTGAAAAAAAAATTAAATAAAATCCAAACAAACGGTGACTAGTTCCTTAAATTAAGAGTTAAAAATAAAATTATTACACATACATGTAAAACTTTATGCCGCCAACGACTTCATTTTTATTTTCCAAAAAAATTAGACTTAAGTATGTGTGTATGTATTTGTTGGAATTGAAGCTTGTTTTGTATTTCGAGTGAAGCAAATACGTGTGAAATTGTAAAAAGACTCGAACAATTGAATAATTCGGCAATTATCTGTTCTGCCTTCCACACATTTTTCCTTTTTTTTTTTATTATTAGACAATGTATATCAAAACGCATGTTGTCGCTTACAACAAGAGTTCTCAAACAAGTCTATTGATACGTTCGATTGTTTTTGTTATTTATTGTGGGAAATAATCGAAAATCTGACTTTAACCACCAACAGCTTAAAATTTGTTGTGGAAATTAATTAAAAATCTAAGAACACCTTTAAGTTTTAATGTAACTATAATTTGGTATTACTTTAAATAAATATTTCCATAATAATCAAAAGATATGTAAACAATAAAGACCTATGTCGCCAAAAAGTTGCTATTTACAAGATCCATTGCGCTATCTGCGATTATGAGAAGCATAAGAAACGAAATGGTTAAAAACGCTCCTTCAGTATTCAATTTATGGTCCCACTATAAGCTTGTGGTACACAAGCAAAAAAAGTTATTACAAATTCTTAGGATGAGCTAAGCTTCTTTCCAGTTCTCGAATTAAATCGAAATGTAGTTAACACTTAGGACGAAATAAAAGCAGTGGTCCCTCAGCTTTACACACTTGCGCATAAATACTAATTGAGACTTCTGTGCCATCAGAGCATGCGCAACAGCTACGGAATAACAGCTATGGAAAAAAGCCTTTCTGAGCAAATAAAGTTAAAATACCTCCTAAACTCTGAACAAAACAGAATAATAATAAAATTATTTAAGCAAACTTTTTCGATTAATCGATTATTTTTGTCGATTAATTGCTACTAATAATTTCTAAATTTGATTTATCATATGATTATTAAATCATTTTTCCTCTCTAAGTATGAACACTAAAGTACATGAAAAGAGAATTCGACTTTGACTGGTCGATTTTTGTCACTACTAATTTTATCGTGATGAAACAATGCTTTCCTTTTCAACAAGTGCATGCATCTTTTTAACTCGCTACAATAGCAGGGAATATTAATGTTTGTATATTCTTAAGAATGATCAGTAAGAATTATTCCGTACACCCACTTTAATAATAAAACCTTTGTCTCCCTGTAAATGGTATTATCTTCGACTTCTTTAGTCACTATTTTCCATTTTCACTAGACTCTGTTGATAGATTTTTTGTATTAATTTTTGTTCTCATATCATCACGAGAAAGTTTTTATTCTGCTCTGAGCCAACGTGGCAAATATGTTAGTTAAGTCTTTCCAAAATTTGTAACTAACTTTATCAAACATGTATATATTTTCTCGGCGGCAATTCAAGTTTTCTACTATTGCCATGCTCATTTCCATAGTTCCATCGGTCTCGGCTAAATTTATTGTTTTGAGAAAGGTATCCCGTGATGGCAACCAATATACTTCACCTACTTAACCACGTGGTATTCTTTATGATAAAAATAAACCTTCACAATTGTCATTATATGCATTACATGCAAAGTAAAATATGAATGATTGTATTATTTGGTTGTAACACAATCATATTATTATTGTTGGTCCCTTCAGAACGACAGAAGAGCAACAAATTTATTCTTGCTGATTGGTAGCGGCTGACCTACGAGACCTATGAACACAAGAGACTAAGGCCATCAAATGCTTAGTAATCAACGCGCTAGCTACTTATACCACAACACTGTCAGACTTGGATTAAGCACCACAAGAATTTTACATATTATTATATTATTTTTGTTTAATTAAAATACTTTGTTTGTGGTTGGAAGTTTAATAAAAATTTTTAAATTGCAACTCAAAGATGATGATGTTTAAAATGTTTTCAAATAACCATTATATGTTTGCCACAGCAATATATTTTTGTAGATAACATAATATAGTTGCCATGACCATGTCTGTTCTTTGCGTGTACAGTGTACACGTTCATAAGGGTAGTTTCAAGACCGTATTTGTATTTATACATTACAAGTAGCGAGTGAAAGCTATAATTTTTCAATGCTCATTTAACATAGTCAAGCACCATAATGCCGCTATTAATTTCAATATCCTTTTAAATGAATAAAACATTTACTTAAAGAAAATGTTATTGTGTTTTGTAAATAAAATAAGTTTGTAAATCAAAAATTTATTTAAATCCCGGTAAAGAGTAAAATATATGAAAAATTATGAAATTCATAAATCAGTTTATTAAGGCGAGTATATTCTTAGCAAGTCTAACTTCATTAGAACACACACATAGAAATCTTGGTAATTTCATTGTATGCTTTATGTAAATGTAGCTCATAAATTATTATTATTATTATTTTATATAGTTAGTAGTATTTAGCGAACGTGTTGTGCCAATTGTCTTCCTTAAGTTATGTGAAAAGAAAACAAAAGTTATATAAATTTTGAGTTATTTGTGAATTCGAAATGTTGTAAAATCGCAAAACTCTTATAAACAAATTCTTGTCATGGCTAAATGTAAATTACATAAATATTTTTTTTTTAATTAATTAAAGTGCAAAACCATAATATAAATTAAAAATATAATATTAATTAACTTCATGTAATGGTGTTACTGGCTGTTAATAAAAAAACAAAATCGCAATTAATTATTATTTTTATTAAACACTAAAGTGACCCCATTTTTGGTTAAACCATTTAAGGTTTAAGTGAATTTATATTGATTTTATAAAAAAAAGTAGAAGAAATACCAGCAAACATCAAGGTTTAGTAAAAAGAAAATTTACAGTTAATTACTTGTCGTTTGTACATTTATTACTTTGATTTGTATAATGAATGAATGATTGATTGATTGTTGAAATGATTGCATAAAATATTGTAAATAAAACTAGACATAAATAAATAAATTAATAAATGAATGAATATTAAATCGAAATGAAATTTATGTAAATGAAATGCAAAGGAACATGAAATATTGTAATACGCTATAAGGTTAAAAAATCTATACAAATATTTATTTATATTCATAAACACAAACAATAACAAAGAAATAATTAAAGTATAAATACAAACATAAAAAGGATAAGCATATAAATATTTAATGAAGTCATAAAAAAAAAATTCATATACATAAATTGGTATAAAGTACCAAGTATAATTATAGCATAATGTATTGCAATGTAAAATAGTTAAACAAATAATAATAATAATAATTTAAAAATAATCATATCTTAAATGCAAGTAAATATAATAATAATAATAATAACAGCAAAGTTAAAATTAATTCTAAATTAAAATATAAAACAAAAAATAATTTAATTAAAAATAAACATAATTTTGCAAAATAAATATAAATAAAGACAACAGATATAATGAGAATAAAAATGGAATAAAAAACTGTAACAGCTAATATTTATTTTCCTGGGGTTACAGCGCTGCTTGTGCAACGAACTCTGAAAGTTCTTGTTTGCATTATTTTCCAATTTCTGAAAAATTCACTTTCGTACGGAACGTCTCTAAGGGTGGTCATTTTTATTTTACTGGTCGAATTCTTTTTTTTATAAAATGTTGTTGAATCTTTCTAAAAGAAATATACATTATTATATATTAATCTTCAATAATCGAATAACTAAACATCTGCATTGAAAGGCCGCTTAGGGCTTTCAAATCAGCTGATAATTTTTCAACTCGTGTTTTTCTTTTTTTTTTGCAGAGTAGCTTTTAAAACGAAACAACCTGCAACAAAAATGGTTTACAAATAATACACCATAATATGTTTATATTCAAATATGTCGACCACAACACACTGTAGACAACAGCGAAACATGATGATTTGATTGCAATGAATTTAACCCTTAGAGTACGGAATGGGGGACCTTAGGTCGCCCAATGTTAGTTTTTCTTTAATAACTTCGCAAATAATTTTTTTCAAGTTTTATTTTTAATACTATATAAAAACTTATAAGTGGCATTTAAATATTATTCCGTTTATAATTGAAAGGCAAGTTTTTTGTTTGGGGTACCCAACTTACCCCACGTCGTACTGTGCGTTACAAATTTTCGTTGTTTTTTTTAGAACCAAAAATGGGGGACCACAAAAAACACTATCACAGCGACAGATATAAGACTATATAAATAACAGTGAAGAGGATCCTAATGATACAGAGTCAGATTGCGACAGTGACAACCCTAATTATATACCTAGCATTTATGTCAGTGAAGATAGCGAAACGGAAGACGAGATTGAAGAAGTAGAAGAACAACCACAAGATATTCTTCCGGATATTGATGTTACTGGAAATGATATTGCTTTTCCTTTGCCATTTCCACAAGCACGTAGGCTAGCATGTAATATTGTGAATGTTACCCCAGGAGTTACTAGTTACATAAGTGACTCTAGCGAAATTTATGCTATATTTAATCATCTTATAACACCAAGAATAAAAAAGAAAATCTGTCTTCACACTAACGAAGAAGCCCAAAGTGTGTTTGAAAGGTATAATGAAAAATATCCCCAGAAGAAAAAAATTGGGAACTGGTAACTGAATGTGAAGTACTTATAACAGCTGGAGCGCTACATGGTAAAAGAGAAAATGGAAAAGAAATGTAGAATACTGACGAATCCATTCGGACAAATATATTTACTGCGCCCATGCATTGTCTAAGTACATAAGACTTGACGATAAAAATTCAAGAGGAACTCGAAAAGAGACTGAAAAGCTAGCTGCCATTAGGGAAGTCTATGATTCTTTTGTAGATAATTGTCGAAAGTCATTTAACCCTTTTGGCGAAATAACTATCGATGAACAATTAGTAACATTTCGCGGAAAATGCCCATTTCGGCAATACATAAAATCTAAGGTATAAAAATTTGGGCCATTTGGTGTAATTACTAAAAATTTATAAAATAATCATTTCTTACCTTCAAAATATTCTTTGTAGTACTTTTACGTTAACATATAAAATACAAAAGCTCATTTTTCTGTGACCCCACCCCGTACTTTATGAACAAAATCAGACTTCGTACTCTAAGGGTTAACACGTTTTTAAAGAGTAATAATGGCATTGTTACAATATGTATATACATGTAGCTACTTTGTAATGGCATTTTGTACATGTACTTTTTAATAAAAAAAATTTTATTTAATTAAAAAAAAAACTAATGTTATACTAGCTTCTTCTCGCAACTTTGTTCGCTTGGACTTCAAAATTGTACCCAGAATGAAATAAAAAGTTGTGCGTTAAATGTATTAATTCCGGTTATATTATTTTGTATTTTAACCAATGTTTAAACGGTTTTTGTCGCTCTGCTTCGATAAAATGCACCCTCTATCCCGGCTCTAAGTTATCTGCTTATATAACAAAATTTCAAAAATGCAGAGATCCAAACATTCCAAACATGTTACAATGCAATTACAAAGTCTATTTTAATGTCATTTAAGCATGGTACTCTGTTCATGATTTCGTGCGAACTGCTCTCAAAAGCCCATATAAAAACCTTCGTGCGAAATAAAAAAGAAATAATATTGCTGAAGTAGTACTCTGTTCACTTTTTCAAAAAAAAAACCCGAAATGTTTCTGACAGCATGTTTATCAACTAAAAAATGTTTCTAGCAACATTTTTTTTTCAACTGCGAAACAATATAAGCAGCACAGATGATCAGTTAAGCATTTGTAGTTTTAATTTTAAATTTGTTGTACCAAAAAAAGTATAAAAATGGAGAGAAGCATAAATTTATTAAAAAGCTAAAAAGGAAAAAGAAAATTTAGTGACGTAGAAAAGCGTATGCTTATTTCTGAGGTAAAAAAAGAAAACATATTTGGGATAAGTCCGATAAGCTACATTGATCATACTGCTGCTTGATCATACTTGTTACAGATCTATCCGGTGTGTACTGAGCGACTGTCACAAATAAGCACCTTCTACTCCTGCACGTGGGCGAAAAGGCTTGATAAGGGTGATATTTTTCCAGTTTTAGTCGGATGTAAAAGATTTGCTTTGTAAATATCAGTTTTATGTAATTTTGTTAACAGATGTTAAACAAATTTTTAAACCGTTAAGCTTTTACAGTAAAAGCTTTTTTATTTCTGTAATTACGGCCTCTTCTTCCTTACACGGCTACTGTAAATACGGGTACTATACCTTTAAAAATGTTGCTGTATAATGAAAAACGAATGTACGCTATAGAGACTTTATGGTTTGTGAACGTGATTTTGTAGAGCAACTTAAAAATGGTTTGAAACCCCGCTGACGACAGTTTTAAGTTAAATCAAACTGTAAAAGAAGAATTGTGGACAAATTTTAGCAAAACTTATGACTTTAAGCAGACAAAATAAACTTAAGAAATATTTAAAGGTAAAAGTATTTTTCCATACTTGATAAGGATTTAGCCAGCCTTTTTTATTACGGAATTTTTTGATAAATAATAAAAAAATACACTTAATAAATTATGCAAATTGCTGCGTCACGCTCAATTTATCTGAAAACATTAAAAACTATTTAACTTTAAAAATATGCACAAAATAATGAATTTTTACAACAAGGTGGAAATTAACAAATAACTTGGTAAGAATTACTCAGCAATGGACGAAATATGCTATTAAAATAAGTGCAAATGAAAGACAAAACATTAAAGTTTTAACAAAAATTCCCACAACAAAGAGTTTTTTAATCATAAGACGTTTAAGTTTTTCTTAAAAGTTGGTTAAAGGTTTCCTCATGAGCTGATCTAAGGACCTAAGGTATTAGCGGAATGCGCGTAGACACTAGCTTATGCGCCCTCAACAATTAATTGCATTTTTTGTAATAAAATGAGTTGGAATTAAAAATTAGCTAAACATATTTTTTTTATTATTTTTTATTACTTTGAAGGAGCGGTGAAGGGATCATAAACGAAAGCAACATACAAATGAACATTCATTTGAGTTGATTTATTCCGAGTAAAAATTATGTTTTTGTTTGTTTAATTATATAATAATTAAAATGCGTGTTGAAGGTTCTTAATAACAAGATGCAGATTTCGAAGATATTTCAGATTTTACCACCAAAATTCCGGCAACACTGCACACAAACACGTTCGCTATAAAAATATTTATTTACTAAACGTATTTCAGTAAATTCAAATGTTATTTTAGTGGATAACATAAACTCTTCCTTTTTTTTTGGGAACTTTGCGGATATAAAAGTTGGATTTAGCTTGAGAAAAATTTGGCAACCCTGTTCAAGGTTGTTAACTCGGTTGATAAAAACTTATGCGAAATGTTTCAAATGTTCAATAACTTTTATTTTTGTATAAAATTACATATTTTTCTTTGACAATTTTGTTCAGTTACAACTTAATAATGTGTTTTTATTTTATTTTATTTTTTTTTTTTTTTTGGAGAATAGAAGATTTCATGCAGTTCAAAAAGTTCTTCAAAATATATATAAAAATAGGACTTAAGTAATTATAATAATATTAGGAAATACATAATAGTTTAAATCATTAAATGGACTTTCTTCATTTCATTTCAAGTTCTTTCTAACAACATCTAAATTTCTCTTACTATTTAGTAAAAAAAAATCATACATTCGACTGACTGTTCCCATGTAAGAAATTTGTGTACAAATACGAGTATAAGTCATGTATAAAGTTTTGGAGTTTTTATGTTAAAAAAGTAATAGTTAATAAAATTTATTAATTAAATTTCATTAGACAACAGTCGGGGCGTTACTTGTTCCATCATAGAGAGCAATTGATTTCAGTATATAATTTTTAATTTTTACAATTATTTTGCGAAAGTCCTTTTGTATAATGAGAGAGAGGATTTAATTAAATAAATTCATGGTGATAAGTATAAATTGTTTCATATTTAGCATGCAAGAGAAAAAAAAAACTTATATATCTAATAAGTTTAATAAAAACAAGAACAAAGTTAAAGAAAAGTTCAAAGTTCAACTCTAAACTTTTGGGATTTCATAGATTTTTTACCACTGGTTTGATGGTCTACGCTCAGCACCCGGAGCTGCAGATCCGGAAAATCGTGGTGACGATGCACTCGTGGCTGCAGAAGGCATTTTTGATTTTGCCGCCTCATTAGCTTGTAGGGTATGAATGGCAGTTAGCATTTTCTTACGAGCTCCAAAAGCTGCTATACCCAGTTCCATAAGATTCTCTTCAGTGAGAGTAGAAAACATTTCTAAATCGATTTCATTTAGAACGAAAATTTCTAAAAAAAAAAAAAAATTATGAAATTTTTGTATTCAAAATTGGTTATACTCGTAGTGCCTACTTATGTAATGCTCCAAATTTAGGGAAGTTAACAATGAATGTATGTCTTTGTGTTGGGTTAGATGTAAGCGACGATTGCTGGGTGTTGAGTCAACAATACCCGTTGTGGAACCCAAGCTATAGGGTGAGGCGAGAATACCAGCTCCTGCCAAGCCACATGGCCAAGATACCAAATCATCGACCGTCTCAATTGGAGCTGGCGAAGTGCGACTCAAGCCCATACCCATCCAATTGGGTGTGGGAGTACGCAATTCGCCAGCAATCGGAGGGCGATCCATTACCTTGAAGCCCATGGCGCGCTTAATGTCAAAATCAAAAGTACGATTGTGCTGAATAAAAGTAAAAATTTGTGTTAGCAAGCATAATATTTGCAAAATCAGAGGTTACAACAAACCTTTGAGTCAAAATTTAAATTGCGATAACTTTCTGCGCTACCTGGTATTAAAGAGCTCATGGGTCCAGAGGCATTTAAGCCCAACAGGACACCATCGCTCGATCGTCTACCTAAGCGATTGCAACCAGCATCACTGCTATAGTTAGAATCTGGCGAATAGGGAGATGGCCTATTGGTGGCACCTAATGGTTGCCCGTTAGTGCAAACATTAGAGCCGACCGACAAAGCATTACCGAATGGTGGGTAGGCCTGTTCCAAAGATGTAGTACTGCTGCTGAAGCTCTGATATCCGCTTGTATTGTTGCTACAACTGTTGCGTGGCGAAACATTGTGAGTGTGATGTACAGCTTGCTGCTGTTGTTGCGGCAAATTGGGAGGAGGTTGCATTTGATGTTGAACCTTTTGTGATTGTAAAAGTTGTTGATGCTGCTGTTGCATAACCTGTAGATAATTACCATTTTGATTAACTGGTGGTTGTTGATACTGCTGTTGTTCTTGTTGCCTAGCATAAGTATTGTTGTGAATCTGCAGATATTTTTGCGTGGGTGAGCAAATGCCAGTTGGAGTGCTGGGGTATAAACCACCAAATTGTTGTCGGCTTGATTGATTCAAGTTCTGGTTATTGGCGTTATCCTTTGCATTGTTATTGTTTATATTCTTACTGTTATTGTTGTTGTTATTGTTATTGTTGTTGTGATTTAGCAACAAAGTATTATTGTTGCCATAGGGCGATATTTGTACGTGTTTTGTTGGCATTACATTTGGAGTCTTTGGACTCTCCATGTATCCAGCTAACAAAGATGTCAATGTGGTACGGTAGACAAAATTGAGATCTTTGTCTTTTGGCATAAAGTATGTTTCCGGTATTTCCGGTTTAATCATCGGTGTGGTCAAACGTAAAATCTCTTGACGGGCTTCGTAAATTTTATCTAATAAAAATATATGTTTCTCATTTCTTCGATATGATACACCAACTTTGAGAATTTACCTATAAACTTTTCCACACCCTTTATAACAATGGCCAAAGTGCTTTGTCTTTGCTTTTGACGCAACGTTATGTAAACGCCATATTTAGTGCTAAGGCTCATTATTTCAGAGGCATCGTTTTGATTGTCGGGAAAGTCAAATATTAAAGCAATCGGTAGATTACCCTGAAAGTTGAATGGAAAATAAAAGTGTTCAAGCACAATTGAATCCATAAAACGGTACTTACGAGTAACTGCTGTCGCGCTTTATAGACACAATCTATAGTCCCAGTTATAGTCACTTGAGATTTTTTCAAGGGTTTAACATTCATATCCGATAAATCGGGGAATATTATCTTTACGCAAAAAACTTTATTGAAGTCAATGAGAATTTTAACCAACTATGGCTACTTACCTTAGTATTTGTACGTTCCATAATACTCAATAAATTTTTATTATTTTTTCCTTTAACAATTTCATGATGTTGTGGAGATATCTCCAATTGCATATTAACCAAAATTTGATTCTTAAAAGAAATTCTCATGTAAAATCAAGAGTAGAGTAAATGTTTTTTAATACGATACATACTGCTACATTTTCACAAGAAAAATTAATGAGAGTTTGTGTAGCTTCTTGAACTTGTCGAGCTTCCTTTTCTGAGCCCTTTACCAAGACTAGGGAAGAATGTAGTTTCGGACGAGAAGAAAAAATTACCTAGTAATTTAGCAACATGATAGTTAAAGTATTTTTAAATTAAAACCTTCAATTTATCTGTTACCTGCACATTGTGTTTCTGCTCCACCATTGCTACATATGGAGTTTCCCTATCTGGTTGCGGGCGACCTGGTGCCATAACAGGCAATTCAAACGATATAAGCAAGGGCGTAGATAAACGAACCAAAGCTCTAGCTTTTTCAACACCCTCTAAAGAACCACATAAAGAAACCTGATTCGATTTTTCCGTTGGATTTGAACGATTTGAATCGGGAAAGTGTATATGAGTTGACGTATCTTCCATAATACGTTTTATGTTATTACCACCGCGTCCTATGATAAAGGAGTGATCAGTATAAGAGACATCCATTTTCATAATAACACGAGTGCCCTAAAATATGGTTATTTAACGAAAGAAGGTGTCTCTACATTCAAGGCCAACTTACTCTGGAGTCTAAATTATTTAAAATACGTTCTTTAGCCTTTGAGACTTCTTCAGTTTTACCTACTATGCGAACATGAGGATCTTTTATATTACAGGAAATTCAAAAATGTGTGAGTGATCATTAGTTGTGTGGGGAAACGCTTTCATACATACCCTTTTTGCTCTTTGCACCAATTTTAAGTCTGCAAGGCCAGCTGATATAAGTTTCAGTAGTCTTCATAACCTATAATAATGATAATTTACAACTCAATTGTGTATTATTTCAAATATTATATTTCTCTTACGCTTTCAAAGAAATACTCTGCTCCATTCATACCCTCTATTGGACTCACAGCTTGAAGTAGAAATAAATATAACAAATTGCATAGAGTATTTTTAGAAATATTATTAATGCTTAAAGTTCCTAATTTAAACAGGGTTTTTTGTAAAAATTTCTATTCGTAGCGTCCGCTACTTTACCTTTTATCATTAGCTCCAATTTCTGGCGATCCACTTTAAAACGTTCAGTGTGCAAGTCATCGGGATTGGTAACACCCAATTTCATGGCTATCGCTTTAATATCACTCCAGTCACTCTCCGCAGATGAAATTTCGCTTTGCGTTTCACTGGGTGCTGCACTCGATGAGGCTATGGTCGCTGCTGCCATTAAGGCAGCCGAAGGATACAGAAGTTTATTCATGCAAGAAATCATTGTGTGCGGATTGGTTTGTTGGAGCATTGAGTATTGAAAGCTCTATAATTCTCAGTTAGAATAACGTATTTAAATTCGAAATATCTAAAAAGATTTTGTAAAACCAATTAGGCACCTCACTTAAATTTCAAAAACAATGTTCACTAAAACCACAAATATGTATTTAACCCTGGAAAGAATTTCTTGTTGTATAAAAACGGATAACGAGAGAGAAACGCCAAAGACATATGTACTCGTATGTATGTTCGGATAAGTATCTTATCTATCCAGAGTTAATAGAAGTTTTAAAAACATTCAGCATTGGAAAACAATATGGAGTCATCCTTTTGGTGCTCAAATCGTTTTTGTTTATTAGAGGTTTCTCCTAATTACTTCTTACCTTTGTTTCTCTCTCCAAAATAGTTTTATATTAAATAAAGTTTTCAGGCTAATTACACTGGATAAAATATATTTTGCAAGTCTTTAATAACTTTTATAACACAAATGTTCATAACAAATCGTTTAAATTGTCTTAAGCCTCTGTAAAACGGCATTAATGCAAATATAAATTTACAAAATTATACTTTAATTTAACTTAATTGTTTTTTTTTTTTTTTTGTTAATTAATTAAATAGTTACACTTTATTTCAAATATTAGAAATAAAAATTCATTTGACTTAATCTTTATTTTTGATTCGAAATTTCAATTCTTCAAAATTATTTGCAAAAGGTTGATAACGTGGTTTGTAGTCAAATTCAAAATTAGTTCCATTCGAGAAATGTGATTCAAGCAAATAAAATACACTTGTCTTATGCAAAAGAACGATAAATAAAAATCAAGTTCCACCCGAGGTCACACAATTTAAACTAAAGTGCGGCGTAGCAAGCCAATAATATTTAAGAAGTTGCTTATTGTAAGTAGAAGAGCATAATAAATTTCTCCTGAGAAAATACAAAGCCAAAGTTAACGGTTTTCAAGTTCAACGACCGACTAGAATGTTTTGATATTTTATTATTTAAATTTCTTAATTTTTTGTTTTTGCTTTCTTTTCGTAGGCATAATGAAGAGGATTGAATGCATGGGACTCCTGAAACAGTTTGAGAGCAATTGCTTAGTATTGGAAGTTTAAAAGCTGCTTGTAACATTTTCCTGTTAAATAAGTAACACAGCGAAAGAGCTTATACATTAAGCAGGGGTGGAAAATTTCGTGCTATTGAATTTGTTCACCATTTTTCCTGCAGGAAAATTATACATATTGTTGGTTTTGCGTCGTTGTTCGATTGATTAATCACAGAATAAGAAATCACATGAAATCTGCTGATTATTTTATGTACAAACGGCAAATCACAAAACACTAAAAAGAAGAAGCGCCTTTAAACATTATTTATATTTAAGTGCTGGGTATTAGGGACTGGCTAATAGTCACATAATATTGCGCAAAGAACACCATTTTTATGATTTTAAACCACTTTTGTAAAAAGTGATTTTCAGACTAGACCAGAATATGTTGGAAAAATAATGTAAATTTCCTCTTTGCGGTTTTTTTTTTAAAGTACACGACTCTCGAAATCTCATTATTAAGTTACTCAGAGAAATATGAAAAGGGGAAAAATAGATGATTGATAATTTCTCATATACATGTCCCATAGTTTATTGCGATTAATAAAGAGTGATTTAGACTATGTGACTTGTCGTACGATTACTCATTTTTTTGTGTAGAAGAGCACGGATGGGATCATGTAAATCCAATATGTAATGAAGTCGTACGTAATTGAGAGAAAATACCGATGAAAATTTGACAGTCGTACGGCTCTCTTTGTTTTTTGAAAAATTTCAAAAACCATCACACACCATTTGATCAGGAGAGAATTTTTCAGGGATGCAAGACTAGATCTAATGAATTGAAAAATATATATAAAGAACAACTTGAATTTTTCGTTCCAAGTTATTATTAAAATCGTATGTATAATTTAACTTGTATTACATATGTATGTATGTATATGGGTCTGCATATAAAAAAGCTTATCTATTTCAATATTAACTGTGCAACACTAAAAGTTCTTTACGAAAGAATATTGTTTGGCGTAAACTTTCCATGCCTGATTTTTATGTAAATAAATAGCAACATATATGTATGTGTGTGTGTCCACGCACCATATGTTTTGGTATTTTACCAATCATGTAAACGAAAAAAAAATCTGTCGTATGATTTTACGCTCATTTTTTTAAATTTCATCATATTTTTGCTCTCATTTTACCGATGAAAACTATCATCGTCTAAACCCCACTTAAGTCGTATGTAACATACAATATTGCCAGATTTAATGATATGCTATTATTTCTGCGATTCTTTACGTCAACATTACACGAAGATTATAAAAATGTTTAACAAAAATTCTATTTAAAACAATTTAATAATTTTAGAAAAAATTCAGTTTTTATTGTTTCATTCACCTTATTAAGCTCAAACTAAGCATTATTTTTTAAGACTGCAGTTTGTATAAGTTTAAAGTTATCACTGATTATACTTACCTCATTAATCGAGATGAAATTACAACAAATATTTAAAACGCGAAACGAAGAATGAAAAACACAATTTTCTGTACAAATTATTTAAATAAAACGTAGAGGGATACACGCGAAATTATAAAAAAAAATTGTCGAAGCACTTTAAATTATTTATCTTTTTAACAATATACATAAAAAATTAATAGCAAAATTAATTTTATGTTAATTGGTCAGTTATATAAAATATAAAAAAAAATGTAGGAATTCCTAAGCAGGGAAGCAAGTGAATTTTAAAAGCAAAAATTCCTTCTTCCAAAAATTTAACAAGAGGAGACACCAAAAGTCGTGTAAAAAGTCAACGCGTTTAAAAGAAAACTAGAAAGATGAAAAAAAACTGAAACACATTTAGCAAAATATTCAATAACAAATTTTTATTTTTTAAAACTAATTTTTTAATATTTATTATTTAAAAAGTTTTTATGAAAAAGAGGCTTAGCTTTAAATAATGTAGACCGGAGCACTTCTAAATGAGTGAGTGACCGATTAATCTGAGCGGTAGAGAGTATAGGCAATCACTAAAATATTATTTAATACATTTATGGGCTAAAGACGTTTATGATTAGTATTTCATTGAGAAATATTGTGTAAAGAAGATCTCATGAAATACCAAGAGAAAAAAACTAATAACGAGTAATATAACGGTAGTTAATTGATAAAGTGTTGAAGAATCAAAACAAGCGTGTTAATCGATTTACGTATACAGGGGAAGCGTAGCGTAGTATGATCGCTTGTTATTTTAAACTTTTTTTTTATTTGAAGGAAATATAACATCTACATAACTATAACTTCTTAATACAAGTGAGTAATTTTTTTTTGTGCGCGATTTTATTTCCTTTTATCTTCTGATTAAAATAATAACATTATTATATGCCGATCTTGGCGCTAATATGTCAACCGATTTAAAAAAAGTTAGCTTCAAATTTATTACCCAACGAAGGAAAAATATGCACACAACCACACTGTCTCAGGTTAGAGGACGATTGGAGTTTATTTCGTGTGTGAGATGGGTTTAAACAATAGCAACATAAATTAAAGCGGACTTCTAACAAATATGCTTAAAATGTATATTATGTACATACATATATACATATGTATGTATTTATACATATTTTCAGAAATACAGTATTAATTTCAGACGACCCCTAAAGTACAAATATTTATTATATAAGTAGAACATTTTAAAAAGGGGATAACAACAACGGCCGCCTTTGTCTGGTAATGAAATCAATTTTTCCAGACATGTATAGTAAGTTTAAATTTATATAAGGAGAAAATGTAAAAATAACAGTTCAGTGTAATACGCTTCAAAATGGTCTTAAAGCCCTTCTGCTCTGGCTTCTTGTGTCGTATAACTCGATTTCGCTTTATACGCTATTTTAAGGGTTCGTGACTGTTGCGTTAAGCGTGCAATTCCTATACTACAATTTCCCGCCTACACGATTTTTTTTTTTTTTATTATTAAAAAAATTTCTAAAGTATTTTTAAATAACTGTTTAGAAGCTCACAACTCTGGCCCAGAGGACTAAGCCGGTAATAATTGGGACCAGCGGCTACTGATCAAAAAAATTCATTGCGTCGGCTAAAAGTCATCTAAAGAGAAACATTTTTCGTCGGCAATGGCTGTCGACTAGGGCAATAACTGATATTTTAACGCAAAATAACAAACAAGAAAGCAATCTAAGGCCGGGTGTAACCTGGGTCAATGCGTAGCAAAGATAAATGCCTCCGTAGTTCGCGGCGCCGGCTATTAGCAGACTTTTACCCGATCGGCTTCGCTATTTGCTGTGGCCTGAAGAGATAAAAGAATGAGAGATAAGAAGGCAATAACAAAATTTACTTTGGGTGAGCGTTGAAATATTGTCTACTTTTACCAATACTTTTACTATTAACTTTTGTAACTCAGTTGCAAGGTGACTTAAAATTAAAATTTTTCTAATCAATCCACCTGACAAAAAAAGAATTATTAATTAAGGAAGTAGTCAATTTTTTAATTTGGTATGCATTTTTTATGTGTTTACTCTCTAATAAATAATTATATAACTAAAATTTCTTATTCTTGATTTGATTTCCCGAGTGGGTGTTTTAATATACATTAGTAGATATACATACATATGTATATAATTTATGGTCACAACAAACTTAAATATCTATATAAACATTTTTTACAAAAAGACACAGGAAAAATATTTATTAATAAATTCTTATACTTTTCTGGTAGTATACTTTCCAATATAGACATGAGTTACAAAAACGTGCGGCATAAAAGATCCCTTTTACATTACAAAAATTAAATAAGTCATCTAAATTGTTTACATTAGAGAAATTCATCAAAGGACAGATTTTTTTAAATTATCCTTTAATTCATTTCTTCGATTTGTAATACACCGCGGACAACACAAAGGTGAGAGCGACGGCGGAAAAGTTAGCAACAAAAAAATGCACACAGTCCTGTACTATACACCAACGCGAATTAAAAAATGTAAACACACAAGCGTAACAGTTTTTTTTTTATTATTGTAATCCAAAAATATCTTGATTTTGGCCGATAGTCGACACATTCTAAGACTTGGGCTGCTCTAAGACAGTCTTCTTCTGACATTTAATTTCCCAGTGTAAAAGGCGACTAACAAGTACTTTTAGTCCCAAAATGTACTATTTTGATAGCAAAAAAGGACTATTTTAAAATTTGCATGGCTGATCCTCAAACTACAGAAGGAGATTTCAATTAGAATGTCTTTAGAATCTATATCACAACTTACAAGCTGTTACCAAACGCTGTTTCTTTAAGTTGTTTACTGATAAAAAAAAATATCAAAAAAGCGTGGAATTTTATAAAAACTAGTGGACCAGCTGAACTGCTGCAGACCGCCTTTATGTAGGCAAAATAAGGTTTATTAATCACACTCGCACAGCAGACAAATCGACCTTTATAAGTGTGTTAATTTCAACACAAATCACAGGCAACATGAAAAAATTAAACTTTCTCACAGATTTGCAATGGAGATCATTTAGTACAAGATGGCAGAGTTGACACCTAATTTATTTACGAAATCATTTTTTATGTCATTTTTGCCAGCGAATCAGAGATCATTAAAATCGGTTTAGGAGTTCTTGGGTTATTAATAGTTCAACTAACCCGATTTTGTTTTATATATTAACATTATAATTAAAATTATTTTGTCAATGTATTAAGCGGCATAATTAAGCACAGCACAGCACGATTTGTAGCAAAGGATCGAATTACCTTAGGGGTTTTAAAGTTCTCCTTGATTTATATTAATGCTATAAATTAAGCTCTCCTTACGTCTTTATGTTTATGATCGTCACAAAGTTTTGCGAGTAAATTTTATTTACATATGTATGTACATTTGTATATCAGTAATTCCGAAATTGTTGGTTCTGCATAAACTTTATGTTTGTAATAAATAATTTGCAATAATTGTTAAATATTATGAAATGGGTCGCAAAAAGGAAGCAAAAAACAACAACCGAATGGTAAAGTTTCAACTAAAATCCAACAGAATAAAACTCAAGTCATTATACAAATTTTGTTTTTGTAGAATAATAATATGTATGTACAGTGGCCGACAAAAGTCTGCCTGCCCCCTGGCGATTCCAACAACAATATTAAAAAAAGTAATAATGCAGTTTTGTTTGAAATCTTATTTTATTCATTTCAAAAAAAAAATTTTTTTTTTAATATAAAAATAAAAAATTATTTAAGAAAAAACAAAAAAAAAAGGTTTGACAAAATTCTACATACGGCCTATTATTATTTATTATTATTAATGCATGGGGGGATATCGAAGCAGACCACTTACTTTCTGGGTCTCTTTTCGACCCCCATTTCGCTCCTCAAATTGATTTCAGGGAACCGATCCGTAATCACAGCCACCTTACTTTCAATTGAGTCTCACATACGGCCTATGCTTGCTGCTGGATGATAACGGATAAGTACCGTTTTTTTTATTTACTTTTCTGCATTGTTTTACATTTCAAATCAATTGCATTTAGTTGTGTTTTTGACAGCGAAAAGAAATTTCAACTGATGTGAGAAACTTAGTCGTAAAATATAGAAACGAAAAAAATCGTTCGGAGAAATATCAAAACTGTTGAATTTAAGTAAAGCAACAGTTCAAACTGTATTTAATAATTTTAAAAACACTGGTTATATTGAAAATAAACCGCGCAGTGGTCGCCATAAAAAGCTTAGTCGCAGGATGAGAAAATCTGGTATTTGTCGAATATAATATGGGTCGTCATCAATAAAAATCTATTTTAGAACAAAATCTGGGAGCATCGGTCAATAAATTAAATCTTGGTGAGAGATGGATTTTCCAACAAGATAACGACCCGAAACACACCGCTAAAGTTGTAAAAGAATGGCTGCCCGGACTTAAATGTCATTGAACACGTTTGGGAGATTTTTGAAAAAGATGTTGCAAGACGAATGGCTAAGAATTGCGCCCATTGAATTGGAAAATTTAGTTAATTCAATTCCCAAACGCTTACAGGCCGTTATAGATGCCAATGGTGGCCCAACGAAATACTAAATTTAATAATAAAAATATTATTTAATGTTTCAATGAAGTTTTTTATGTTAGCTTACAAGCTATTTTTTCGGTTTTTGTAAATATTTTTTAAGGTGTATATTGAAGTAAGTAATTTTTTTCGATTTTATTAATAAATCACATTTCAAACCAACCTGCATCATTACTTTTCTTCATAATGCTTTTGGTGTCGTCAGCTGGAAGAGATGAGGGTCGTATATAGACTTTTGTCGGCCACTGTATGTATTAACATTTTTGTATGGTCGGTCTCCAACATACAAATTTACGAATTCTAGCTTACGATTATATGGCGTCATACAAGTCATTAGAGTAACAAGGATATACACACATTTACACACATACAGATATATAATGCACAATACCAGGATAATACTGCAACAAAAAAAATGTAATTTAATGACTATTAAATCGAGCCAATAATGTCATCAAGATTATAAGTAGTTTCACTAGCAAACTTTCGCAGAATTACTCATGGAATAAAATTTGAAATTATTATAAATAATTTCCAGTGTTTTCAGCTTTTATCTTGTTTGAGTTTTTAGGATGACATTGATAAATGAAACGAATTTACAATTCCATGTAACTAAATTTTATGCAACAAAAATATAAAAAAAAATCGGATCATAAAAAAAGGTTTATTGCGCTCATGTGCTCTCGCATTATTTATTATATGCATAACTATTTGCAACTACAAAAATATTTTCAAAATATGCACACACATACATATGTATGTAAATGTTAGAACATTCAACATTTATTTATGACTTAATTTCAAAATAAATCCAATATTTTTAAAACCGGAAAGTAAGCAAATCAAATCTTTTCATTGCGTTTCCATTATAAAGAGGAAAACAAGTGAATGAGGGAAAAGCGAAAATAAAATTGTGGAAAAATTTTCATCATGCAAAACTTAATTTGCGGCTAAATTGCATGATAACAACGATGACAAATATTGAAGTAATTTCAAATAAAATAATGTAATTCAATAAACTTGTTTATTAAATTTACCTGGCATTGCAACGACTATGATGTTTATTATGTTGAAATAGACTTTCCACTTGGTATTATCGTATCTTTTGTGCTGCTCCATATAAATATCACCTCTTCAATAAATCGCTAAAGATTTTTCAATATAAATTTGTTTATATTTTTATTAACCCCTTATAGCATCTTGTCTTGTTGATTTTATTTGCTCCTTTCAAGTACTTTACCACCTGGTGTTAGCGAGAGAATGTATACGTGTAAGTGTGTATTGTATGATTTCACGAGAAATCACTTCTCAATTTACAAAAGAAGATGTGCACAGTGGTTTTTTAGTAGCAAAACATAATATGTAATAAGACAGTACGAAATTGAGGGACAATACCGAGAAATAAATGACCGTCGTGTGTCTCGCTTTTTTGAAATTTTTCTGAAAGTCATTACAACTTATTAGGTCAGGGATTCGTTTTTCTGCAAACAAATAAAGTAAGCAAATAAAATAGCTAATAACATAAGTATACAAGGTTTCGGACTGGCGCAACGGAAAGTTGTTTCTTATGTAAGGTGAGGTGCTGACATAAAATCTGCACTTAAATTTTTTTTTTTGGTTCTGGTTTCCGAGATATACCATTAGCTTAAAAATAAAGCAAGTAACACGACTTATATTAGTATAACTTGATAAAGGTTTCTTCAATTTGACAGAATAAAAAATTCGAAAATTCGCACTAGAAAATTTTTTGAAAATTCTGTTTTTTCTTAAATTTGTATTTTTACAAATTAAATTTTTTCTCTTCGGTCTTTAGATTTATTTGGTGAATTTTGGCCAAATTTGAAGTATTTGTGATATTTAGGGTTTTTAGGAATTTCGTTTTTTACGTAAGTTTGTTAAACGTTTAGAGAGAATTCGGAATTCAGTGTAATACTTAGGTCCGTAAGGTATCTGGAGCCCTCGGGTAGTTAATTTCTATCAGGAGACTGGTTAACAAACTATTTTGGTTGGTATTTTTACTCTCACTGAGAGAAAATTATCTGCAAGAATTATTATAGAATCGACTATTCTTTATTTTTTAATAAATGTTTTGTTAGTAAAAATAAGCTATTGTTAACTATATTGTTAACCTTAGTATTAACCGCAGTATTTTGCCCCCAAAAACAAGAGATAATTTTGGTTAAATTTATATTTTTAAAATTTAAAGTAAAAAAATATAAGTTTTTGTTGACTATTTGACGTAACTTTGTCGAAATACAGTTATTAATATAAAGTAATTTAATTTTCAGGCATAAGTTCATTTTCTATCCTTTTTAAATTTTTATATTTGCGAGTAAAATTCAGAAAGAATAAAAAAACCAAACTTATGCCAGAAAATTTAATTACTTAATATATTATTTTTTATTTTTACTTGCAAATATATAATTTTAAAAAGAATAGAATTTGGACATCATTAAATTGATATACTTATTTCGGCTGTATAATATTTGCTTATAACTATACAAGTATCTGTTATTTTCGGTTTATTGACTAAAATAAGTTCTTGCAGTTAAATTTAAAGGAAGCCTTGTTTAATTTCCTTTTTTTTATTTTAATCTTATATAAACGTCTTAATCCTTAAACGAGCGGTATTTGTCATAGATTTACTACCAGAAGTATCCACTTCTTATCCTTCTACACCACTGTCTTATGATACGAATGCCATAAGTTGTTGTGTCGTTAAAGAAAAAATAAACATAAAATTCTTAGAGGTAACACCTTTTTCTTTTACCTTCCTTATTTTTTTTTTTTGCATTCAATGTTTGTGTTTATGTTGACACAATTTAAATGACATCACGCATTTTAGGTTCGAGTACATTCCATTCCCTTTATATATTCTTCGGGCCTAACAAAGAACCATGACACAAACGACAAAAAATTCAAACAAACAAAATTTTAAAATCAAATCAATTTGTGTTATCAGCACAAGGATAAACATCAATATGGTGTTTTATTTTATTTTACATTTGTTATTTCTATTTGAATTGTAGTTTTTTTTATTTAATATTAAACCAAGCAATGTAATAATGTAGTTCAGTATCTGGGCAGTAAAAAGAACAAGTAGGATGGTAAGTTTATGTCACGTAAAGTGGCAAATAAGTATTAAACGGAATTCAGTTAAATGGGATTCGAAGAATTTGATGTTATACAACGTGATATTTAATAAAATGTTCAACATAAACATATTTTTGCATAACGAAATGTTAAAGTAAATACCAACCTTGTTTCTACAACTATTAGAGACATGTGTTTCAAATTGGTTTGTACTTTCAATTTCGACAGCCTATGAAATAATGGATGTCTGCCTTAACTTATTGCAAATTAATATATGACCGACTTAATTTTCCCTTTAATTCACAAGTGGCTTGATTTGGGTGAATTCTCAACGCTGGCTCAGAGATCTTTCTTGCGTTTTTCACTACTACTTGTTGAATTTGCTCAATAAGGCCTTGTCGAGTGACCATTTCCCAAGATATTTTTGCCACATTCGTTTTACAAATTAAATTGACTACACAAGACAATTGAAAAGAATTTTCGAAAATGGATACGTTTCAACTTTTAAGACGTTGGTTTTGTGTAGGCGAAAGGCCATAATTACAATTTTTTTTGTACAAATATTAAGGATGTGGATTGCAAATATGTAAGCAGCCTATCAAGTGATATATGTATGTCCGCCTACAAACGTTTATTCTTTTATTTTCAATTTCAGAATTCGTTTTGCCCTTAACTTATTGCCAATTAATCTATGGCTGACTCAATTTTACTTGTAATACAAAGGAAACCCAACGTGACAATTAAAAAGTACTCTCGAAAAGTTATACGTTTCGTGTGGGGAAAATTGAGGTACTAGGGCTGTAAGCGTGAAGTGGATATGTGTTATTTATGCACATGTGCCCACTACTGTTAACTAACGTCAATCAATAAGTCAAGTCACAAACCTTATTTGTTCAACTCGAATTTCACCTTGACTTGTATAACAGTTAGTTATCAATATAAGAAGTGAAATTTCGATTCCCACCACCAATGACTACAAGGAAAGCGACCTGTTGATTTAAGCAATATACTACTAAAAGATACGTGGCAGAAAAATAGAGAGATTAGAACAAACATCCAAGGAAGATAAATCATATAAAACGTTATATCTAATAGTACTTTTTTGACATTAAAAGTACCACAGCATGTTACCCGTGCGACCCTCAATTCAATTTAATAATACTGAAGATTTACTTTCTGGTGGGATCGTTTTATCGTCGATATATGTATGTATGCCCCAATAATATTGAAAGTAATAAATTGCTACCCCTAAATTTAATACCAATAAAAATACTTTTTATGTCACGAAGGAAGCTGCTGTATGTTACTCTAAAGTTTGAAATTTGTTCATCCCTGTTCAGTTATTTTCTATTTTCTGTAAAATGTTATGGTAAATATTACTCTCTCTATCTCTCACCAAAACTTCGTTAAAATGAGAGAATTTCGTTTGATATGAAATTCACCACTTTTTTTTTTATTACACGAGATTTTTTCTGTGATATTTTGCACACACTTCTGGTTTTATTGTCAGTCATTTGCTAAATCAGTGCTATTTATAAGTTTGTTGGTTAAGGTTGTATTATTATCGGCAACGTGTAAGCGGCGTGTCTGAATCGTACTCAATTGCATTCGGTATCTGCATTTAAATGGTTTAAGTTTAAACAAGTTCTTAACATAAAAGAAAAAATTGAAAATATTATTTCCTGGCACAACAAAAAATATTAAGGTCCTTTTTAATGCCTTTTTGAAGCGTCTGACTAAAATTGTTGAAAAATAGTTTTTTTCTTGTACAAACTGAATGTGTTGCATCTTTCTTCTGACTGCTTAAATGTTTAACAATGTGGTTACGTGCCCCTAAGAGGTTTCAACAAAGTTTACAATTGCAACCTGAAGGGCCGGTCGGTTGTCCAGTGTTCATGTCGCGTGTTAAGAAGTGAATTAATTAAAATTTTTTATACTTAGATTTTTTTTTAAATATAAAATTTATAAAACAAACAAAAACATAAAACTTGTAGCACAAGAAGGATTAGTTAACGAAGGTAATAGTCACACCTAAATTTTTTATATTTTATTAAATGAATTATGAGAAATAATTGAAATAGTACTTTAGTCAAACTTTAAATTAACAGCGGTGAAGTACTACAATTCATACTAGCTTTCGTTCTAATCTCGCTTTTTACCTTTAAAATATTATGTGGGAATTTAAATTATGAGAAATAAAATTTAATTACGCTAATTTTGGCAAGTAGTAAATTGACAATGAATTCACAAAAACTTATTGTGTGGCTCATTTCGCGGGCTGGCTTAAGCAGCCTCCTCAGGAAACATTTTTCAAAAATTTGTTAGAAAAACTTGAAATATCGTATCTTATGCTTGCACACGATATTATTTTCGTTAAAACTTCAATTCAAAATCATTTTTACATTTTTTTTTATATTAAAAACTCTAACTTGCTGCCTGTATGATTCTAAAAAATAATATCAGTTAATTACGCTTTATAATCGTTCAAAATCCTTGGCAGTTCTTGGGAAAATATATAGACAAAAATGAGGAAAACGTTTTGTATGAGCAATAGTTTCTAAAACGTCCCGAATACTGGCTATTATTTCTGTTACATTGTAATCGTAAGAAGTGAATTACTTTGTGAGGATTTCGGCAATCTGATTTTTTTTTTCAGAAAGGAAAACGCTGTTAGTTTTAATATTGTAGATGTATATTTTTATGAATTGTGAGGTTTTACATGTTCAGTGTTTTAAGTCTTGACAAAGATTTTGACCCTTCTAGGCTCTCTTCGGGCATTTTGAATGTCATCTAAAAAACTAATATAATTTAAATAAACGACATCTTGATTCATAATACAAACCAATATAAATACAATTTTTTCTCTGATCAAATAAAAATGCAATTTTCTTTTATTTAGTATTCCGAAATACCGAGATTCCAGGAGATGCAAGCTTATTAAATGCAATGTTAAACTCCCCTGCCGATCTTATTTTAAAAATTGCAATCGTTGAATTCTTTGAGCAAAAATACATTTTTCTTTCAAATTAACTACTCCGTAGCCACAATAAATAAAAATTTAATTAACAAAAGATTAACTTTTATTTATTGTTGGTTTCGAATATGAACGCATGAACAATAGCAGTGTTGTTCAAGGTTAGATAAAAATGTGTAACAAAAAATTATGGAAAATTAACAAGAATAAAACTTTTTTATTTACTGTGTAATCACATAATACTTAATGCTGCGAATGGTCGGGCTTGTTGACGTCCTTTTTTTATCCTGCATTTGTACATTTTTTCATAAAGCTTCTCCTCATAGTCAGACTAAATGGAAAATTAATAGAGAAAGTATAAAAATTAAGCTCAAATGTAAAACACATCTTCTAAATTCAGCAATATTACAGGATTTTTCTTTTACATATTTCTTCATGTTTTTGCATTTTAATGCATAAAATATTTAACAGGATCTTGCAAAATGATAAGAAAGGCAGAATTGTGAAATAAAATAAAGTACAACAAAATCCTTTAATGTTTATAGTCCTATTTGGTTAAACAGAACATGACAATTCACATGAACACACAAACTCACACTCAATAGCATCTGCATTGAGAAACCAACAAGTACTCGTATAAAATAATCGTAACATTTTCTGCCATAATCACCATCACTTACTGCCATACTTGTAAGGTTAGAATGAGAATGCTGCATAAAGGCAAGTAACATTGCCACAGGTGCGTTAGTTTGAAGAGGAATTGTGACTGCATTCTCTGATACATCCGAAGTGAAAGTATTGTTGGGATTTTTTTTCTCACATTTCGGTGGACATTTGCAAATGCAAATATAATGGAGACTAAGAAGTCAAGGATAATTAACTTAATTGAAACAAATAACTGGGTTTAACTTTAAAAAGTGGGTTGTCTCTAATACAATGTGATAAATAATATTTTTGTATCTCAACCAGGTTGTTATCTGCTTAGCTATCATGTTTTCACATGAATATAAATAATAAATCCTGTTTCATTATTTGCACATTCAAACGGATTTATTGCTAAAAATAATGGAATTTTACACCCGTGGAAATATATACAAAGGGAGAGGTCTATAGCTAGAATTTTATATTTACATTTTCCAAAACCAACTCCTCGTGATGTCTATAAAATTTCTTGACATATCCCGCGTAAATAATGTAGCACTGAAGCATAGTTTATATGAAACGAATGTTTTACTTTTAAATGTAGGAATTTATAGTAGATCAAATAATGAAAGAACGTTGTATTTATTCGACGGTGAAAATAGACGTCCCAAATTTTGGCGATAATTTTGCAAACACATCTCAATACAAGAATCGTGTTATTCGGCTTGATACCGTCATACGTAGATGCCAAAAAAGCTCTACAAACAAATTTGACAAGTTTTCTTGCGCGAGCTTGGAACATAAAAAGAACCAAATTCGAACTAAATCTTCGGCGTCTTTGCTTTCTGCAACAGCTTACCAAAAACACCCATCCTCACTGTTCCACAACCCTTCAGAATCTCGAAAGAGCTTATCACGGACATTCGAAATTTTTCCAAAAAGATTAAAAAGTATTCCTCTGAATAACGATAGGAGAGCTAACTAAGAACTATATATCAAACGATGTGTTGTTTCTGCCGAAAAGATGTATGCAAGCGCAGTATTTGTGTAAATTGCGTTAAAGATAAATATAATTGATGTAATATATAACAAAATACATATAAAAATATCTTTGCTTTGATTGCACATGAGGATAAACAATGTTAGCTCTTTTGAGGTTGAGATGAAGGTTAGTTATAAGAAACACTGCCGATCCCCGAGAGTTTCTCTACATTCAGAAGTTAGTCAGTTCGTAGAAACCCGAGAAGACTTCCGACTCAATCCACATAACGGCCGATAGACACTAATATATATATTGTAAATTAATTGAAAACGTAAATGCGATAACTTTAGCGCCAGATTGGGTAAATTGATTGAGATTTGTGAACTCTTAAGTCGTGTTAAGTTATTCCCTTGCGGAATAAATGTCCTTAGCAGAACAGTAGACTTATTTTCGTGAGTGTAATTCCAAATACTGTATGCAAAATAATAGAATTTTTGCACACCTAACTACACTTTAACAGTATCTAATATAACGTTATAGAATATCTTTATAAGATATCTCTATCTCACGAACAACATGCGCAACAATTTGAATTAGAAAGTACATGCAGTCATGCTTTTGTATATGCAAGTGTGCCAGTCACTAATACAGGTACCTAAACTTCGTATGGGTGAATACAAAACCTCAGATAACACAGCGTAGCAGCCAGCATTGATTTATGGCTACGTATAATGGAATAAATATATATTTCATATATTAACGTTTGGTGGCGGTTTTTATTATTATGTTTCCTACAAAGTAATAAAACGGAAAGGTATAATAGAAAACTGAAAGCAAATTTGAATGGGTTAGAGATGTATTTAAGTAGCTTTTATGATTTTATTCTATTTATCCAGGTAATAACAAGGAAAAGAGATTCAGTGTCTTATTTCTTATTCAAACGTCTTGGGACTAAAACATAGTATGTATGTTCTTCGCTTTAAAAGTCTTCTTTCGTAACCATGCCGAGAAATAACTACAAATCAAAGACTTAGTAATTATTTGAACGTCCTCCATGAGTTCTTTACTAATTGGGAATTGAATTTAAGCATGAACAATCTGAACAAATTAAAAGCAGGCGGGGTTTTGTCTCTTTTTAAATACAAGAAACTATGTCACCTGCTGGGACGTCAGAGAGAAGCTTAAGATATTTTGGGGTAATATTTCATGAATATTTAGAATTTTTTTGTCACCTTGGTTTTATCCTGAAAAGATCGAAGCCTTTTTTATGCATTGTAGGGCATAAAACCATAATGTGCGTATCAGTACTAGAGTTAGGCAACTTATTTATTGCCGAATTCTTAGGCCTATCACGTCGTAATCTTATCGGCTTAGCTTGGATTATATTTCCTCTATATTTTCATGTAAAAGTCTAGAATTCGAGAGAGGTGGATTCTTCGCTCATGTCTGTGATTAGGCAATAGAATGGGCGTTAATGGCACATTTTGTAGACACTTTTTAAACATATTATGATAGTATAGATTTTGCAAAGATTGGATCTACAATAAGATTTCTTGAGCGGTCATCCTCATTGATAAAACAATGTTTGCAGCTGGTACTAATTAACAGGAACATATTACGACAGCTGCAGCCGTTAATGCCTGAGAGAGCGGGAGAGAGAGAGAGAGAAAATATCTACTACCGCAACCAAAAATTGTTTTTTATACTTCTGGTATAATTTGTGTACAATTCTGACTGCAAATTATATATGAAGTCTGCTCTATTTATATTTCATTAATACCACACATTTTTATATATGCTTTGTAATTTTTTTATTATGCGCGCTTGTTGTTTCTCCTTTCTATTTCATTGCGCCAAAAGTTCAAAAGGCGGTGTTTTGTTAAAGGAAAACGTTAAATTTAAAGAATATATACCAACATAATTTCCAAATTGGTGGTCCTAAAATGAGAGCATAACAAATTAGGTAGACTCTATCTCCCTACTTCATACCCTAAATATTTGTAAATTTCAAATTGTATGGTAAAACTCGGTATGCCCCAGTTCTTTTTTTATTTTGGCTTTAAGTCACGGGGGTCTTCTGTTTGAATACATAGAAATACTCTTGGTGTACATTTTCAAATAATATTCTTTATTTAGTTTCTAATACGTGCTTTATGGGCTTATTTTGCACACTGCTGTAATTTTTGTTAAATTCTTCTAGCCATGAGAATTCCAAATAAAAGATAAAAACATATTTTAATTTTGGAGAGCTTCTATAGTTCTCTTTAATTTGTCTGGGAGCTATTAAGAGTGAGTGGGTGCCGTATTTAAGTTAATGTCTTTTAATTTACCCAAATTCTCAGTTATGTTTTGCCTTGCGAAACAGAGCATCATCACAGTAGTGGAAAAATTTTTACGCGTGGTATTTTTCCAGTTTGGTAGTGAATTTTGTTTACCCAAATATATTTTCTTATACGATTTACGACAAATTGAAATCGTATTTAAGTTTCGTTATCTTGTTTCTTTGCAGATTGTATCGGAAAACATTGTTAAAGGGTTAAAACAGTGATATATAGCAAACATATTGCAAAATGCAAACTATTTATAGTGCAGCACAGTTAACATGGATTATACTAATGGCAATCGTAACAAAAGGTGAGTACATTATAAGAATAATTAAGATCTCTTTTAATTTACTTCGAACAAAAAAAGTAGTTTTAATAACCAATTTTTTAAATATGTTCTTGAATTAACTTTGTTGCATTTAATTCCAATGTAGCCTGTCGTTGCTAGGCCATTATAATATCAGGTATCTAATACACAAAAGCTGATATCTAACACCAGCTTAGTGGGTTTGAATCCATCTCTACTTTCTCAATATGCTGATTGTTGAGATAATTTGTTTTAAAAAGTTATTCAATAAAGTATTCTGCTAGATGGCCAAATGTACACTACGAGTAATAGGAATCAAAATGAAAATTTTAAAATACCAAAATCACTGCTATCGTCCACACATTCTTGGCTTAAGATTTCGATGTATAATAAATGGTTACATTCCCAAATCCTTTAAAGCTTCCAAAAGATTGTTTTGTTTGTCTTATATCGCTTCATAGCATTTCTCTGTGTTTTTCTTTGTTTAATCCTGTTTGTTCTTGCGTAAGCAAGTTTTATCTTTTTGTTTTTTAATCTTTGCAAAATAAAGTAGTGAAAATGATATTGTTTACTTGCAATGGAATTTTTGAAGGCGTTTTCTTATAAAGACACAAAATAATGCAATCACAACTTAAGAATGACTTCCGTTTTCTTATGTTGCAGCATGCACACACACTTATTGTAGGTATGAATATGTTGAAGTGTTTAAATGTAAATGCTTAAATAAAAACTGTTAACGAGTTGGAAAAAATACATTATTAAAAAAAAAGAAAACAGTAGAAAAACTAGCGAAAAAGTAAAAAGCAAAAGGCTTAAATGAAAAGAAAATTAAAACGTTTTTAAAAGAATTAACAGATGAAACAATCGGTGTAACGACTGAAGTACATATGAAAATAGAGCCGAGAGACAATACAAGTAAGCTTCAAGGATGAAAAGTTTTAAATTAAAAGTATCTTTTTGCTAAATAAAAAGGAATACAGCAAGGAAAAAAAAACACCCAAACAGAAAGTGTCAAGGAAATGCGTGGAAATTAAATATAAAAGTGAATACATCTAAATAAATATTTAAGGACGACAGAAGTCACACAAAATTTTTTGAAGCGAAAAAATAGGAACTCCAAATTTAAACACATATCACTGCAATTAAATAAAGATAAAGCACAACATTGAAGAACTTGTAACTTAACATTTATTCTGCGAAATGCATATTTTACAATACCTGCATTCACACCTACATACAGAATCTTAAAAGCAGCATCTACAAAAATCAAATCGTAACTTATTTTAAAATCGTAATTTATCATACAAGAACTTTATAAAATATGTGATTGTGTTTTTTCATTTGTTCAGCAACCAAATAAAGCAGAAAAAACAATCAAATCCACAACGACCTCTACCGAAAAAAATACTAGAAAATCAGAGAAAGTCTACAAAAGTCCCATACTTGTTAAACATTTTAAATTATGCTCTTACAATTTGGCAAATACCACAAATATGCAAATAGTTGCTACAAAGCGCATACTATGCAAACTTATGCACTAAGAAATCGTTGCCTAAAATTCCTCTCACAGATAAAGACATGAAATTTGCTTATTTCCGATTTGCAATTCACTTGCAAACTCAACACAAATTCTTTCTTCGCGTAATTAATCTAATTAAGTCAGCTTGGAAAATGAACCTTTAAGTTAAAAGTGAAACATGTAATTAGTTTTAATTATTTGTTATATTATTGACACGCAGTCAGATATTATTGTTTAATAAACACCTCACACTCTAATTATAAACACCGTGTAACGTGACATTTACAAATATATTTACTTATTTCGGTACCTATGTTTACATTTACGGGCCTTAATTTTGTGTGCATAAGTTTATAAATCAATGCCAGTGATAACAAAAGCACTGTGATGTGTAAACATTTATCATGTTGTTGGTGTTGTTGTAAATAATTTCATATTATAATAGTTTTCTCATCGCAGGTAATTGCTTTATTTGTCACGGTTTCCTGTTATATATTATTTATGTTTGTGCCACGTTAAATTCTATTTTGCATTGTGTGAGTGGTGTTTTATTTACTCTCTGTGTTTTTTTTTCAACACTTTTCCCTATTGGTTTTATGTCAAATGCCGGTTGTGTGTTTGTAGAACTTAATTACTTTCTATGTATGAATATTTGTGTGTGTGAGTTTATACGTCAGTGTGTTTGATTGTTTTCTTAAAGGTTTGTTTGCTCGTTCGTTTATTTTTAATTGCATTTTAGCACTATTTGATTTATATTTAATTGCTATTCAGTTATTTTGAGTTATTTTTTTATTTTTTTCATTTTATTTCTGTTTACAGTAAGTTTTTTTTCAAATAAATTTTTTATGCATTTTTATGCTTCCTTAGCAATTGGTTATTTCAAAAGTGTAGCAAGTTTTGAATTTGGAAATTCTATACTTCAAACTTTAAGGAACTATTAATTTCAGGATCATTCAGAATATTAGAAATTTAAAATAAAATTGCTCTTAAACGAGGTCTGGAAATGCTGTGGGCCCAAGGATTTGTTAAATATATATCAACAACATTGCATATTTTCCATCATTGCATATTTTCTTAGCTCAATTTAAAGTTATCAAAGTAATTTAATATCAAAAGCAAACCTTAGTACCTAAAAATAATTAAATCTAAAGTACGATATTAATCATATCGGTTTGATACTTATTGAATATAGAAATACATTGCTTGCTCATAAATTCTGATAAATCTTAAATAACACAAATATTTAAAGTGACAAAAGAAATTCTGATCCTGCTAAGTCATACAATATTTTTTGGAAATATTGGAACAGAACTATTTGCATGCGGGAGCTAAGCATGTTTGTGTGTATAGAGTGTGCACATATTCAACATAAAATTAAGAATTTAATAAAGTATCAAGACCTAAAATTAAAGCTTTTATTCGTGTTACTAGAAAAATTTAAAATTTACAGTTTAGACATATTCCTAGTTTCCAATTTGAAAATTTGTCTTTGGGTTGCATGCAACAAAAAAAACATAATAACTTCAAAAATCTTAGGTATTGAATTTATTGAAGAAAACATTAGAAAAGTTGCGATATGAAATTAACTAACTTACACTCATGCTAACTTTAAGTACCACCTAACAATTCATCGTACTGCAAGAGGCTTCGCCCTGCTTACTTGCGATTGATAAGGTTAAAAGAACATTTAAGTCCATTGTAATAAAACAGTGATACAGAAGTTATCTACAATGTAAAGATAAATTCATATTTCCGGTCTGCTAAATCTTTAATAATTTCTTGGCTCTATCTTTTTCCTCATTACTGTTTGTGTAAACTCATACTTTTCTGATATGGTCAAATACTTTTAATAATAGTTTGACACAGAAATAAACCCACCCTTTCAAAGGAAATTACAACTAACTTAACTTATCCGATTTGATGATAATCTTTTGCACCCTCCCCTTAAAACAACATAACCAGATATGACACATATATACACATAACAATTTATGTATGTATGTTTAAAAATATATATGAATTAAATAAAAACACCCACATAAAATTTAATACGATTTCTGTTATGTGTGAGTGCGCATAAATAAGTTCAATAAAAGTTAGCAATCAATATTTACGTATCAATTGAATTCTTTACAATTATGCATGACTCATTCTTACTAACGTACACACACGCACAGCAAATCCATCTATTTGTGTTAAAGCCATTTATATCAAAGTTCACCCTTACAGTTCTTATTCGTATAAACACATCAAAATAGTGGAACGTGTGCATTTGTTTGATAACTTACCCCATCAGTTTTGGCTTCCTGTTTTTATAACTTTCTATAACAAACTCATGTTTATAAGTCTCTAATATACGAGTATGTGTGTATGTCGCTGGTTTTGATGATGTTGTGAAATATGAGTTTTGATTTTAATACACAGAACTAAAGAAAAGGGGACGTTTTTTTCTATTCAATTGCATTTGTTTGTTACACTTAAGTTTAACTTTCAATATAAATCTACTTTAATATGACCTCATTTCTGAGATTTTTTTTTTATTTGTGCGAATACTTAACACATCATCCCCTACATACTTTTATATTATGACTGACTGTATTACGACTCAAAGAGAGCAAAAACGTAGATATTTAAGTTGCTTGTTTAATGTAGTGTAAATCCAAGAAATTTAAAACTTAAGTGGTTAAAAGAGGGAAGAAATTATAATCAAACAAATCCTCACACATATATGGACAGTTTTCTTAAAAATGGGCAAAAGAAAAATTCCTTTATTGAGCAGGAAAGAATTTTGCAAAAAATATTCGTGGTTTTAATAAAGAAACTTATGTTTTTTGCAAATACTTGAATGAAGCAAAAACTATATAAAATATTAAGTAGTGTTAAACAAAAGATATACAATAGCCAGAGCCTCTGCTGACGAGTTTTAGACGCAGTCAAATCAAAGTTCATTCTTATTTTTTCAAAGGTTTCTACACTCTATATTATGTTATCAATGTCTTACTAGAATCCACCTTATCTCAAATGATAAGAATTTATGTTTTCAGCAATTTACAGCAATATGTACCGGGTGTTGTTTTAACGCAAAATTGTGAAAATTAACACACAATCAATACATGGCCATATTATTTGAAACGGCTGTTCTTAACGAAGGGCATTCTGTACGTCCAAGTTTAAGCAACTTTTTCGGGCATTGCTGACCGAATGTTACGAATAACATGAACGAGGTTGCCTCCGAGGCGTCAATTATAGCTGTTTTATCAGCATAGAGCAGTGACTTCACGTGGCCGCAGAGGAAAAAAACGTTTCCCGAAATCAAATCTTCGCTAAATTTTGAATTCAAGAAATAGTATTTAGTTTTGATTTATAGAATAAAGTTTCTTTTCTAATTTTGTTTTTAAATTCTAATGTGCTTTATAATCACGCAAGTCGAGAGTTGCAGTCGTCATATGGTACGTGGCCAATCCTGGTACAACATCATCCGCCCGGATCAATGTGATCCATATTTTTAAACAAAAAATGTATCATAGTGCCGTAATAACCTCCGTTGACAGTAACGCAAGTTCCGACGACATTTTGAAGAAATAAAGCTCAATGATGCCACTAGTGTGTAAGCCGTACCGAACGGCGCATCTTACTGGATGTAATGGAGTGCCTAGGCAGTTTACTTTATTAACAAGCCCGTTAAGCCAAAAGTGAGCCTGCCTCAACGTTGATCACTATTTAATGATATAATATCGAATAACTTAAGGACTGATTTTCTAAGTAAATCAGCATAATTTGGCAGCGTTGTTCAAGTGTCATCATCCTCATGATGATTTGAAAGAATAAAAGTCTCAAAACATGATTTTTGCTATGTTGCAGTGGTGGAAAATTAAGAATTACATTAAAAGTCCTTTGTTCCAATCTAAAACATTTAAAATTATACTGCATAAAATTATTTTAAAATTATACAAAAATCGTTGAAATTTTCTAAATCATGTAATTAAACAAACTCAAAAACGATTCTATACATACAGGACAAGTGTTCTTTTTGAATTTTTGCAATAGTACCCTTACTGTAGAAAAAGTACCTTTTAAGTATAGCCATTTTATTACTTATTCTACGTTGGTATCTAGTATACGATTTAGTGATACCGACGATATAACGATTCTTATACTAAATAAATAATTCCAATTTATTTGTTGGGGAATAAGCTTGTCTCTGTGCTGCGTGCTTTAGCCGAAAAAATTTTCCCAAATTTTTGGGACACCTGAATTTGAATTTGTTTTACAAATAATAGTTCATTGTAACTGGAAAACCCGAAAACACGAAATTAAAAATATCTGTGTTAATTATTTCTTTTGACTTTTGTTTTAAGAAACTTGCATATGTGTGTGTTTAACACATGTACACATCCATCAGAATTATTGCAACGATAAGGTTGCTTAATTTAGGGTGTTTTTTTGCTTTTATAAAATTGTATTGATATATCGCACATATTGATATGAATACACAAAAATTTTCCTTTCAAAACAAAGTTCCTCACAATTGTCCTACAAGTAAAAATTTGTTTTAAGAGACATTCGTTAATTTAAATTTTTTTTTGAGGTTAATTTGCTTGGCTGCTATCCCAAAGACCTTGTGTCTTCCCTTTTTATGCTTTCCAAGGAATATGAGATGACACCTACGTACTTTTTCTATAACAACAATGTATTTATGTATATAGTAAGTAATTATTCATTTTAATCAAGTTTGTAACGTGAGGGCGAGCGAATATGTTTGTGTACGTATTCTGGTAAGAACCTCTAAAACTGGAGATGCAATATGTGAAAATATCCATACTTTTATACAAATTTCGCTGTATTACACAGTGTTATTGATATGTAGTGCTGCCGGTATAGTTACTTCCCAGAGAATATTTTTCTACCAATATGTCTAACGGCAGAAATTCGCAATGATCTTCGCAATTTATTTGCAATTGTATTGTAATAAATAATTTTTTTTTCTTCTGGAATTTTCCTAAGCAGTCGACACATTTTCTAAACTAAACTTCTTTTACTGTAATATTTTCTTAAACAAAAAACAAATATACATTCAATTTATTATTCGACTTTCTTCTTCAATATCGAAAATTAATTAAAATGTAATCAATGCAAACAGATGAAATATATATTCACAAAAACTTTATGTGTCGAAAATAGTAATGTAAAGTAAATGGATATAGTATTAGATTATCGCTAAATACTTTTAAGATGGAATGTCTTTCCAATCGCTAGCATTCAAACGGTTGGTCAATTGACTAAATAAACTTGGACTAAGTTCAAAAACTTACAAACACTGCTCTTGTGAACTCAAAAACTTGCACCAAATGTTTACTGGGTAATGTTTACGCAGATTTTCACCGTAAAATAACAACTTGTGTGCAGAGAGCAAAATGTAACAGACATAAATTGTACCACATCATGCATTTCACTTCAGAACTTCAAGGACTTAAACACAAAAATATGTTTTACTAAAGAATAACAACGTTAAACTAAGTGGATCCTTGAGCTTTTTTTTTGCTCATTTTGATGTTATCCTTTCATAATAAATATCAGTAATATGAAATACTTTAAATATTTTATATTTTCATTTTCCTTTTGCCATGTTTTGAAAACTTTTCTTTCGTTTTTGTTTTACGTAAAGTGAAAAAACAACGTAATTTAAGAGAAATAAAGGTAAATTTATGAAATGTCTTCTTTCAAGCGCATAGAAAAGTTTATAATAAATCATATTTGTACACATATTTCCCAGAAGGCAAAGCTTTATGTTTAAGTGGCCGATTTAAGTTTTTTAAACTTTAAAAAGTTCTATTTTCTTGTTGTGTTTTTTTTAAATTATTTTTAATACTTATGCTTTGATTACCAGAACACAGAATTCTTCATGCATTAAAGTTTTCTTTTGCGGGCAGATTGTGTAAATATGTCAACAAAATCAATCATCAAAGATAAAGAGATCATTAAGGAATACTTAATATGTGCGTAGGGCATGATTATCTTAAACATTATTTTAAGAAAAAAAGGCCAAAAACAGACAGCACAAATTTAAAATTAAAACAATAATTAAGGATTCAGGAACAGTCGTTTACATTACAATAAATTACATTACTTATAATGCAGTACATTACGTTACAACACGCCACAATATATTACTTTATTTTTCATTACATTAAATTACATTATATAACATTACATTATATTACATTACATTACAATACACTACATAACATTACAATACATTTAATTACATTACATTATAAAACATAGCAATACAATACATTACACTACATTTAGTTAGAATACGTTACAACACTTTACATGATTCTCCAATAGATTTGTTAAGTGACCTATAAATTACATTGCGTTACAATAAATTACATAATGCTACATTACGTTACGTTACAAAACAATACATTTAATTACATTACACTATAAAACATATCGATACAATACATGACATGATTGTACAATAGATTTTTTAAGTGACCTATAGATTACATTGCGTTACATTATATAACATTAAATTACATTCCGTTACAATAAATTACATAACACTACATTACGTTACGTTACGTTACTTTACAAAACAATACATTGAATTACATTACATTACAATAAACTACTTTACATTATATAACATTAAATTATATTACATTACATTAAGGAACATTAAATAAAATTACCTTTCATTACATATCATTAAATTACATAAAAGACCATTACACTATATTACATTACACTACAATACATTACAGTACATTATATACGATTACTTTAAATAATTTTTATTAGGTTTATGTTAAAGTTGGTTGTTGTTTTTGATACTATATACTTTGTACTTAAAATATATAAATAAACCTTATTCTGGCAGGGTGCAGCAAGATACGTTTTCTGAGGCAAATGCCTATGGATGTCTCTAAACTTTTAAAGTAAAAGCTTAAAGGTCTATTAAAGAAAATTGCTTGTAAATTAGCCATGTCTAAGGCATTTGAAAACAATTTTTTCCAGCACAAAAGGGACAATAATCAATATTTGTTGCCGAAAGGTCTTTTGTACGTTTACGACGAAACCAATAGGTTGTTACTGTATATCAAATTGTTTTTTCACCACTAAATAAATATTTGGTTTGTTAAATATTTAAACATTGTGTTTTAGTAAATCCAACACAAATCCATTTGAAGACTTTGCTTTGTGTTTACTTTTTCCCTTTTCAACTTTTGCCGTAAACAAACTTTATAGATTAAAATATTTGACCATTTAATCCCAATAAAATAAGGTGTTATAAAAGGTCATCGAAAGAATAAACATGAATAATTTTACGCTTATTGAATGTGAAATTTGATAAGGGTCTACAAGTTCGACAAAAAGTACCCCTTAATACGCTTAAACCCTTAAATAACTTAGGTTAATGGGAACAATAGGAATTTTATTGTTTATTAAGTCTTATAAGAAGACAACAGGTATTGAGATAATGGCTGGCTAAGACGGTCAATGTGTTTAAAATAAAATCAATGAAACAGATTTAGGGTAAAAGGAATGAAATTTAATTTTAAGAAACAAAAAATGAAGAAATTTGAAGCTCCATAATAAATAAATCTTTTAGAAATAAAATATTGAAATTTAAATGTTTTCTCAATTAGCAATACCTCAACACATTTCCTTCGGTTTAATTTCCATTCGCGTATCAAATTTAACAGTCGCGTAAAATTAAGTAATTTTATTGACTTTTGCTTCTATTTCTTTATTCCTTTTACAATTTATCCACGATTTCTGGGTTTGTTTTTTAATGTTTTATTATAACTTCAATTTATTTAAAATTGACTACTTTTAGTTCGTGCATCCTTAAATATTTTAACTTATGTCACTACAAATGCAAACATCGTCAGTATTTGATTTAATTTGCAGGCAACAGAAATAAGCAACCAACTTTGCGAAATGAGCGCTTTCAAAGAATGATTTGATTAAGATAAATCTTTTAAGTTTTTCTTCACACAATTTCTACAAGTTCATAGCATAGTGAACTATTTTATTGAAATATAAAATTAATATTGGCAAAAAACTGTTCAACACAAGTCGATCAGCTTAAGTCTACCTTCGTGGTTTTCGAAGAAATATTTTAAGAACAAATTATACAGTACAACCTCGCTCAACGAAACACTTGATCAAGGCAACTTCTCGATTATTGCAACTTCACAAAGAAATTATTTTAAAAATATACATTTTAAACTGAGTGACCACATTTGTGTCTTGTATAGGACTTTAGCTTAATTTGAAATAAGTCTATAAATAGAATCGATTCACATCAATTAAAAATATTCGACACATATAGTTGCCCCAAGCAAATTTGTCACCCGGTTTCCGCAACAAACCTGATTTTTGTAACTGCCCAAATTTTTACTAGTTGCACTAAGAGAGAGAGGTTGCATAGTAACTTCGTTTAAACCACTGCAAAATGGCTTCTACTTGACGCACGAATCTATATTCGTTAATATCACCAAACAACTGTCGTATAATCCAAAGCAAAACCACAATAAAATTGTTGATACTTTATTTCCGAATCGTTTCTGCCGATATTAAGTTTCTTAGGGTCTTTGGAGGGTTATTTAATTTGATAGTTCATAAATTAATATTGCAAACATTACGACCAAATTGTGAATTCTATATAACACTTGTCACATGTGTAGTGCCAAGTTAATGGTCTTGACAGAAACACACACGAGGACACAGACCAGTTAAAAAGTGAACAACAATGGGAAATAATATAAATATGTATTTATGACAAGAAACTGCACAAAAACGCAGCAGAAACTTAAACAAAGCTGGCAGTTAGAAAGCGCAACACGAAATCGCATTTTATTGCCACAAAATGAAATGCCACTGAATTATCAAAACCAACAAGGAATATTCACAATGAATACTCACAGTCTCACATCGACGCAACTGTTAAGGATGTATGGAAAATTGTAGCAGTTATTGTACTTGTTTGCACTCATGTGAATTGAATAAATGCATGAGACATGACAGAAAGGAGTAAAAAGGTCTTGTGTGTTGGCAAAAACTGAATGGTTGTATGAGTGGTTGACTGACAACGAGAAGACAAACGAGAAGACAGACGGATAGATAGACAGTAAGACAGTTAAATTATTTTTGTCACAAAAAATGTGTCAACAAAAAAAACACACACACAAACAACTTACAAGGAGTGTAGAGAGCGCATATAATGAAGGGAAACAAACACATTAGTTTGGGGCTTAGGTGAAGTACGAGTAATAAAACCATTATATATATTACAAAATACACTGTACGTTACACAAATAGGAGAATCATACGCCCCTATTAGCTCTCCGAGGTATGTAATTTTTCAATTTATTATTTTCTCTTTTGTTTTTTTATTTTTGACAAAAATATTTTAGGGGATTTTAAAGTCCGAACAAGGCTTCTACTCTAATGACGTGTAGTGTGTGATTGTGTGTAAATAATTTTAGTTTTAGCCAAAAGATTAAAGAACAAAAACCAAACCAAAAGAACGCAAGAAATAGTAATGAATGCTCTCATAATTGCAAGAAAAAAATGTTTGACTGGTTCATAAATGATGGACTCAGTCAGGGTTTAATTTGTCAAAGAGGTATTTTTCAACTTGACTTACATGGCAAGCTGACATATTTAAAATGCAATGTTGATAGGGGTGATAATTTTGAGATTAAAACACTTTAAAACAAAATGTTGGCAAAATATTTTACTACGGAGGGCTACCAATTCAATATTATAGTGGACAGTCCACTATTTTAGCCTCTTGTACACTATTTGTCCACTTTTTTCCACGTGCCCCTTTCAGCAATATTCTCAAAAATGTTTACTTTTCCTCACTTTTTTCATTATGTAAAATATCCGTGTCAATAAGAAAAAAGTTCTTAAGTGTGACTTTGTCGTTTTACAGGAGAGCAAATGTAAAGTTTAAAATTGATTTTTTAAAACGACGATCGCTTTTTAAGACAGGCTATTATTATTCCCAACGAAATTGTAAGTTATTTGTAAACTAAGATAAGCAACAATATATTATTGTAGAGATCATATTATGGTATCTATATTGTTGTGGCAAACACATAATTGTTATATATAAACATTTTAAATGTTAAACAAGTTTATTATTAATCATTAAGTAATTTGCATTCATAAAAATTACAACATAGTTGAATTGAACTAAAATTCTAACAAACACAAACAAAATAATTTTAACTACACAAAAACAATATAATATCTTTAACCATGTTATGTTGATGGACACAACATGTGAAATGGTTTTGGTGTTAAAACAAAGTATGTTGGTATGTGGCTGAAGTGTTTTCCGCATTTGCGCTGCCAATAAGTAACATCTAAGTTTTGATACAATGATAATATGATTTCTTTACAACCATATAATTTAATGTTAATAATGTTATGCTCCTAGATTATGATTACATATTTGAACCCTAATTTTTTCTTGTGCATAACACTTGACAAATGTTTAAACCTTCTCTTTCTTTTTTTTTTTTTTTTGTTTTCCACTATTTATTTAGAATCCTTAGCTTTGCGTGACGTTCGCGTCAAAGTACCAACTGCAGTGCGCCGTGGACAGAAAGTCACATTAAAATGCCACTATGATATCGAAGATGATACATTATATTCAGTGAAGTGGTACAAAGGGCGAAGGGAGTTTTACAGTTACACACCAAACGAGAAGCCAGCCATTAAAGTATTTCAAATACCAGGCGTGAGAGTCGATGTACGTAAACCATTATGTCAACAACACTTACATTTTTATTGTACTTATTTCGGTTTCTTTTATAGCGTTTAGCATCAAACGAAACCCAATTGGTATTGGAATCCGCGTTTATGGCCACTGCGGGTAAATATTCTTGTGAAGTATCAGCCGATGCACCATCATTTCATACATTAATTGCTGCAGCCGAACTAGAAGTTGTAGGTAAGTTCGAAGGCCAGATTATTAAAAGAATGATAATAAACCGCAGGTTAATTTCCTAGAAATTATACTCTTATCGTTTATTTCCGTTAACTTCGTATTAATATTTGTTTGTGTGCACGTTTGTGTATTTTATGTTCGTTTCAGAATTGCCACACACTCCACCACTTATCAGTGGCATACGACCACGTTACCACATCGGTGATATATTACGTGGCAATTGTACATCGCGACACTCAAAACCAGCAGCGAATCTAACATGGACAGTGAATAATGAAGAGGTAAGTTTTCACTCATTGTTCGATTGTATCGTTTACTTTCATTTCAACTAAAAGGCCAGTGTGTATGTATGTGTGTGTGTGTGTAGTGTGTATATGACATGTTTTTGCTTCTGACTGCACTCCCAATATCTGTCAGTGTGTGTGTGTGTACATGAAGGTAGCAAACTGATAAACGGGCCAAACATTGCGTGTTACAAAATATATTTATTAACCACCAACTCCGGTATATATTTGTTATTGCTACCAATCGTGAGTGGAGTGTAAATGGAAAGTAATCTATTCAACATGTTGAGAGTGTTAATATTTTATGTTCACGTGAAATTTTTCGTCTCATACCCTTCTGTACCCCGCGCACAATATGTTTATAGAGCTTTTTGTAGTTTCTGCACGAAATTTTTGAACTAAAAATGCGGACTTGTATCAGCGCATGCAAACATTTGCCCATAATTTTGGATATGAAAGCAAAAATATTTCCACACATACTTACAACACTGACATTATAGTTTCGTTGAAATTACTGTCATGAGTAGCTGAGCAAGTCATTTAAATTCTTCCGCAAGGAAAAACCAGGATTGAGGCAAACATAATCGTAGATAATAATTGACTTATATGTAGGTTTGTAAAGGAATCATGTTGTTGTTGTATATAATATAAGTATGGCCTTCTTAGAATGATAGAAATGCAAAATATTATGTTACTGGTTGACAGCGGCTGAGGGACTACCACACGCGACTAAAGCCGTCGAATGTTTTATAGTCAACGCGATAACTACTTCAACCACAGCATCCTGTGGTTAGAATTTTAGTAAATTTCAACCATGTTGCGGCATTTATTTATTAATGATTAAATGTACACAATCGACCCTTTTCTCTATTCGGAGTGGAATGAAAACATGCTGAGTTGTAAAAACACTATGAATTGAATAATTCGAAAATTAGCTGTTCCACATTCCACATATTTGGCAAATAAAAAAAGAAAAATATAGAAAACCTTTCATATTTCGCAACATTTAAATTCGGTTTTATTTGAAGGAAACCTGATTGTAATTCATTCCACCAAACAGCTGAAACATTTGGAGAATTTCCACTAAAGAATACAATATTGTGGAATCCGAATACAGAACAACACTGAATAACTCGTTTATCGCCACTAAAATAGTGATTAAATGGTTTTCAAATAACCATTGTAGAGAACTTAATATAGTTAAGTATAGTTATAGTTTTATGAAATTTTGTTGTTCTGAAACATTTTAAGCTTTTACCTTTTTATCATTCATTAGAGAACAAAAATACTACATACTTTGAAATGGAGTTTTCGATTTTTTATATGAAATATTGTCTGTCAGCTGACTTAAAAGCTGCAGACAACTGACAAAATTTTTTTTTAAATTCTTATTTAGTCTGTTTCTTAAATTTTTTAGGTTCATTCATCACACGTGCGTCATTACAAAGTTCACAAAGAAACTCGCAACGATATGCAAACTTCAATAATTAGTCTTCACTTTGTGATCAATGATTATCATTTTGAAAATGGTAAATTGAAGGTAAGGACTTTCAGATTATCAACTTTCTAATTAATCAACTATAATTTTACTTCAATACATTTGCAGATACGTTGCATAGCACAAATTGGTGACATTTACTACAAGTCTTCCGAAAAGACTGTACTTGATATTGAATACCACCACAAATATTTGAGCACGAATACCGTTAATATGATACCCACTGATCGGGACTATGATCAATATGCCTTGCAGGATAGTGAAATGTTAACGAAGAAAAATAACTACTTAACTCAAATTCAAGGTAAAACTAGCACCTGAAATAATTAAAACTTAAAGTAAATTATCGGTTTTTGTTTTTCTTCTTATTATCATTTAACAAGATTTCTTCTACAATTTCATACCCTCAAATGATGCTGAAATTTCCGCCTGGTCTTCAGCTGCAAACTCAACTGCTTCGCTTAAATTAACTAGCTGTTCGCTGAACTTCTTACTACCAGCCATTATTTGTTTGTGTTTGTGGCATTTAAAAATTTATTTTTCTAATTCATCATGAAATCCTATTAATTTTTCATCCAGAAATGTTTGCTAAAAATTTAATTTTTCAGCAGAAACCTCAATCTTAATATAAAATTTAAAAAAAAAAAACTAAGAAAAATTGTAAAATTTAAAAAGCCATTCAACAAGAAACCAAAAAATATGAACCTGATTTATTGTATAAGATTTTCAGTTTAACATAGAGTGCCACTTTAAGAAATAAAAATATATATTTTTCTGTAATATTATTTAAGATTAATGTAAAGAATTGTGTATTTTAATTGTATAGCGGGTTTACCAAGTGAAATATATATAAAAAGGCATAAAATATATCTAGGGTAATTGATGGTTTACTATATAAAAGTAGATATAAAGAATAATTTATTGAAATGAAGCTCAAAAGATATTAAATCGATAGAATTATTTACGCATTTAATTATATAAATTCTGTACTATATTTTATAAGAAACTAAATATTATAAAAATTAAATGCCGAATTATATACACACACATACATACGTGTATTTTGTTTGAAATAATTTGTATTTGTTAATTTTTAGGGTCTTGTTTCGTTTGAAACTAAAATTTAATTATGTTTGCAATTTGATTCCAAAAAATTTATAAATTGAAATTTAATTAAATAATTAATTGAATCAACAAACAACTAATTAAACTTTCATCTGAGAACGAACAAAACTTTTAATAGGAATAATTGTTTTATATATGTGTATGAAGGTGAGTATTTGTTTTATTGTTTTCCGCAGCTAATTTTTTTCCGATTCTGAACTGCGAACAACTCAAGCAGAATTAGAATTGGAATGTAATAAAACTTTTAGGAGCATATCTCTGTACAGAAACGAAAACTTAAAATAATATTTTTAAAATAAAAATCTTACGGTTACTTGCAGCATTCATACATAATTGCTATCAGCAGGGCAAGCAGTTTTCTTCAGTGTCACGGACAAACATTTTTAAGTATTTTGAAATGGATTTGCTAGCGCAACTACATGCGTGCATATTTTTGCCTTTCCACCATATTTATTTCTTATGTTATATTTTACTTTTTAAAAAAATATTTGGTTTTTCTAGACTTTCTTTCTTTTTCCAATATTTTTTCCGGTGAATGTTCTTATCGACTAAATTGAGTTTCAGCTGAGTTTGGAGATTTTTCCCTAATATTTTTCAATTTTGATATATAAGAACTATTTGGCAGCCTTATGTATAAGGAGAAGTTAGTAGCATACCCTGAGCTGCTAACTGGAATGCTGGCTAGCCTTAGCAGCTCATTGTTGTTCGGCCAATGCTGCCACTTTAATAAGTCTAGGTTTTTTTTGCTTACAATGACTCCTTGATATAAACCGCTGTTTTTCAAAAATTATTAGCATGGTGTTAGAAAATCGTTAACCATATTTTAAGAAAAGTGTATTGAAAAAATTCTTAGTCAGAGATATTTGTGGAGATTTTAATTGATTGTTTAATAAAAATGCATGAATTTGATGAAAAATATACGAATAAGGATAAACGATTCTTATAAATTTTTCTTCTTATTTTTTATTTTTTATTGGTGTATTCTGCTTAGATTTGCCCAAACACTTGATCCAAAAATGGAAAACGAAAAAAAAAAATTATTTCATTCTGAGTCGTTACTGAAATTGCGAATTATGCAACCCTCTTTTGAATAGTCAATTTCTTATTTATGGACTCATCAATAATTCTTAAATTAATTCGAATAAAGCATTAATTTATTCGAATAATTTTTTCTTAACTGCACGATTTTATTCATTTGGCTTAAATATTTATTTTCTTCGATTAATCAACTAACTAATTTTTATGTGAATGCCAACCCTGGTTGTGACATTCGATAGATAACAAAAAACGCATGTAACATGATTTACAAACAACAGAAGGTTCTTATGAAATTTTTTTTTCTTTAAATTATTCATGATGATCAAAAGCTAAATTCTTGAAACTTAATTTTAGCACTCGTCACAATCATAAATATATACAGTCATATGCATAGCAAAAAGTTAGCAAACAGCTCATTCTACATTATACTACGGGCTGCTAACTAGAATGTTGAATAGGCTTAGCAGCTAATTGTTATAAAGTTTACGCATAATGACTATAAATCTGTCTGCTCACTTATTACAAGTCAACTTGGAAAATTCGCGGAAAATTCAAATTCAAGAACTTGTTGTTTGACTTTTTATTTAGTCTGCTTTTCTTGCTTGTAAATGGCTATTTGCAATAAACTGCTGTTTTTTAGTCTTATTTAGGATATAAATGGATATGAAGGGCAATTTTAATATTTATAATATACGACAAACAAATTAATATGTTTTGAAATTTGACCACTGAGTGTTAGTTATATCAATGCGACCAATATTTGGAATATTTTAATGAAATAAATAAGGAAATAATTTTTGGAGTCTAAATGAAAAATTATGAAAAATGGAATATATTAGAAAATATCTCAAATTAAAATTACGCTAATAACTTCACTTCTTCAGTATTCTAAAAAAAAAAATTTAATAAATATTTAAACGAACTTAAGTCTGAATAAAAAAGACGCAGTAACTTAAATGAGGCGAAACTGTTCAAAAACGAGCATTGCTTTTGTTGGTCTTAAATATAATAAGAGAAAAAAAATTTAAAGTGGCCAAGTTTCTGTCCCTTATATTTTTATTTTCTTCACTGAATTCTTAAATTTATATTTAATGATCTTATATAAGCTTTCTGGAAAAGTGTAAATATTTTTTACCTGGCTCAATCCAATATTTGTTCATTTGCTTGAAAAATAGTTGGAGACTAAGGTACTAAGTACTAATAATGGTACTTTGTATGACTGGTGGTAACCATGCAGAGGTTGAAAATGAAGTGAAAAAGTTTTTTGCCGTTATTGTTAGAGCTGAAAATACATATACAGATATAAACATTGCATGCGTGACAAAGGATTATTTACCATCGCAAATACCTATTTTTGAAAATATTTGAAGTATTAAGTTTGTCTAATTTTTTAAGGCCTAGGTCATCCAATAAAATTTCCTTTATTATAAAGTATAATAAATTTTAATTTAATTTTTTTTTTATTTCCTGACGATGCTACACAAAGGCGTAGCAAAATATTGATTAAAATAAAATTAATATTTATTATACTTTATAATATAGGAAATTTTATTGGAGGACCTGGAGCTTAAAAAATTAAACAAACTTAATTATAATAAAGGTCAAAAAACTAGAATAAAGTTTATTTGAAATATTTATTTGATTGACAACAACGATTGATGATGATCAATTGCATTGGACTTGGAGTTCCTAAACATCTTAGGAATTTATTAAAAAATATTTTCATTTCGCTCGCTTAGAGGTTTTGTACTTCAATGGTAAATGCATTACTCTAGCACTTTATGTGGGGTATTTTATTTTTTCAATATGACATATATTTTGTCCAATGCAGATTTTTTATTTTGTTTTTTCTTGACAAATGACTGATGATGATATGCTACGCCTTGCAGTAATAGGAAGGGTATTTGGCAAGTATTTGAAATGCTAACGAGTACAAAATACCTTTATGTTTATTTACTTATTAGGAGAGTTTATTATAATTTACCAGTTATTAGTTATTTTCTTTTGCAAAAGATTTTACTAATAATTTTCGATTGCAGTGTACTTGTTCTCGAATTGATAATCATATAAATGACAATCATATAAATTTAAGGAATAGTTTTATGACAGTAAGTTCAACATTTTTGGAGAGGATATTAGTAACCAATAGCAAGTAAGAATTTGATAATTCCACTTGACGTTTCTTTCGCATACCCTAAAACCTCCATCTTGTTTGCTAATACTTTTAATTTATTGCCTTAAATTAATCACATTTTTTTTATTTATATTTACAATTTAATTAAGTACGCTTGCCATTAATTTAATTCATGCTGCATGAAACTTTAACTTGTAGAAAAAAATCTTTATTACTGATTAGCATTCCGCTGAGAAAACCTTCGAACTAATTGTAATTTAAAGTGAGAGATAGGACTTATTTATAGAGAACTCGGAGTTTTACAAATGTTATAAAATTAAATTTAAAATTATTTGAGTAAATTATTTTCCAAAAGAAAAATCTCAACAACTATTTGAAGCGGAAACAAACAAACTTCCATTCAACAAAAACGAACATGAAATTTCATCAGGAACTACAACAAGTGTTACTTGAGAATGGTTTTTGACATATTTTAATTGCGATCATTAGCAATATATGCTGCCAACTTTATTCATTACTTTATGTAGAATAGAAAATGTCTTTAAAGTGAACTCACATTCGTACACACACACACACAGCCATACGCATAAACGACTACAGCAAACAGCCACTTTTGTGTTCCGCATGTATGTTTGCTTGTTTTCAAAATTGTTGTAGTATTAGTGTTAAGTTCAGTATGAATGGTTGGGGTGGTATAAAATAAAATAGAAATTTGTATGCATTACAATTCTCAACAGGCTGTCATTTCCGCTTTTGTTGTTTTCTAAAAACAATTATTTCATTTTTAGTTGGCAGAATTTCCGAACAAGTGTGTATGTATATTTCTGTGCGTGTAGTTTGAATTTGTGTTTTAAAACAAACTATTATTACTGGAGATAACTCAACTTTTCTGTTGTAGACAATTAAAAACTAATCACTTGAGTTGTTTTCAACAAAAAGCCAAAAAAAATAAAAAAACCTTAACGACATAATGATAAAGAAAAACAGAAAGCTGGCAAAATGTTAATTTGTGGGATGTTCTATTTTAGTTTGACTGTATCGAAAGATCACTTGAAGGCAAACTGAAGCATTATTTGTGCTAATTAAAAGGTGCTTGCAGAATGTAGCATACTGTTAGGCGTATTGAAATTCAAAAATTATCAATACTTATTTGTTGACGCCAAAAGCTTAGATTGCAATATTCCCTAATTAGTTTTTATGTTGTTTTAATTAAGAAATATAAGAAATCTTTTTTAGATAACTTAAGAATTTATTAATTAAATGGTTGCTTTCATGGAAACAAATGAATTAATACCAGGCTAAACTAAAATAAATGCCCACCATTCATTTCAATGTCATTTCTTAAACGCTTAGTACAGCAACGGAAGTTGTTTTGCTTACACCAAGGAATATTTTCACTGACAAACAGGACCTACCGCGTTCTGTTGTATGCTTCAACGCAACGCAGTTCCTTTTTTTGGCTTCCTGTCTTGGATACTGCAACATGTTGACACAATTTTAAAACGGCAAAAAAATTTCTTAGTGTCGTTTTATACAATCATACACGCAAATGTGTATTTCTACGCTGTAATTGCTGCTGGTTTTGCTGTGCATTAGTCGTCATTGTTGTGTTCTTAAGGTTCAAGATAAAAATATAAATATAAAAGTTGTAGAGACTGAAACTTAAGAAAATGTTCACACAGGAATTGCTGAATGTATAAAGATGTTAAGAAACACTCCAGCCATTATTTGTTCATTGTGTGCTAAGGCAATAGCAACAATTTAAAAGACAAGATTGACTTGAAATTGTTGGGGAATTATGCACGCAACTAAAGCTTAGAAAAAAAATATATAACAGATCCACTAACTACTTTAAGTACTAAAAACACAACAGGGATGGCTAGAATAAAGGAGGAAAAATTACAAACAAAATATATTGATTTTGCCATGTCGAAGAAAAGAAAGTAAATAACTCTGGCTAACTTAACACTTAATGCCACTAAGGAATAGTTATTGCTATTAATTGTTATTTGCCTACAAGTGAGTACAATGTCTGTATCAGTTTGAAATGTGTTCATAGACTCTGGCAAACAAAACAAATTAATAAAAAAAAAGCCGAAATCGCCAAAGATAAAGACACCGAGTTTTAATGTATATTGCTTACTTTGTCTTGTCTATGGTAAATTTTATATAAAATTCTTTTAGATTTACATCCAGATTTATAAACGTTAAATTAAAACTTAGAAATGGTTTTACCCAAAAAAGCGCACATTCTTGCCGTTGCGTATGATTAATATTAATTTCATATTAAGAATGAAGAAATATAAATTATACCAACCGAAATAATTCTTTTGTTAACTTTATATTATAATTTTTTATCTTCTGTTAACTAAATTAATGACATTATCTATTTAATGCTCCCATACTATTAGATTTTTTTATCATACCTTAAAAAAGAAGACTAATAACAAGTCTTAAACTGAAACAAACTTTTTCCCACCTTTTGGCTGTTATTTAATTTTTGGATATGGAGTAACAATAATTAAAGTTGTGCTTTGAAAGTATTTAAAGTCTAAATTTCACATGATGCGAGTATGTTCACATAACTAACCTTTCCCCTAAATGTTTTTATATCTATTTGTAGTTCTATTTTCTCACTTCAAAAGAAAATATTTAACAAAAAAATTCCTTTAGATTAGAAAAGACTGCATCAAAGTTCGCTCTACATTAACTAACAACATTAACAACTTACGCTAAACTATTGCCTGACAGTAAATGTTACTCAGTTATTTGGTAAATGGATTTGTATATTTTTTTCCTTTTTTACTATTCGCTTCGCTTGTGGTAGCTTTATTAACAATATCAAAATTAAACCAAAAACTTGTGTGTAGTTTATTGTGTTTTTAGCCCTTAAATTTCTCTGACTCAATTACAGTAAAGGTGTTTTTCATCAGTATATAAATTTATTTTCTTCCTTTCTTGTACTTTGTTGTATTTGGATGACGCTAATGTTTTCTGTTTTTTTTTTTTTTAATGCGGACTTTGCTTCCGTTTCGTAACAAGGAGGGTGAATCCTTCACTTAAACGGAAAATAAAATGTTTAGTGTTGTTTTTCTCTTTTAAGTTTCTATCCTAAAGCTACATTTTAAGTAGCAAGAAAAATTTAGTAGAAAGTTTTTATGTCGTTTTGAAAAGTAGGAGTACTTAACTTAACTCTATTCTCTTAATTACATACATTAGAAGTTAATTTGTGTATTTTTGTAAGAAAAATACTTTGAGCTTGCTTAAGTATTAAAGTTTAACTAAAGTCATTATAACAGCACTACTAGAGCAGTACTCTTGAACATTTTTATATAATCAATTTTAATAAAATTGAAAAATTCGCGTTGATTTTAACTTTTGTTTAAGTTTCAATAGACCCACGTATATTAGGCTAAACTCTTTTATACACTGAGACAAAAATCTACCTAAACACGAATAGTGCAAAAACTAATTTAAATAAATATTTTTATAGCAAAAATTTCTTAAATTAAAAAAAACTTTTTCATTAATAATATATTGAAATTGTAGTTAAATGAAATAAGAAATCAGTCAAAGTATATAACAACTCCTTATGCACGTACTTTAATATTGTTGAAAACTTATCAATAGTACCTCTCTCTCTAGTATTATGTTTCTCCAAGTTGGCTGCACTGTTTGCTTAATTTAATTAATTGTTTATTTACTTTTAATAAAACGTAAAGAAAACATTTCGAAGACAAAGGATTTAGGAATCGCTTTTAAACAAATTTAATTTTTGTTGTGCATTCTCAGCTGGTTTCTTCAAAGACCTGAACTAATACCTGTTATATAAAAACATTCAATATAGAGAAGATGTTTAACCATTTTTTTCAAGCCATCCTGTTTCTCTTCCCATACGTCCCGAGCTACTCTCTCCCTTATTTCCAGCCACAAGCCGAGTTTTTATTACTAACTTAGCAAACTTTTCCATAACTTATATAAATAACTTACAACTACAATTTCAGAAACAACAGCAAAAGTCATTGATTTTCGAATCATAACTCAGAAAGTGCTTCCTTTTTATGTCCCAACAGTCCTTGTTTTAAATCTAAATAATTATAATCCTTCCATTGCAGAATATGCCTATACTTTATTGAAAGAGTCTTGTTTAATATAATACTGGTAATCGCAAGTGTAGGGCACTTTAAAGACAGTCTACTGCATGCTCCACACATTACCAATTGTCAAATATATGTAGTGGATCTAAACGATGATTCCACACAAATTGAGTGACACATATTTGTTCGTTTATGTAAAAGTCACTTGCGATTGGTTAATGTTAGTAAAACCAGAACAATAACAGAATTATTCATAGTAATGAAAGAAACAAATGTTGATGGTATAATAACAAATAGAAAGTAAAGAAGGCTAGCCGAAAAATATTATTTCAGTATAAAAGTGCTGGCGACATCATAATAAAACAGACTTTTGATTGGCAAGCTTAACACAACATCTGTCTTAGTTTTATTTTAAAACCTTCCTAAAGATCGGCGAAAGTCTTACTGAAAAGTAAGAACAGCAGCAACAATGGTGCGATCAGAGGCAAACATTGTCGGTTGTGGTCCTCACTATAAACGTAACTGAAGAATTGCATACGGCAAACAATTGATAAAATGTTCGATAATTTTATCATAAATTCAATTTTAATGAACCTTAAAATTATCTTTTTGTTGATTACAACACCTTATTTTGAAGTTCTTCTCATCGCTACGTTCTTGTAAATTGGAGTAATTTCTCTAACATCTGCTTAACAATTTTGATTTCTCAACACATTGTTGCTGTGTAGACTTTTACGCTTTCGTCATATGCATCTCAATGTTCTTTTCCGTTGCTTCATATATTTTTATGTGATGTTCACACATGTACATACATTAAAGTAAGTTGCATGTTTTTTTCACATATTTCCCAGTTAAGAACAGTCACAATTGCTTGCACAGTAGGGCATAGGTTAATCATAGAGCAAATGTGTTAAATATGCATCTATTCACACTTAGTTTGTTCAGACGTGTTGTTCACTAAACAAGGTCGATGTATTTTCTTCCGGCTTCTTGATTCTTGTACTTGCTACAGCAGGCTGTTATATTATTTAGGTTTACAAATTTATGTTACACTCATTTATACTCAGTGTTTTATTTGACTTTTTTTCTTTTACATATTAAGCTATTTCGCATAAGTCTAAAAATTTAAAATTTAAAAAGATATGTTTATATAGAGGGGTATTTTTAAGTGAGCATCGATCGTCCTTCTCCAAATGGTTATTATTTGTTTGCTTTCTTGGTGAATTCTAATGCAGATTGCATGACAAAGTTGACATTCATGATTGTTTGCTTTTCAAATGCATGTTGTACGTGAGTAAAATAAATAATAAATGGCTGTCGTTGCTTTTGCCTTTATTCCCCTACAATAACTTAAAGTGAACTGAATACAACATTGTATAACAAAAATTATTTAAAGGAAAACTAGAGAACGAAAAGTTCTGTTGTACAACGATCAACGAACTGTAGCTGACAGGTGGTAGAAAGTTCTAGGTTTGTTAAAAAAACAAAAAATAATTTTATTTGATTTGTTTTGACTTTAAATGCGAATTGCATATCTACAAATACGGTTGTCTATGTTCAACAGTTTCATTTTTGAGTTTTTATTTGAATCCTTCTTGTACTCGTATCTAGCTAACCATACCGCCAACCACTAGAACTTATAAGCACGTAATGCTCGTTCATAGTTTTAAGTTCCATTTAAAATCATAACTACCAAATGAAAAGTGTTGGAAACATGTGACTTTTAAACTTTTTAAAACATGAACGTTTGACTGCCCTCAACAAAAGTGTTAAGAGCGGTCAACTTTTTTGTTTATGTTTTTGTGGCGTTTTATATGCAAAAAGTTTTGCAATATAAAAATATTATTTTGCGGATTAAATTGAAAATGTAGAAAGATGAATTTTTTTTGCTATTTTGGGGTGATTTAATGTTCATTTATTTTATTTAGATTTCGTATGATAATTTTTAACACAAAAACTTAAGCCAGCTTTCAGTCTGCCCTTTAAAAAGCGGCTGACATGTTATATTCTCATTTTATTGTCTCTTAGTGATTTCAAGTTTTGTATTGGTTTTACAAAACTATTATTGACTGATCCATGATATGGCAAACAGTAAACGATTTTTTTAATATTACACAAAAGGAGTTTTACTATTCATTTTTACTTGCAAGGCATAATAATAGCGTTACTAGGGATATTACAGTTTACCTGTCAGCAGGCGTATAAATTGGTTTGTGAACTGGGTTCATGCGATTTACGATTAGGACGCGAGTATTGCCGTAGTGTAGTAGCCATAAATTATTGACGATTTTTTATGGACGTTATAGTTAAGGACAGGGACATGGACTATACCATACTTAGCTTTAGCTAATGTGCCGCTATGCTACGATGGTGGTCGGTGTTGTTAATAAGCAGAATGGTTTGTATATACATTTGACGATACTTGGGGCGTTAGAATGCCTGAGGTAACAGCTACGAGTGAGGCTGCCAGGACAGGCTATAGCTTTATGGGGATGGTATATGACGGGTGGAGCGCGACTGATCATAATCTTCGTCTTAGGTAGGAAACCTCTGGGCTACCAATAGATGACCTTAGAGCGTCGACTATAGATGACCAGGTGAATGAAGCAGATTGCTTGATGTACACGGTTAAAAACGTAATACTTGGTCGATCGGACGAGGCCAAGTAGAGTAAAACTGAATACATGTGAGCTAGATATGATTCAGAGGAACGTCAGGCGCCTGAGGAAGAGACTTAAGAATACCCGGGGTTCTAGTGCTCAAGATTTAGGTCAGCATAAAGCTGAATATCGGTGGGGCCTTACAAGGATTTACAAGCGCTTGATTGTTAGGGTTTAATATGACGAGTGGAGGAGTTTTATACGGGACAATAGGTGCCCGAAAGTATATGGCGGTCTCAACGCCTTAACTGCGATTGATGTTTACTGCCACTGTGTCTGTTGCCGATCGTGGCTGACATTGATGGCTGCTATTTACGTCGTTGTACACTGCTGTCGTTGTTGATTTTGTTGTTCCTCTTTCCTTGCCCTTTCGTTGTTTGTGTAAGAGATCGTGATGTCCGTTGCAGGGTCTCTTTGTGTGACCTCAAATATCCGTTAGGAAGGCTGCATATAATGTTGTCCTTGTTGTGTGATGCTTGCCTAGTCCTTGACTTGCTTAACAGCTTTTAAGGACAGCTGCTAATTGATTGTGTAATTATTTGTGTGTTTTTGTTTTTCTATGTTGCTGTATGTTAGATTGCTGTATGTGCGTAGATTACCAGTCGCGGTATATTTGGGGACGAACTGGTAGTAGTTTCGGCTGCGAAGACTGACCCAAGACTATATTCTGTTACCGCAGAGGTCATGAGCCCTTGGTACCTCCGTTCTCTCTTAACTATGGTGCGGGTCTTCGAGGAGCCTTGTGGTTGTTTTGATTTGCGTCCGAATTGCGGGTAGATCGTGAGCTCAATATAAAGTTTCATTTCAACCGGGTGCCGTAACCCATAGAACGGCAGAAGTTTTAAATATGATCTGCTACGTGGTAGCATGTTGCATGTGAAGCATTAAAGGACGCATTGTATTCACCCAGCTGTGGAGAAGTTTGTCTGTGCAAATTTAAAATATTAGAGCATTCAGGAACTGTTACTAAGGCTTTTTATTTGCCAACTTAAAATAATGGTTTAGTGCAGCCGCTGATCTGATGCGAAGTACAATAGATTAAATTAAAATAAAAACTGTGTGCTGTAATACAAATTTGTCGAAATTCGCCCCGAAAAATGCCAAAAATATTTTAATGACATTGAAGTTCACGCTAGTTTGGCGAACAGTAATCGAATTTGTTTATAGTCAAAATTGTTACTCTGTTGGTAAATTTCGTGAAGACTAACAAAAGATGACCTGTAATTTGTTTCAATTCTCCTTAACCTTCTTGCAAAATATAACATTTTAACAAATATTTGGTATAGTCTAATATTAAGTCATTCACACAAGAAGAGCCGTACTAAATGTTTGCTGAAATTTTACTTTTTATTTAAAAGAATAAATTTGAGAATCTATTTGGTTTTCTGAACACTACAAAAGGAGCATTAAAAAGCAAAGAATCAAAAATAAGAATCAAATAAAGCAAAGCATACTTTTAAAACAAACAAGAAAGACATAATAGAATTTTGCAAAATCTCTATTAAAAAAAGTAATCGCTTAAAAGTTATGAAAATAGAACTAACTGACTGAAAATATTGTGTTTCTTTTAGAAACAAATTAGAACAGATGTTGGCAAAAAACAAGAAATTTAGTAGCATTAAAACCCGAATGCAAAAGAAAAAATACCGACAAATAAATCGTGATTGATTTTTGGCTTTTTGAAAATTCAGAAACGAATGAAGAAATGTTGAGAGTTCAGAGTAATTAAAGATAAGTGGAAAACGATAATTTTTGTAGTGAAGCATTTCACAATCACAATCATTTCACAACCGCCAAGTACGTTTTTACTTTGAGAATTTAAGATTTTGTAATGAGTTTAGGCAATTTATTCGAATGAAATATTGTTCTAGAAGCAAACGAGGAAATTTTGTTTTAAAACCGATATAAAGGTTTCAGGAGAAAAAGCGAACAAATTTTATACATATTGCATGGCAAATGGGGCACAAAAAAGTTTATACAAATTTCAATTCCTTCACAATATGAAGTGACGCCTTTGTTGGTACAAGCACTCGTAAGTAGAGTGCTCAAGTTGACTTAAACCGTAAACAGAATTACGAATAGTCGCATAATAATTTTTGCAATTACGAATAAATTATTAATCATATCGCTCTATAAAATGTTTAAGATATTGCAGTTTAAGGCATTTGTGAAAACTGTGCTCCAGAAATTTAAAAGGGGGACACTAATTGTTTGTCACATAGAGTTGCATCTTTCGCAAAGCTTGAAAATAAAAGATATGTAGAATAAACGCTTTTCCTTGCGATGTTTAGACCCACGAATAAAAGATTTGTACGTTTCAAAGCTTTTGAAGGATGTTGGCTTCGATTAGATAGTCAATAATTTAGCATATTTTAGCATATTTTACACTTTACATCATATTATTGCATATGTATTATTATTATTCTTTCTCTTTTTTTAACAGATTTTTTTTTCAACTTTCAGTAAAAAAAAATCGAGTTATTAATTTAAGCATATTTCTTAAATATTTTTGAATATAATTATGATTATGAGTTTTAGTAAGTTTGTAGAAAATGCCGAAGGTGAAAGCATTTTTTTTTTAAATTTAAAAGCAATTTCTCATTTTTTGCTCACCTTAGAACAAATTTCATTTCGAACTTGTGACAAAACAGCAGGTGTCTCCATAGGGAACAGACATTGTTTCACTAATTCAGGCAGCATTTTACACAACGTTAATGTCAGTTAATTTTTATACAAACTCTCTATACTACTGCTGATATTGCAGCATAGTTCGACTTTAATGCTTTCAAATGTAGTGCTCTCACAAATGAAGACAAAAACTTCTATAGAATATGTTTGACAAAAGTGTGCGTACCTGTGCATACAGTAAATGTATGTGGATTTATAAAAATTGTTGTTCATTATGATAAAAGGAAATAATTAACAAGTTAACTAAGGGAATGGGGTGAATTTGTTTTGCACAATTTTGTGCCTGTTTTTAATCAATAATAAGTTTTTGAGACACGGGATTTTAATAATGACAATGCCAACGAATTTTACAGAAAATGCATATTTGTAATTAATTTCTTTTATTCCTTTCAATACTAATTGAATTTTGAATGACAACGCAAGTAAAAAGCTTTTATTTATTTAACTCTAGAGAAGACAAAAATGGTGCCCAACATATTTTTTGCAAAACTTATTAGATTTCCCCTTAAATCGATATAATTAGGAAAAAAGGTAGGAATATATTTCTCGGATTATTCGATGAATAGAAAATCGTAAAATTGTAAATAAAATCAGTTGTATAAGAATGTTAATTATAACCAGCATCCGAGGCGACAATCATAGTTGTGCCTTTTTTTGGACCACCACTAAGTATATTACCCCTAATCTTGCTATACATCGTGATGGAAGTATAAAAAACTTTATAGAAAGGGGGATAGTTCTTTTCAGGATATTCGATCTAAATTATCCTACATTGAAAGTGGTAGCCACGACTATTGCAAGGAGTGTATTCCGTATACGAACAGTACGGCTAAAGAACAAGTTTTCTCTGTGTAACTCGTTATACACAAGTACTACTCGGAGCTGAATCAGGCGAATGCCGTGGTTGTGGAGCGATATTGATTGAATTTTTGGTGAAAAACTCACGAAGAATTAATGCGATATGCGACGGTGCATTATGGTGCTGCAAAAACCAAGAGTTGTCGGCCCATAATTCTGGCCTCTTGTTACGAATAGCTTCGCGCAAACGACGCATAACACTCAAATAGTATTCCTTGTTGACAGTTTGGCCGGTCGGAAGGAATTCGGACTGCACTACACCTCGATGATCGAAGAAAACTGTCGACAATAACTTGATTTTTGACTTGCTTTGACATGGTTTCTTCGACTTCGGCTCACATTTGGCACGATATTCGGGCGATTGATCGTCTGTTTCCGGGTCGTAAGCGTAGATCCAAGACTCGTCGCCAGTTATAATACGTTTAATGACATCTTGGTAGTCGGAAAGATTTTTTGACAGATGTCAAAATTGAGTGCTTTTGAAACCAATCGTGATTTCACTTTTCTTAGACCCGAATTATCATTTAAAATGGTTTTCACTGAACTCCACGGTATTCCAACGATATCAGTAAGGTCTCTGACTGTTAATTGTCGATTCTCGAACACTAATTTCTTGATTTTATTGACGTGTTGATCATCAGTTTTTGGTGGCCGTCCTGGACGTGGTTCATCGTCAACGCGTCCTCAACCCTTTTTGAATAATTGGTACCAATCAAAAACACGTGCTCGCGACATACAATTATCACCGAAGGCCTTTTGCAATATTCTGAACGTTTCGGCGCCAGAAATTTCATTCCGCACACAAAATTTAATGGAGCTTCTTTGTTAAACACTTTCACTTATTGTAAAAATCTCCAAATGCACTTGTTATACTTCAGAAAGACAAGCGTATACTAAACACTAATGATTACTTTGATGTGATATTTGGCACAGATGTCACTGACATTTATACCAACGTAAAAAAAAAAAATTTCGACCAATGGATTTCACGAAATTTAAATTAAAAAGTCTTACTTTTTTTTGTCCACAGTAGTATGTTTGGGTATCAAGAGAAAGTCCACTAATTTTATTGGAGTTAATTCGTAGTAATGACACACAACCCACATTGTGCCGATGTTCCAGTAAATCCAGAGAGGCTACTGTCACCGATAATTAGCTTTGCACTCTCTTATACCCGTTCGGAAGCATCGGCCTATACATGGTAGAGGTATTTAATTTTTGGTTGGATATAGGCGGTATAAATATATAATAAAATATATCCATTTTAAATTTAAAAGTTGTATCTTTTAACTAACAAATATATTATTCACACTACCATCAACGATCTTTTTTTTTTTTTTTTTGGTAATAACCCATGAGTTCTCCTGTTGCTTTTTTAAATGTTTGTAGCGCTCATAGAACCTCGTTAGTAGTACAATATACATAATATTAAATATAAGTACTAATTCTTGCTATTTTATAAGCTTCCCGTTTTTTTTATAACATTTATAGAATAGGGTCTCTCTACTCCTTTTTCTTCGCCTGCAAAAGCTGAAAAAAGTTTCCTTTATCATATTCTTTATATCTCAAACTAATTAAATATTTTTTAAGTTTTAATTAAAACAATGAAAAGTAATGACCTACAAGTTATGTGGCTCACATCTTAATACGGGAAAAATGTTAATAATAATACGACTAACGAAATGAAACATTTTGTGTTATTAGCTCAACAAGAGACAGAATAAAGTTACTATCTGTACTTTTGTATGCTTCTATGCGAGAGAGACAAGGGAAATCACTTATCGTTGCATATCTGCAATTTTTGCACAATTTGTATGATTTTCTGCCACAAAGCGTGAGTGTCTTTTTTAAGCGCTTTGCTAATTTATTACAGAGTTGCATAAAGTAACTTTGCCGCAGTCAGCATATAAACGCTAACGCCGCCTCTAAAATGCAACGCAAAGAAAATATTTGGTGTATGCATAAACTTCCTCAAAACTTTTATCAATTAATGAAGTTTTGTTTAATATTTTAATTCTTACTATTTTAGCAACAAAATTTTAACAGTCTCAGCTGCAATTTTAAGTCTTCACAGGCAGTTGTTGAGACGGTTCTACCGCCGTGAAACTTTGTAAGCACAGGTGTCTAATTGCTTTAATTAAAAAAATTAAATGACATACACAGCTGTTTTAGCATTGCAAATTACCAATCAGCAACGATGTTTGCCTTAGCATATTTGCTCAAGTGTAGCAACATATTTTGTTATTATGGTTTTGCAAAATGTTGCATATTTGCTAGATTTGCTACATTTGCAAAGGTTGTTTATAACCAAGAGTTAATTCCCCTAATGTTCCTTTATATATTTGTATGTGTGAGTAAGAATGGTTTTCATTATTAAATTTATATATTTATGATGTCTATTCAGAAGTACGCCCTTGTTTCTTTTTATTCAACGTGATAAGTTTGGAAATCCTTTATACGATTCAAAAATACTATAGTTTAGTGATTTTGACAAGAATGCGAAACCTTTAGCGCTTCAAATAATATCATTAATATTCAAAACATTGACTTTGCAGTGACATAACTGTCATTAATTTTATATTTAATTATTATTTCTTTAAAAAAATGCATGAAACATTTCATGTACATTCCAGCATTAACTGGTATAACAAAATAAATGTGTGTTCTTATAACTTACTTTTGATATTAGTTGAAAGAAGTACAAGTTTTTATACATCGCCTAAGGAAAAAGCAAAGGGAGATCAAAACAACAATTAAAAATTTTTATTATATTAATTTTACCTAACTTATCTTTTATCCCATAATTCAAAATAAGAAAACTTTCTGGATGAAAAAAATATATGAAAGTACGACAAATTTTAGTATTGGAAACTATTCAAAGTACACAACTGCTTTTCAATAATTTACAATAAGTATAATAAAATATTAGTGGTGGTCTTCAATACTTCCACTACACTACAATTTTGTGTCTTATTTTTGTCTCCCAGCATTTTAACACACTCTTTTGTGCAAATAACGAAGAGTATTTGTATATTTGAAATAAATAAAATAGAAACAAAAATAATAAAAACATTACAAAGAGAAGAATTATGCCAAAGACACTAGAGAAAGAAAAACTTTTTAATTAAAATTTTACGCACATTTTAACAACAAGTAAATTTTTAAAACACAGACACGTATAACGTACTCGTTCTCGTACTCTATTCTACATGTATGGCCATGTCTACGTGTAAAAGTTTAAATATAAAATTATAATACACCAACACATACGTATGTATGTGCACGTTAATACAAACATGTACTTTTGAGATGCATTGGCCTGTATATGTGCGTGCGTATTTGTGTGTTGTATAAGGTTACTCTTGGGTATGCAAATACTCAAGAGAACATCACCAAAAAAGCATATAAATGAACAAGCATAGGGCTTTGTATTAGTGTATGTGGTATGGAATTCTCCATCTTCACATTTATTCAAACACCTTCCTGAACCTTTAGAAATCAAGTAATAGTTGTTTATACAACATTAGAACGTAGTGTAAAACGTAAAGCAATTTGTGCATAAAGACACGCAATATTTTATGCAACAGCTACAGGAAAAAGTTCTTTGAGAAAACTCCTTCTTAATAGCAAAGTACTCACACGTTCTCAAGTCGCAAAATTTTAGTTTTTTAGTAATAGAATTCGCATGCTGTGGCTTATAAAGCAAATTTAAGGAACTACTTGCAACTCTTATTTACAGCATAGTTTATGCCATTTAATTTTTGCTTTACAACCTTCCCTGTAGACAAACTATTGTATGTAAACACTGAAGCCAGCAGGTAATTTGCAAATGATTCGCAATTAGAAACCTTGGAACATATTTGAAATTAAAAGACCATTACAGTAGCGAAGCTCAATTCGAAAGAGCTGGAACAATTTAATTTAGTTCTCAAAATCTTTTTACACGCATTTACCATTTCGAAGTTATGAGTAAGACAGAGAAATAAATTCTTGTCGTTGATACAACAATTCACACTTATTGAAGCCATACACGACTGCCTTTTTCTTCATTTAAAATTTCAACAAGTTCTATTAGAAGTATCTTCACGATATATATGCTTTGACGGTTTGTTGTTAATTAAAATAAAATAAAGAATATCGAAGTTTCGCAAACCAGGACACTAACATAAAATGTTCAATATCTTGTGATTCGTGCACACACAACGCCGTACACGTATCGTAACTTGGAGTTACGAACAAAATACACGCACAAATCATAAGTGTAAGGGCGGTTGCGAAAACACACAACTTTAAAAATAGAGCAAACATTAAATGTCTTTACTGACACAAAATATAAGTACTCCAAAGCCACCATAAATACAGATGGAAGAATTAAATTGTGGAGAAGACAAAGACAGTGTTCTGAATAATTTATAATGCTGTGCAATGAAGCGAAATTCTGTTAATGGATTTATTGAGTAAATTTTCAGGGTATGGGATGAATGATTTTTCGAATAATTACATCAAAGACAGTGTATTTAGGGACATCAGTTAAGCGGAGGTTAAGTATATCATTAAACGTTTGAGATGGGAAAAAGTAGTGCAATAGTTCTAAATTTTTCATATAGCCAAAAGCATGATGTGAGTGTTTTATTTAACATCTTTATTTAAAATTACTTGTTTACAAAATAATGTTGCACAACGCGATTTCCAAAAACTTGCGTAGTTTGTGGCAAAACACCCAACTTGATTACAAACCGAGTTGTACGAATGCTCACAACGTGTATGCTATACATTATAAGTAATTTTCTAAATATGGAGAAAAAATACTTTTCATAAGTCTAATTAAAGCAAATCTCACAAGAGTTTAATAATAAAGATGCAAAGTACCTTCTGTTCTCTTTTATATAATATTGTCCTAAATTATTCTTTTGGAAATAACAATAACACATAAAAAATTGTTTACTATGCTATAAACTCTTCAAGGTTTATTAACAATTATTTTGCTGTTATTGTGCTATTGCAAACTAACACAGCCTGTCATAAAACTGCTCTGTTGTCCCGTTAATTTATTTTTACTATTGCTGTGCTCGTACTGTTGCAAATACGACAGCAATAAAAACAATACCAGCACAAATATGACACCAATCACATTGGCAGCATTGTGAAACGGCCCAGCAGCTGTGCGTTGAGCAAATTTTCAAATTCATATTCATATAAAATGCACATGTGGGTATACTAGATTTGTTTAAGTTCTTTCTTCCTTATCCTTTAAGAGCGAACAAATACCCAGAGCGAGCAGCTTGGTAGCAAATGTTTAGTATTGCTGTGCTCTTTTCCTTTTTCTATAGCACAAAAACTTCAAAGACAATATCGTAAATATTTTGCTATTGCTGCTGTTAGTTAGAAACAAATTGTTATATTGTTTTAATTTGCTTTTAATGTGCTATTCAAAAATGATTGCAACATAGAGTAGCGCATATTTTGCTGTCATATTTGAACTGTTGCTAGTACTGTTGCACTTTAAATTAAAGCTTCATAGCAACAGTAATTGCAATTTTAATCTATCAATTTTCATACCCTGATTTACGAATTATTGAATGCAATCAAAATGTCAAAGCAATAAACGAATAACTTCTTATAAACATTCCAATAAAATTTTTCATGACATATTCAGTGTTCTACTCGCATCTTTTTAGACGTTGGTAGGCAAAATTCATTATCCTATATTCCAACTTATCGACAATAATGATAATGCTCCTCACATGATAATATACTTATATATTTATTTATTTATAATGTATTCATCGCTACTAAGTATAGCTGCCATAAAGGATAGAAAAGAAAAATAGTAAGTAAATATTTCTATTTCAAACAAACGAAGTTGAATATTTTTATTCTACTGACGTAGATAGGTTTTATACCTTGGTGTCTTTCCATGATATTTGAATGCAATATATTGTGTTGTTCTTCACTTTTATACCCTGTCCTTTCATATTCTTTTGTTTAATGTAGATAAAAATCATATCCCCATACATGAAAAAGCATCATCAATGCTATTTGTATTGGGATATTGGAACTTTAGTTTTTGTATCTTTATGCATGAATCAAATGAGACAACAATAACAACTCGACTGTAAATATAGCATTCAGTTAATGTGCTCAATATGCAACATGAAATTGCAGGTTGTGTGATGTTTTGATATCAGTGCACTTTACAAGATGAAGTAACACAAAGTCGATCCCACGAGCACATACACAGCAATTATACATACATATGCACCATCACATACATGATGTCTATATAAAAGAAAAAAATATTCATACGAAACATAAAAATAGTGGCGATGATGTGCAAAAGCATTACAATTTTTTTTTAATTCTGCACCATAGCAAGTTATAGGAAATCATTGATGTTTAACGACAATTGATTATTATTTGTTCTTTCAAAATATCATGCTGTGTTCTGGGGTTGGGTGTATGAATACAAACTGATTTTTAGTTTTTATGAGACACAATAGGCAGCCTGACAATGGCAGTAACGAGCGACATGACAGTGCTTGTAATTAATCCTATAAGAGGATATATATTCAGTGACTTCATTACTATGGCAGTGATAAGCAACCTAACATAATTGTAGAAGACTACTACACTTGTGGTCTTTTTAATTAGAGAATATTTAGTTGACAAATTCTTAACTGTTATAATGCTAAATTCAAATTTATTAAAAATTGACAAATTTAAATCAATGGTACAAATGAAGGAAAGTAGACAGAAAAAAATAAGGCCTATTTGTAAATTAAATGTGTTCAAATTAAAATTTCAATTGCCGATTTGACAACTATATAACGGCAACCATATTATGTTATATATTTTAAAATTATTGTGTTGCAGCAACCGTATAATTCTTAATGTAAATGATGTAGCTTAACTGGGTAACCGCTTGTGTACTCACCTTAGCCGTTGTCAAACAAGAATATAAATTTATTCTATCATTCTAAGAGGGCCGCATTATAAACCATATAATTAAATCATAATATATTACTCTTAAATTATGGTTATGGTTCTGCTGTATGTTAAAAAAAAATGAGGGACACTTCGTCACCACCTGTAACGACACGTTTCCTATAGTTGCTTGGATAGCTTGAGCGACGTACAGGGTCGCTACTATTTTTTGTATCGCTGTCTCATCCCTTAATAAAGGATTCGAAATGCTCGTAACCAAATTTATTTTATAACTAGTCATACTTGTTTCATAATTTTAGTTATAATTAGTCATACAGCGGTTTGTGTTTGGAAGCAAGAGCGAAGTATACAAGAAAGCAAACGTGTGGGAGAGAGCGGAGCCCCTGAGTGTACTCAACTGTGTAGTTGAGGCGCTCACAGTGCCAGAAAGAGATTGAACCCCAGTTAGAAACTGCCAGACTCACTCAAACGATACGAAACACCCAGCCGCTCGTGATACTAATAACACCAGGAGGAGGTTATCTACGACAATGCTAATCTCTACATCAAGAGCAGGTTTAACAGCAGTTAGATGCTGCGAGGCACAGTCATTCTACTTACTGCTAAGCTCCTACTACTGTCAGGAAGAGGTTTAACCACAGTTAGGTACTACTAGGTCTTTACGAGTTGATATGGTCAGATTTGCATTTGTGTAGTTAACCTCCGCATCAAGTTTATATCTTACCACTTAGCCACTTGGCTGCAGACTGATCTTTCATCTGCAATGCCGCATTAATTTTGCCTATGCCTTTGGAAAGCTTTTAAATTGTTGCTTATCATAACAAACCTTATCATTAGCATTCTCTATAATTAACAGATTTTTAAAAATAAATTTTCCCTAAAATGAAAAGAAGAAATTGTTAAATTTGCATATTTTGCTTGCTCAATTCATGTAATGATAGTTATTTAATTTGATTTTTTAATTTCATAAATATTCAAGTGTCAATTGAATTCATGATCGCAAGCCAACTAATATTAAGCAAATATTATATAGAAAGTCATTCAATCAAATAACCGTAAGTTTTCGGTTAAAATAGCAGCAATCGTACAGATGGTGAAAGTTTACCATTTAACCGCAAGGACACTTAAAATTTATCAGAAGAGAAAGGAAATAGAATTTCAAGGATTTTAATGTTCAACACAAACTTTTATGCCCACATACATACTTACAAGATGGCATTAAACGCTTTATAGAATAATGTAAATATGATTGAACATATACTTATGTATATTCATATAAATAAAGGCGAACATTTCGTATACAAGTGACAGGAAATTGTTTTGCAACTGACAAATAATTTGATACTTTTATTCTGGTATCAAATGAAAACTAATCATACTATGACCCACTTTGAAATCCCTTTTTAATAAAAAAATAGTCATGGATTGGATATGAAGTGGGGCATCGAACAGTAGTGATTTATAATATAGCGTTTTTCTATTAGTCCTACTACTAATAAAGACATACCACGTGAGTCCAAAAGCAAAACCCCGATAGCCTTTGTGGACGATATGTTTAAAAATGAAAAGCAAGCTTAACTTATGCTCAATACTTAAAGAAAAACACATTGCTGTGACATGGTCGGGACAACAATATATGCTCCCTATTACAATGTATACTGTTACGCCAAATAAAAAATCAATCATATTGAGTTGCTCGTAGATTATTGTCACCTCAAGTGTGGCTTTCTTTTGATGATTGAAACGGAGCTACATGGGAGGACTCTACTATTTATTTGTGTTTATCTATAATGCTTTGATGTAATTTATTTGCTTGGGTTTATTTAAGATTTGTCTTACACTTTTTATAGGGAAACAGTCTCCATTTCCGACCCAAGCAAGGCGTCAAAAGTGTGATGAACACAGAAAATCAAAATAAAACCAGATAATACAAAGCAACTGATAAACATCATATTTGGCAAGGGTCAACAGCCAGTTTTCTCTAAAGTGAGTGATTTGTAAATGAGCTTAAGATAATGATTACCACAATAAAGTCAATAAACAATTAAGATGAAAACAGAAAAACCTGGCATTATAAACTAGTTTGGTTATAGAACCCATTTCCTTTTCAGGTTTAATATTAACACGTTCCTTTAGTTCAAAATACAATATTATTTTTATATTAATATTTCTTTTATTTTGTAGATAAAACATTTTTGATTTAACTATTTCATATTGACAAAACTAACTCATGTCAGTCTATTTACCAGAAGTACAGGGTGTCCGCCGGTAGGTATATTACTTTGTTTGTTTATAATTTTTGATTAAATGAAAGAGAAAGGATCGTATATTGATAAATGTTTTATTTAATGTCGGCAATAATTTATGAAACCCAATATCAGATAAATGTCCGCCGTTGTCAGCCTCACAAATGCGAGCCCTTTTGAACACATTTTTCATTACATTCTCACAAATTTCACGCGGTATTTCATTAATTTCACTACGAATATTTTGTTTGAGTTGCTCCGGCATTTCTGGTTTGTTTGCATAAACCTTGCTTTTCAGATATCCCCACAAAAAGGAGTCCGGAGCAGTCAAATCAGGCGACCGTGGAGGCCAATCAACATCACCATTCCTTGAAATAACTTGTTGTCCAAAGAGGTCTCGCAGTAATTCCATTGTAATCCTAGCTGTATGCGTTGTGGCACCGTCTTGTTGAAACCACATGTTAGTCAAGCCCAAAGTATGCAGTTGTGGCGTTAAAAAGTTTTCAATCATATCACGATATCGCTCCCTATTCACAGTTACCGTTCGAAATAAGGTTCAATGATTCCTCCTGACCAAATTGCATACCAGACTGTCACTTTTAATGGATGCAAAGGTGATTGATGAATAATTTGAGGCTATTTCATTGCCCAGAACCGACTGTTCTGTTTATTCACTCAAATGAAAATATGCCTCGTCACTCATTATGATTTTTTCATGAAAATCGGGGTTGTCATGGGCGAGCTGTTGCATCCTATTGGCATATGTACGGCGGCGTAAATGGTCTTCTGGAAGAAGCTCTTGTGTCAACAGAATCTTAAATGGAAACAAATACAAATCTTTGTGCAAAATTGTGGCCAAAGTTGTTCTTTGAAGACCAAGCTCCTGAGCGCGGTGTCGAATTGAGGTTGATGGATTGTTTTGAACACTTTCTTGAACAGCAGTAATGTTTTCTGCCGATCTTGCAGTACGTTGTGGTCCATGCTTGAATCCATCAGCTACAGTCCCTCTTTCTTCAAAATCATTCACTACACAACAAATAGTGCGTCTTGTTGGCACTGAGCGAAATTCACTTCAGCATTTATTTCATAATGGAACCAAATAATTTACCACAAACTTGTTTCGTTTTAAAGTTTCATGTCAGAGATGTCAACGTAAATTGCGGTGGCATTTCGTTTTTGTTTCGCGAACATAATTTTTTTGAACATCTTGGATTCAATATTAGGAATCAAAGTCCTAAAAATTCATTTGCATAGCTTTGAGTAAACTACTACAAACTTTTAAAGTTTAAACGACAATAATCTTCTTAGGAAGGCAGAAATTTTTCTAAAAATAATTAGAGCCAATTGCAAAATTTCAATCCAGTCTGATTGGGCAGTCTGTTTTCATTGTGCTTTCACACTATAACACTTTCCTATTTTACTTGAATTTTTGACAAGTCGTTTGATTTAGTCTAATAGTACGAAAGGCGCTTTCATTTTTAAGCTAAAATAATAAGAGACAAGTAAAAAATAATTTTAAGAGTATATGGTGAGAAAAACCATTCTACATTGGAAAACACATTATTAAATTGAAATTTATTTAATTTCCTGTCTTTTTTTAACCATAAAAAAAGAAAAATTTTTTTTTTGAGTAAGAACACAATAAATGTTTAAACAACAACCACCTTAGCTCAAGAGCGTGACACTACAGGTGGTATCATCTTCGTTTTGATTGCTTTTGTAAAATTCTCTGTATACATTTTTTTCTTTTTTGCATAGGAAATGCTCCAGTGTGTAGATGTTTGCACATCTGAATTTTGTGTCTGTGTGTACGGCCTTGCGTGCGGTTGTAAAAAATTTCTTTTCCTGTTTAAATTGTTGATTTATTAAATCACATTGCTTAACTTGATTTATATTAAAAAAATATTTCACACAGAGAATTTAAATGCGAAACTTTTTCTAAGAAAAGGAAAATTTATTTAAGCAAAATAAGAACCTTGAAGAACCTTTTAACAATTTTTAATTCTCCCTCTTTAATTGTTGTTTCGTTTCGAATTTATTTTAAAACTTCTGCATATTGTCAAGATTAATTTTATTTTTTTTTTTCTATCGTGTCCACTGTAAAAGTAATTCAGCGCTTTGCCTAATTAAAATTATGTCAAGGATGATTGCTGATAAAATCGACAATACGATTGCCTTTATGATAAAAGTAGCAGCAAACCATAATTTATTACCTACTGGAATAATATAAATTAACACTGGGAATTTAATTAAAATTGTTTCAATACGATTTAATATAATGATATTAAAATTATGCCAGCAATCAGAGTTGTAGTTTACAAATAAAAAAAATTATATTCACAACCAAACTTAATATTGAGGAACACAAAACTTAAAGCATCGGACTCAGATCCAGCTTCACATGTCTGTCGAATTTTCGTTTGCGGTAACGTTTCTTTTTCTAATGATTGTGTTGCAACCATTGACGCAAGTTCATTGACGTCGTCACAAAAACACATCTGCTTTAACTTCTAATTACGCATTCTTCACAAAAAAATGTATCAATATATTTTTTTCTGATATTCTTTAAATTTAATATTCCGCAGAAGATATTTAGCATCAACAATTTTAACTACAATTCCTGCACACTGTACGAAATACACTTTAAAGTAACTACTCAAAATACGTATGATTGAAATATACAAAAAATAGAAATTGTTTGGTAGTTTGGCAACAGACGCCAAAAAAGTGACGCCAAATATCTTACTGATACTTTGATACAGACACAAATAAAAACAAACTCATATAGAAAAGCGTCACTGGTAAGGCAATGACACCGCCGTGATGGCGCCAATAATAACCGGCATAAACAATGTATGAATCTCTTTATCTGTGTGTGTGTGTGTTGTAGATACATGTATTTATATTGTCACATGGATGTAATTATTTTGGGGATGAATGTGAAGTTATGATTCAGCTCACTTTCCGTCATGGTTAAGTTTATAAAATATTTACAAGTAAATTTTGGCAAACACAAAGACTTAATTGAATATCGGAAAAACTATTATTTTTATATTCTTCACAAGCAAAACAGGAACTTAATACATAGATACATACAATAAAAGGTTTGTATGTACTTGAGCTTGTCTTTGGCTTGATGATTCAATCGAAATTATATATTTTATATAATATGATGATGGATGAATAAGAACAAATTTTTCAATATTCTCCTCATTATATTTTGAAGAAGGATTTGCTCGATTTTTTTTTATGAATTTGAATTTAATATTTTGAGAAATTTGAACCTTTTGGTAAAGTTTAATTTTGTTGGCGAAAACTATTTCATATATAAGAAAAGTTCAATTCGGGGAAGATTTTGCGTTTTTGCCCAAAAAGTTTTTGATTTAAATTGTTTAAAAAAATTATTTTACTTTAGTTATTAATTCCTCTAAATAGCTGGATAAGCATTGTTGTTTTAATTTTCGTTACAATATGTAACTTTATATCTTCATGTTGAGATGTTGGCTTTGGCCTTTAGAGATATATCGTGTTTCTAATTTTATACCCTTCACAAATATGAAAAGGTATACATAGGTTTATCATTCCGTTTGTAATTTTTACAATATTCATTTCCGATCCAACAAAGTATATATGTACTGCAAAGTGCAATTAACGTCGTCCGTCTATCAGATGTTTGTGAGTTTGATGAGGTGTTGCTATTTTAAATCAGCCATATAGGTCGACAAGTTCCGCCAATTTCGCCACAATTTTGCATTTACCGCAAACTAGAAGATGAAAATCCCAAAAACGAAAATTTAACGAAAAGCCGAATTTATCGAAAAAAAACCAAATTCAACAAATTTTGAATACTCACCAAAAAAATTTTAAAATCAGCACAGTTTTGTAATTTCGATAGAAAATCACACAAACCCAATATTTTTTTGAAAAACATCAAAATTTTAAGAAAATTTATAACTCATCAAAATATAAAAAAATTATAAATTTTAGCAAAAATCTCAATTCATATGAAAAATTTAAAAAAAACTGAATTTTACCATAATTTGGGAATTCAACAAAATCCGAATATTCACCACAAAACTAAACTATAGTTACAAAATTTTAAGGTAAAAAAGTATTATAATTTACCTAAGAAAACGAAGCTGTTCAAAAAAGTGTTTAAAAATTCAAAAATTTTGACAAAACTTTAAACCAGAGCTGTTAAATTTCGATTACGATTAGTAATCAATTACATTACCTTTTAAAAAGAATCGTAATGATTATATAATCCACTATTCAACAATTTCTGATTACTAATTGATTACGATTACAAATAATCAAAAAATAATCAGGATTACTTGCGATTACTAAAAAATAATCAAAAGTAATCAAAAATATGTTCGACTACTTTAAAAGATTACTTTTGATTACTTTTGACTATTTTTGATTACTTTTTATATTTGTCAAAAGTAAACTAAAGTAATCTTTTAAAGTAGTCGAACTCATTTTTGATTACTTTTGATTATTTTTGATTATTTTTCAGTAATCGCAAGTAATACTGATTATTTTTTGATTACTTGTAATCGTAATCAATTACTAATCGTATAAAACTGAATGTAATCGTATTGTAATCATTACTTCTACTTTAAAAAAAAGTAAAGCTATGCTTTAAACTCACTACAGATGCGAAAATTTACTTTAAAATCAAAAAACTGGAACAAAAAAAATTATTCTAGAAAACAAATGTTCAAACTTTACCAAAAAATATCAAAACAAACCAATATTCTATTTTTATGAAAAACGTAGCAATTTAAAAAAAATCTATATTAGACAAGGTTCACCAAAAAGGAACCAAAAACCAAATTTACCATAATTTCGAATTTATCTAAAAGCTGAAGGATTTGAACTGAAAACTTTAAATTTAATAAAAATTAAAATCAAATATTAAAAAAAAAACAAATCCTTTGCACCGGCAAAAATCTGTAGCATATATTTAGGAGTTCATACGTTTTTAAAGGGTGAATAAGATTCAGCATAGCCGAATATAGCTCTCTTAGATGTTTGTTCTTCGATTGCTGTTTTGTGCTTAGAGACAGCTTTTGTTTTGCAACAAGTCAAAAACTTTTTGTCGAGGTTTTCTTTTTCTTGTCAGTTTTATTTATTTATTTCATTGCACAGAACGGTTTTTATTCCCCAAAGAAAAAAGAATTTAGCAAAGATTTGCTACAAAAACTAAAGATATTCAAAATAAATACTAAACTGCAACAGCGCACAACGAAATTATATTTTCTAACCAATACCAGTGAGAATTTAACATATGTCTGTGTATGGTATGAGTACTTTTTGTTGCGTTTTTATTTCTGTATTTTTTGTGTTAAATGCCACAAACAAAATCACAAGAAGTCAATGCCACAGTGTAAAACTACGCTTTGAAAAGGCATCCAAATAAATGTATTTTTCTATAGTGTCTAAATATAAATATACTCAGCATACAAAATACGTTACGTATATACATATATACCCGGTAGTGCTGGCATTCTTCAGTTGCCTTCTTTCGTCTTACGCTAATAATGATAATTTTAACGTTAAACTTTGCCTTTAGCAAAAGGATACTTAAGCGAAACAATATACCCCCGTCACGTTATAGAATAATTATTATATTTATTAGTTACGTGTTTAAATAATTACATGTTTATTGTACATCATTTAACTTGACACGCGATTGTTTTATTTAAATCTGTTCATTGTAAATACCAAAACCTCTTGGTAGTTAAAACCAGAAATCTTTATTTTCTTTTAAATTTGTTACACTCTTGGTTGTGCAGAAGTATATTTATTTTATAAAATTATATAACGATTAGGAGGTTGCATGTTCGTCGCAAAATTCGTGGAAATTGCTATTAGCGATTTTACTGATATGTAAATATCTAATTAATATCTTTAAAATATACGCCTTTACATATTTTTGTTGAATTATTTTAAATCTTTACAAAGTTCGTTCAATCGTTAGTTATTACGTCCACACCAGATAATTTTCACATTGGCGTATCATCAGCAATTATGGCATAAAATTTTAATTATCGTTTAAGTGCGTGCCTGTGTCAAATATCTGTGTTTTTACTATGTTCGTATTTAAATAAATAATAGTTTTTATTAAATAGCAGACTGATATAAAATTAAATAAACAAATGTTGCAAAGTTCATATCTACTCCTTTCATAATCAATTAAATATTGTATAGCAGAAGGTAAAGGTGGTTGAGTATAAACTATTCAATTTATTTATCGAAAATTATTATTTTCACCAAAAAAATATAACAATATAATGCTGCTACAGGAGTTAAGTAATAAGTGCTGTAGCAAGTTACTTGCCTACCAACGACATCCAGCTTGGTCCTTAAGCAAATTTTTAATTTACGGCAGTAAGGATAAATTTCAATCCTAAGCAAAATTTCATAATATGTTCATTCATTCCATCAACTGCCGACCAAACCATACATCTTCTAAGGCCTTCTGCCATCAGCTCCTAAAGATTCCATTTTTGTGTGCCTTCTTCAAGTAAGGGGTATCTACAATATTTTTAGACGATTCTTTAATCTGTTTGTTGGCAATGAGCCCGTCAAATGTACTTCTACTCGTCACATTTCGATTTAAAGACCTGAAGAGCGTAGCAGCCGACATTTGAATTAAAATGCAATTTTTAGTTCAACATAAATCCTAAATAGAGTCAAGGCCATGCAAAAGAATACTGTTTTAAAAAAGCTAAATATTTTTGAAAATTTAAAAAATCGCTCATACGTAACAACAGATGGCAAGTGAGAATAAGTCCTATGTAAGGATGGCATTAGATGTCTCTAGCAAAGGTATATATGACTAAGTTAAGATAATTATTTTGATATATATAATTTTACTGATATTTGAACAGACTAATAGATTTCAGTTTTGTGCATCTGTTACTAACTCATGATCAATTAATTTAATACGTTTAGTATCTACGTAGTGACTTCTTAGTATCAAAAAATTTTAATTTGTGATCATCGATTTCGAAGAATACATTTAGAATTTTTAGTAAATATTTTTCTATTTGGTCAACTTAAATATTTTATGATCAGTTTTATGTCTCAGCTCCTTTCTGGTTCCTTAAACAGTTTTATTAAATATCAAAATATGGGTGTTACTTTTTAGAGTGTTGGCCTGTAATTGCATTTGTCTACATACAATACAACTGCTCGTATGACAAAGTACTTTTCGTGACCGATTACAATGCACAAATATTTACTAAACCAACAAACACCATCTGCACCTACACATGAAAAGAAAAGCATTTAAAAGCAGCCAACACAAATACAGTAGCAAACATTAAACCAGGCGTAAAAAAATCTACATTTTCGAAATAAGTTGGAGATCTCATCATGACACAGAGATACACAATCACTTCTACACCCGACATAAAATTTTTCTTTATATTTGCAAAGCCACACACTGACACACACACTCACACTACCACATTATTGAGATGATAAAAACATGCTTCAACGTATCTTTGAAGCAAAACAAAGCCACAAAATGACAACGAAATGGCCAAAGGAACTGCACCTTTAATAACAATAACAGTAGCAATGAGTATTAGTACCAGGACACGCACATGGAGAATAAAAGTTGTTTGCAGTTGTGGATCCAAAGTTGTTTACTTGATAAACAATCTAAGAAGAAGCGTATACAAATGCACACCTACGCTTAAACATACAAAACAGAACACGTTCTATTTGAAAGGATATCATGCAAACATGCTAAATATTGAAAGACTAATAATTAAGATTTTTTTAAATGACAAAAAAACGTTCTCTTTGAGATATTAAACATTTTTCACTTTTAAATAATTTCAACGAAATCTTTTTCTAGACTTGTTTGCTACTTGTATCATTTCCATAAATCTTTGTTTAATTTATTTGACTTTTTTATTATTCATTGCTGTTGTTGTTTTTGTTTTCTATATTCTTTTATATCCTTTCTATTCCTTCTTCCTTCGAGCTTTGTTATTTGTGACTTACTCGTGTTGAACATTTAAGTTTAACCATAAATGGTTTCTTCTTGTTTTATGTATTTCTATTGTTTAATGTTGTCTGCAGTTTTTGCAAAGTACTTCTCCGTCCGTTTTTTGTTTAGTGTAAGAACATATCAATTTTACACAAATATGTGGTCGGTCTTACTCGGTATTATTGTCTGTGAAGCTACAGTTTTTGTTGTTTATTTACTTTGTACTTTGTTTGCAAATTTATGGCCAATACAACGTAAGTGTAAAGGATTTGCGGTGAATGAAACAGTTGCTGTTCGATTTACAACAAAAAAAAGGTTGTTATGAAACACATATATAAGAATTTATTTTCAAGAACTTCATAAAAAATGACACATCTGTTACGAGGGCGGATCAATGAAATAAAACACATTTTTTTTTTTGCAAAACAAAAATTTATTTTTCAACATAATCTCCTTTCAACTCAATACACTTAGTCCAATGTTTCTCCAGTTTTGTACCCCTTCCTAGAAATAGGATTTTTCGAGGTCCTTAAAATAGTCATTTGTTTGGTCAATAATTTCATCGTTTGAGCTAAATCTCTTTCCACCGAGCCATTTTTCTAGATTTGGAAATAGGCAGTAGTCACTAGGGGCTAAATCCGGAGAATATGGCGGATAAGGTACTAATTCGTAGCCCAATTCATAGAGTTTTGCCATTGAGACTGCACATAATAATATTGCCGTTTATCTTCTTTGCCTTTTGAAGGTAATCGATGTGGTTTATCCCGCGTGCATCCCAAAAAACTGTTGCCATCACACTATTGGCCTACAAACTTACTTTGGCCTTCTTCGTAGCAGGTTCACCCGGTGAAACCAATTGTTTAGACTGCTGCTTAGTCTCCGGAGTACAGTAATGGATCCATGTTTACACCACAGTTACAAAACGCCGCAAAAACTCATTGGGATTGCGATTAAACAACTCCAAACAATCTATTGAAGTTGTCACACGTTTACGTTAATGGTCAATTGAGAGCAAACGCGGCACCCATCTTGCAGACAACTTTCTTAAACCCAGCTGATCATTTAAAATCGAAGCCACACTGCCTTATGAAACGCCTATGGCATCAACAATCTCACGCACTTTTATTCTTCGATCGGCCAACACCATATCGTAGATTATTTCTGACCTCAATTGGCCGTCCAGAACGGTCAGGGTTATAAACCAATTTTTTACCATTGAAATCGATGGTGCAGAGTGCCCATAGTATTTATCGAGATTTTCCTTGGTTTGATTGACGGTTTTTTTTCGCAAAAAAGAATGTTTCATTAGCACCTGAAATTCACTTTTCTCAATTTTTAGACAAATACACGAGGTTGTATGTTTTAAACAGCTGTTAAACGCAAAGTGAATGAATGACGACATTTGCTCAAAATTTGACAGTAGTATATTAACAGGTGGTATTCGATGGGAACAGTGTTGCATTTTATATAACTACGAGGGAAGTTCGAAAAGTTACGGACTTATTGATCTATCCTCGTAATTCGTAACAAAAGGTTCAAGCAAATATTCCCTTTAAGTGAACAAATCAAGTTGTAAAATTTTGATTCTTTAGCCAGCAACGTTATAGCCCTAATATAGGATTCATTGTAGGTATTTAGTTATTGGATATGAGGAAACAATTTTTGGCAATATGTTTTACATATTGAACAAAAACTATTGAAAGAAAGTCAATATAAACTTTATAATTCTTGTGTTTTTTATATAACAATTTTGTTTTCTCTCGAGCCTTGAGGCTCCTTCTACAGATTTATTTATGGGTTGGAAATATTTACTGTTTTCATTTTCTTATTTTATCTTATTTAAAACCCCATTTGTTAATTTTATAAAGCAAACCTTCAATATATTTTGGAAGAGTTTGCCAAACGAAAATTGCACAAACGAAATTAAAGTTTTATTCATTTGAAATAAAAGTTCAGGAAACCGTTAGCCGATGCATACAAAAAAATATTCATTCACTCGGATATTCGTACATAACCAATTTAAATATTTCTTATACACACATACATACACATGCATACATACATACTATAGTACTCGTATGTTCAATGTGATTGTATTATTAATTTTTATTTTCCACTTACGGCTATTTGTGCTATATTTGTAGTTAGTAATGTTGTTTGTTTTTTAATCAATTTTTTATTATGTTAGCAACACCAACTTCCTCGTTATTATCCTTTTAAAAGTATGAGTTGGCTATTCTCCTAAATTTCTTACTCTCTCGCCATGTATTTGAATTTTCTGCTGTAAACTAAAGCTAAACCGCAAAAAAACCTGTGGTAAAAATTTAATTACTTGACTTAATTGTACCAGTAGTCTGCAATAGAAGTTAAGCAAATAAAACAACTGCAACAAGTAGCATAATAAGGATAACAAAAGCTACAACCAAAAAAACGGCCTTCAAAAGATATTGTAGATCACAAGTTGGCTTTGTATTGTTCATAATGATGGATACTTAGGATATTTAGTTAAGAATTGCTGACAAATTAAAAAAAAAAACATGTTCGAAATTAAAGACCAAGTTCAGACCTAATGCACACAGTCTGTGTAATACACGAAACTTAAGGACTCTACATATAGATACACTCATAGATCAGTTTCGCTGTAAATCTGTGTAATAGCGGAATTAGCAAGCGCCTAGCACCATTCTGAGTGTGAAATACGAGTGATAACTATAATATGCAAAAGAGAAATCCAAAGTTGGCCTGGTTCAAAAGAAGTCATTAACAAAAAACCAGAAATAGGCTTTAACAAATTTTTATGCACATTGAATAAAAAATATATGCTCTTTGCTATTAGGTGGGTACTTAGATTCCGGAATGAATAATTATTTGTTAATTTTGATTTGATTATTTGGTAATTTAATACGATTTTCACGATCGCAGTGTTGTTTTACGTCCGCATACACACGAAAAAACGTTCATCTACTGTTCCACCGCATATTATTGGAAAATTGGTGACTTAACATTCAGCATATGCTACAAATATGCAAAAATGTGCCATAAAAAATCGACGCCAAAACTTTTAAAAAGTTTAGAAACGATTAAGCCTAACATATCCAAAATCTTTCACCACGATGGCTGTGATACTCCTTTATACCTGCTCTCACATCATACATACAACCTACATATTAGAAAAAAGTTTTTGGCAAACAACAGATAAAAAACCATTGCTTAATTTTAATATTTGTTTTAAGAAACTTAAACGAAGTCTAATACACTTCGATATAATATGAGACTTTAACAACAACAAACAACTTTTACTGCTCTCTACTTCATCAAAATTTAACAACATCTGCAATCTTTAGTTTGTGCTTGTGAAGTATTTGAGCACAATTAAATATATTGACTAGTTATGGCTAAATGATTACGCTTATCACTGACGAAATGATTGGCTACGCTAATCGACACAATTATCGTATATAAGAAGACACCAGTCCACATAAGTTCCAGCAAGAGTTACTCCTTGTTGCAGGCTTTAAGCCGGCCATTACAGTCAACGGCTACTGATCAATAATAACCAATTTTATTTCACACGTTTGTCCATTTTTTCTCGGCGCGGGTTGATGGCTACCATTATAACTTAACTCAATTTAAAGCGATTCAAAATTGAATCTCTTTGCCACAGGCGTACATATAAAACGATGTCATATTCCTTGTACAAAACAGCAATGACAAACATGGCTTTTTACATGTTGATTTCATTTGCTTAGTGCATCACACGCAGCTTATTTCATTTTAGCATGGACCCGACCTAATTAAATACTCTTTAGTATTTTTCCGATATTATTATTTTAATATGTTGCCATTTTATATACTTTTTTAATTTATTATGGCTTTAAACACAAAATAATTTATCTTTAATATTTTAAATAGAAAATGTATTTAATTTTTTGTGATGTATCAAACTTTTCGAAGCGCTCTGCGGTTTCATTCCCATCTGCACTTGTATGCTAAAAATATTTGGCTTGTGCGGTGGCGGTTTATTTAATTTAAAAATTTTATTTTTCCTTTGACCAAATACAAAGGTATAATATTTTAAAGTTAACCAGCCTGCAAATACAAATATTATAAAAAATAACAAAATAATCATATGTAGAAAATATCACAAACATGCCAAACGCAATATTTCTATAAAGAGAACTATATCTATATATGTATATCTAGGTATGTATAGTATGTATAACAAAAGTGAAGTAGCTGATTATAATATTTATATATGACATTTGATATTTAACATAATTATTTTGCTATTTTTTTCTAAACAGTTATTGCCTATCTGTCTGTTGAGATTTTTACTTTGCCATTATCTAGCTTAAAATGAAAGTAAAACATCTTGGCTCAGAAAGGATTTAACAACGTGTTTGTATAAAGCTAAGATAAACAAAATGGTAAAACCTGAAATAAAAACACATAGTGAAGAAATGACTCTTGCCTGTGGCTGGTAAGAAAATTATATACAATAATAAAAAAAATTTCCAACACAGTGACTAACAGCTCACCAGCTTATGGTTTGGGCGTTCGTGTGCATGCTTTTATGAAAGAGTTTCAATGAGAGTGAATAGTTTACTTTCCCGTCAAGCTGACATGTGTGAATTGACTACTTAACAGGAGAAGTGTTTGCTTAATGAACACTTATAATTTTTATACGAGTACAATACATCAGCTGTAAAGAGTTTTATATATAAAGTTGTGTACAAACATCTCAGTCTATATGTTAGGTTTAGTGTCTACAGTGAACTCTAAATAATGTGCACTTTTCACGTTTGTAAAAAAAAAAATTATTAATGAGGATAATAAGAGTAACCACTAATAAAATTATATTTATAATAAAAAGTTATTTAACTTGTTTGATTATTCTTCTGATTAAAAAGAATTTGAGTTTAATCGTAAGTGTAAAATGTAGTAATGTGAGCAAACTGTATATTAATTTATATTTCTATAAAAGCTTGCGCATTATTTAAACTTTCACTTTCAACAAACACATCATAAAATGTTCTACACAACTTTACATACGAGTAACACATGTACTTTAATCAACAAGCAAACACACAGGTATTTACGAAGAAACATTGAAATGTTTAGACTGTGTGTACGAGTACGCCAACAGTTGGGGCCATTATGGCTAAATGCAAAATCCTTCTATGTAGGCACAAAAGTTTGTGTTGTGGGGACTGATGTTAACTTACGCTCTGGTTTGGTTAAAACTGGCGTATATGCTTGGATGTTTGTAAGCCATCATAAGTGATGACAAGCTTATTTGTCTACTGTGGGTGTTTTAAAATCTGGTTTGTTTTAACAATTATAAACATTGTGTTGGTGTTTATTTCTCTTGTAAAATGAGTCTTACAGAGATAAAACAAAAGGCCTTCATACTAAAGTGTAAGTCTAAGCACTAGGGATTGAGACCTTTATTTTCAATGTTGATACAAAGGAAAGATTTAAGAAGGTGAAAACCTATGGTGTAAATATAACAGTGCCCTCCTCTGTCGGTTCTACTCCATAGCACTAGATTATATTACTTGCATTGAAATCTTTCAAGTTCAAAATAATCACAACTGTCAAAGGATTAAAATTATACCCAATGATATGACATTACCAGGGAAATAAAAAAAAATGCATCATGATGTTTCCTATGCGATGTAAAGCCCCACCGACGAATTATTTATACGTTTCTTTATACGAATTTCGGCATCGATTTGTAAGTGCATATTTTAACCTTTGTAGCATATGTTTGCATATTTATAGGAATTAAAATTTATTTGGTTTTTGTAGAATTTCTTTCGTTTTCTACTATTTTCTGTTTAAGGTCGTTATCGATTTGAATAAATTTCTGTGAATTATTTGTAAATTTTACGAGTATTGATTTTTTTTAATTCATTGATTGTTATGCTTATATAAGCCTTTAACTTATTTCTTTTTGCGATTTCATATCCTTGGTGATAAAAAAACAGAACATGTTTCATAGAAGAGCATTTGGAAACTTTAGCTCTTATTGATTTGCCAGAAAGTCAAAGCAAAAAATACTAGTAAAAAACTCAACCGATGATAAGACTAATAGAATAAAACGATTGACAATAATAAAAATATAAAATACAATTTTTGTGGTGACGTTGTTATCATAAATTTAATTAGGTAGACATAACATACATAATACATGCGCAAGTCAGAAAAATGTATTCTGCCCTGCCATCTAATAGACTCTGTAGTAAATTTAAGCCAAACAGAGAAAAAGACACAATTTCAGCAAAATCAATTACACACGTAGGGAAGAAGTATATATATGTACGCAAGCAACAAGAAGAAAACTAAAAACAAATATCGGATTATAATAAAATTTAAAATCTGTCCAACTGTAGTTGGAGCAAAGTTTCGAAATCGTCTCATTCTGTGCGTTTTTAGAGGCTTAAACTTCAAGTTGGCTAAACTACTTGATATCGTCGCCATTTGAGAGCTGCTACTCGTTTTGTGTTTAGTTTGGTTGGCTTTTCCATAATGAGTAGCGAATTAAGCAAATTTTATTTCGGAAATCATAGGAAAAGGCAAGCAACTCTTCACGTTGCCACTGATGTGGCCTCAATTCCTTCCAATATTGATCGCAAATTTCACTTACCGATTTGACAATCTCCCGGGCAGCCGAAGTTTAAACCAAAATCGCAAAGGGTTATCTTTTGAATTATGCCAAAGTCATGGCAATAAACACTATTCATCTGCATATTATATTTATTACTGGACAAAACATACGTTACAAATTCATTTTCAATTTAATTTTCATTATTGTTGCCCAAAACACAAATACTATAGTTCTATTGTCTATAATTTTAATATTAATATTCGATTATTTTGTAATTGTAAAACATATTAAAAGCTTAAACACATTTACAAATTTTTTCAATTAAAGCAACTGTCTTTTCCTCCAGCAACACAGCAATCATCAAACAACAATGACCATAACAATTACGGATAACAACCTCAATAACTACGATTATTAGCTGATATTATAATGTGGTAACTGTTCAAACCAACAACGGTTTCCAGCAGGATTTTTTTAATATTGTTTTTTGTGGAAAAGTTTGATTATAGTACAAGTTCTTTACTTTACTTAAGCCTTTTGAGGAATAATGTTTAAAACTACGTATTATTCTTAAATTTTTTAATTTGTTGTAAAATTTGTTTGAATGTTCCAAATGTATTTCAAATACTTTCGTTTTAGTTAAAAGCCTATCAATTCAATTAAAGTCGAAAGAAGAGTATGAGGAAAATGCAATTGTATTATACGGATATTAATCCTATATCCTCCACTCAATTATCATCAATTAAACAGGTATATCAGCCGGCTTAGAGAAATGAAATAAAAACTGCAAATTAAGTATTTAGCGTTCAGTAATTAAGTATTTAGCGTTCAGCAAAACAGTGTATAATAAAGGTTAAGGGCTGAATAATTTAATAAAAAAAAAGCTTCTGAATACGGATACGAAAAAAGATATAAGGGATTTTATTTTAGGGCCGATTTAAATTCCCCCATTTGCACACTGTTATAGAGAATCTGCATAGGAAATCTTTCAATACCTACAATTTAGGTAAAACGTAAGTTTAGCAATTTTATGTTAAATACTACGAAGATCACTTCCCTTGAATATTTTAACCCTCTACCTTTTTCTGTGTGGGTTCTGTTTTTTGAAAAAATTCGACTTTAAGTATTCAAAGACACCAATGCTGAAATTTTAAATCGAAAGCTTTTGTTTTTGTTGTACATTGTAGTAATATGAATGTAAAACTGTCAAATAAAATTTGACGAAAATATAAAATTTTGGAATGTTTCAGAGAGACTACGTCAGTTTTTCATATAAATACTAAGTTATTTTAAAAACCAATTTTAGCACCACCCGCTTGTTTGTGGGATCAAATTATTAACATTTCATCCTAGGACATTCAGCATTAATTGACACTGTTATAGTACTCAAGCTCATCAGGTCTTTGGACTCCATAGTCCTTGCAATGATCGCAAATTTTAAAATGCACAATGGGCTTTATTTAGTTAAATATTCACTTTACACAGATTTTTTAAACCAAAAATGCCCTTGACTATAGCACATAGTAGAAAGCGACACGCCGCTTAATCCTAACCAAACTTGAAAAATTATAACCCTGTCCGAATGTTAAACCAATAATTCACTTTACGGCATCCTTAAGAACATTTTAATATTGAACATTGTGAAACTTATATAAAATATTCATAGGGATTTAAATATTCCCAAAGTCTAAAAAGAAATTAAAATTTGCTTATTTTAAAATGGTCTGAGATTTAAACACAATTATTTAGTTACTACATTGGTAGTAACTAATAAATAATAAAATACATAAGTCTAAGATTTAAAAGTTATTGAAAATTTTCCTACCGAACGATTTCATAATAATAAAAAATTGTGCATCTTTAAGCTTTTATAATATCTATGATAATTTTAACAATACTTTAGGAAATATAAACATAATATAAACAGCGACTATTTTTCATGTTACAACTGGGAGAAAAATTAATTAATTTTGGCTAATGCTGTTCTTATTTTCTAACACCAATTAGGGATCCATACGTTACGTGTAATTGAGATCTGTTTTTCGAAAGCAATTAAATAATGAAATTTTATTAACAACTATTTCTTCACTTTCAGCCTGCAGTTTCATAAAGAAAAATAATTGTAATCATCTTAACAAAATAAATAAATAAAGAAATAGTTTTAATAGAAAATAGGAATTAATTTGAATTCATTATTTCTCCACTTTTTTGTTTTGTATTTTGCCACTTAATATGACACTATTAAAAATGTTTTAATTATTAATTTTATTTTGCGTTCCTTAACAGCTGCAGAAACAAAAACGCACTTACTGCAGTTTTAAATAACGAGACAACAGTTTGGCTGTGTAAAGTCCCAACCTCCGCCTATAAAACACGGAATATTTATACCAAAGTTTATTAACATGACTACCTACCGTTTAGGGTTTATCAAACCTATCAAAAAAATCAAATATTTTCGTATACTTTTACTTGGGAAAATTAAAAAATATAATTAAAATTAAATATTTTAAATATATAGATTATTAAAAATACTAACAGAAGCAAGCAAAATGAGGGAATAACTTTATTATTCTTTAACATAAATGTGAATGTTTAGTTGACATAATACAGCAACCGGTAATCTTCTGTTGCGTATTCATATAATTTAAGCAATGAGATAAACACACAAATCTTATTTGCCATGTAATTAGTTTTACTCTCTGCAACACTTCCTATGACTAATTGATTCTACTATTCAAATGTAATGTAAAATCATTTGCCAACAGCAGAATATTTGCAATCTATATGTATCTGCATATTGTCATTGGAAAAGCCATTTACGTCACTCAATCAGTTTGTCGTAAATAACAACAAAAACAAATTTTGTAGTGATTACGATCTTAACGCGACACTCAATGTATCAGTCAGAAAACTATTGCAAAATTTGTAAACGATTGCGAGATAATAAATTAAGTAAAAAAAATCCCTTAATATTTTGATATAAAATTGTTCCAGTTATGTATTTAAATATTATGAATTGTAACTAACTAAAAACTAAAATAACTTTGTCCAAGTAAATTTAGACACCGCAAAGTAAAGTAAAAGTCTGTTATAATATTTCATAAAAATTTTTGTTTTGTTTAATTTAAATTCTTGCAAACATTAGCGAACTTTGCCAACTAACAACTTGTAGCAGTAATGAACTATAGGAAAGTTTCAATCTTAAACATGCTTTCAAATAATTCTGCTCAATGTGATCAATTTGTTTCACCACACACTTGCACACACCTATACACACACTATCCCACCCCACAAAAACTGGCATAACTTATAATATACGAGTAAATTCATGCTGTTCTTGTTATTGTTTGATAAAGTTTATGTGTGTGCAGGCGTGGGAGTAGTAACATAGTTATCAGCCCCCGCCTCTAACACGACCTTTGAAGTTATTGTTGCGTAACTAAATACAAGTAATAAAATTTGAGTTTAGTTTATTAACGCTGATGATGTTCTCCTATTTTCATTCAAACTTACTTCGTGCACACCAATACACACACACACACATATACGACTTATGATACATTAAAATGTATGTGTAAATGTATGTAGACATCTACTAAGTTCGTTATATGGGAATTATTTGCAACAGCTGTTCTCGAAATAATACCCGTAATGTATTGAGCCAAAAAGAAATATTCGGGAATTGAATCAGGAACATGTTTTCTGAAAACGGGAAAATATTTTCTTGTTGAATTAAGTTTAAATCATTCGTGTTTTAATTTATTATTTTTGTGTTAAAAATAAATTCAGCAATAGTAAAAATCAAAAACGTGTTTAAAATATCAAAGCAACGTTAACAGCACCAGTCCAGATATAGTAGTAGTAACATTAACAGCATAGTCAAATGGTACAATAACCGTGCTTTGCACCAATATAGAATTATTATACTTTTTTTTATAGGCTGGGATTTCCACTGACATTTTTATATATCCTTTTAGCAAGAGCAAGAAATGTAAGTACAAACATTTACTTTTGCTGAGCTGTTTTCTTTTTCAACAATTCAAAAACAGCAAAAGTAAGATCGGTGATGTTTTGATTTTGCTGCTACTATTTAGAAATAAATTGTATTGTAGTTTGCACGCTAAGCTAGTTTAAACTGAATGCATCATAGAACAAGGCTGTGTTTGCTTTCATATTCTAACTACTGCTGCTGTATTATATTTTATATTTTGCTGCATTTTTAATACAAGCTTCATAACAACAGTCAGAGCAATTTCTTTAAAACATGTATAAATTAATCATCAATCAATTATTCATGAAACTGGTTCTAGTGAATTTCAAAAATTTCTATAAAATTCCATCCATAATAACTTTAGGTAAGAAGATAACAACAATAACAGCTATTAAAAATTTAATAAAACAATATTGTTAAAAATTTAATTTTTATTTGACTTTTGTTGTTTAATTAAGTTCTCTTTAATAATAAAGGCAGTGAGTTTTGAAATAAAAGCGATGGTTGAGAAGCCTTAGGAGAGAAAAAGGTGTGCATGGAAGTTTGGTAAATTTTTTTAATGATTTGTAGATTTCATAATCCTATAGCGAAATATTGCTATTGTTCTAATCACTACTGTTCGTATAAGAATGTGGCATGCCTCCTCTTCGTTCTTGTTTGCGTGTGACAGATTTGTTCATTCACAAAATAAATGCCTGTGAGTTATAAGAATATTTCAGTTATGCATGTGCACGATTACATTGAACTTCAGTTATTGAAGCTATTTCTCCCTTCACGTTTATTAAGAGAGCGTTTTTTGAAATTAATTTTATATAAACTTTAGAGAGTTTCAGGAGTTTTTAATAAAACTAAAATCACAGATTGATGTCATATTGCTATTTTGATATACAAAAATAAAACGTGTTGCAAAGTGCTTTAGAAATTCAGCACATATTATCATAAGTTTTCCTACAAGTCTTCACGAAGGGACCGTAGCTCCAAACTCGACCTAAAGCTAGAAATAAGCCGAAATTTAAAATGTGGTAAAAGATTAATTTCATACCGATTTCTAGGATTTCATAACGCTAGTTTGTATGAAATATATGTCTTACTGAAAATTTCACTAAAAATCTAACATACAAAAGAAAGCTGTAGATATAGATTTGTATTGCTAATATCAAACAATTCTATGAAATTAGGCATGTGAATTTTATATTACTAAGAATTACTCGTATTCTTTAAAGTAATAAAATGTCATTGGCAAACAAGCAGATGAAAAATAATTATTTATAGTTCAAAATAAATTCCAGGAATATGTTTTATTTATACGTGAAAATTTGGAATGTTGATCTTATTGAAACACAAATTAATCCAACAAATAGCAAAGTCCCACATATCGTGTCGATACAACATTTTAAAAACACATGGAATGAAGTTGTGTTGTAGTATCACATTTTCGTATACAAATTACCGACAACAAAAATGCAATACTGTATTATAATACAATAATACAATCGATAAAACAACACAAACTACTTATTAAATCATCATACTATCAATGTTATTCAGATTTCGTATTATTGTGCTTTTCAATTAAATTTATTTTAAAATCAATTTCAATATTCTATAGAAAACGATTGAAACCACTTCAGAATAACAATTTTATAACAGTGTTAATGAAACAATGAACCTGCAGCGTGAATGTTGTTGGAATATCATGGGCTGTGTTGTTACTTTCCTATCTGAACACACGAGCACTCATTCACTGACGCTAGTGCGTTTGTGTGGGTATAACTGTGCATGGCTGATTATCGCTGTATGTTCGCTTTGCTTATTCAGTATTACGAGTAGTGCAGTTTAATAACAGGATAGCTTAATCTTAACAAAATACACCAGCTAAAAGCATGTAGAAATAATGAGTAGACGTAAATGACTAATTATTTCCACATGCATACACCGATATGAATACAGCAACGGCACTGATGCCTGCATTGAAAATTACAATTGTATACTTGCATCATTAATTGGTTACGAAGTGAAATGGCAAGTGAGAGCTGGAAAAGCGTGAATGATAATGAAATTATTTCTTATTGTTTTGGCTAATAAGAGGAATTTCTGTAATATTTTCTAAGACCAACAGAATCTAATAATTAATATAAGTGATTTGTATGATAATTGTGCTCAAATGATTAAATTTCTTTGATATAGTGTCTGAACTGTATTTATTTATTTAAATGCTCGCTGTGAAAACTCATACACCCCTTTGGGGGAGTTTATTGCAGGTGTTTTTCTTTATTTCTTTCCCAAGTCATTTGGAGTTTAAAGTTCGTTTGAAAAAGTAAACCAAAATACAAAAATGCACTAAACAACACAACTTAATCAAAATTTAATTCCCTTGAATACAAGACGCGGGTATGAGTTCTATCGTTATTGATTAGTTGTGAGGAACTCAAAAATATTAAGTTTAAGTCCAAAACTGTTTTGCAAACAAAAGTCCTTAAAATTTAAAAAAAAAATTAAGAATTTTAAAGTGTCTATTGGTCTGCGGTATTTTTGCAATAGAGCTTCTTTCATATGCTATTAGATATAGACTCAATTAAAATAAATACCTGAATTTGCTTAAAATAATATCCACAAATATTCTAAAATTAAATGTAACGAAAACATATTTTCATATTCATAAATGTTGGATGGCCATGAACATAAAAGTGCCAACAAAACAGTTTTTGTGTTTCCATATTTTTGTTTGTTTTCGTCTTTCCACAACTTTATTACTAACAGGGGGGAAAAGTGAAAATCCGCTAGATAAACAAGTTGCCTTTTGATAATAAAGCAAGGTTTTATAGTAGCCTCTACATATCAAAATATGTATGAATACTTTCAAATTTTATACTCCCAGGAATAAATGGATACAATCGGCTACTAACACGTTGTTAAGGTGCAGCTGCTTTATCTTGCGGTTTGTAACGTTTGTAAATTTTACTTGAAACTTTTAACTGCTGTCGAACTTTGCGTAGTTGTTTAGACAGAAAAAATGTATTCTGTCGTAGCAATACTTTTAAATTCTCTAGTTACAAGGGATTTTTATTTAAAAATTCATCCTGTAAAAATAACGGCGAAGCCAATTCTGGCCTCAGATATACGGATAGAGTGATCGACAAAGCTGTTCGAACGGGGTTTTGCGGTTGCCTTCTTTAAAATGGCAACTTTTGAAGTTCTAATAACACGGTTTGATTTGCTTATTGTTTAACTTGTCCAGTTTAATCAATGTTGTTGAGAAAGCCGGCAAAATATTTATAGTGCCACTTGATGATAAATTGAATTTTCGAAGTTTTACTTCTTTAATCTATTCGTATGCGGCCAAAAGTCATCGTCACTTTGTTTACTTGAAGCCAGTAAAAACCAAAATTATTTTATATTTAAATAACGGAAACCTAATTAAAGAAATACTTGGAACATTTTGGTGCAATATTAGCTTGTAAAGATGATTGTATACTCGTATAAAAATTTGTTAAAACGGTTTCTTATCAAGGCTTCAATAGCTTGTTAACTGTTGCGTACTTCAAACCTAAATGATTTTTTTATAAATACGGCTGTTAGTTTTTCAAACTTCAAAAGCTATTTAAACTTCGATGAAGTGTAATATTTCGAATATTCCCCATATTTTTGTTCCTTCAAGAATAAAACATAAAACCGCAAATGGCACTTTTCTAGGAACTTAAGTACCAGCTAAACGGGCTATAAAATAAACTTGTTTCGTTCTTCTAAACAATTTTCTGGCTTAGCAAATATAACAAAATATAAAAATATAAATGGAGTATACATATATTTTAAATACAGTGCCATAAAAAAGAGGAACATTTTGCCTGTTCTCTTCCCCTTAGCAGAGAGGTACTTTGTGTAAGTGTGTGCTTTTTTATGTGCCTTGAAATAAACATACTGGTGGTGTGTCCTTTTGGCTAAACTTTTTCGTTTTCTTTTTATTATTCAGTTAAACTACATTTAATTTTGAGGCTATTGTGTTGGCGTATGTTTTTCCTTTGGCTTTTTTTTAGTTGTTGGTGGCTTTTATTACTTAATTTAGTTTCTTTTTCATCGGTTTTTTTTTTTTTTTGGGAATGAACGACATTTTACAAGTTCCTTTTTTTTTTCTAGTTCTCCAGTTTTGGTTGTAATCAAATGATTCTTTTGTCTGGCGTTTTTTTTTCTTTTCCAAAATAGAAAATAGCATAAACCTAATGTTTGTTTTTAATTAATTTCCTCGGTAATATTTTTTCTTACGGAAGAAAATATAAAAAAGGAATAAAATGTTTATAAAAGATGTGATGCGAACACACACCCCCCGACACTTACAATCAAATTAATTGTTTTGCTGCAGAAGCAAAAAACTTATTTATTGTTCAAATTACTACGATACCATGCGAAAAAAAAATAACAGCGTGAAACGAGATGGCAATATAAAACTTAAATATAAGTTGAGCACACGGTAATAGAGCGACAGAGCGATAGATAAATATCAGGGGGAAGGAATTGGTTTGACTACAGGGTTTCGGCCTTCAGATTTTTTAAATATTTTTTACAACTAATAAACAACATTTTTGGATGATTTGATTATTTAGAAATAATGACGCATCTTTTGTATGACCAAAAGAAAATAATTCCAGCTACTCGAAACCCGGTTATTTGAAATCTCTAATAATGGATCACCCTATAAAATACATTTAGGTAATGATAGTTTTTTTTTAAATGCGGAAATAAGACAAAGGATATATAATTCAACAATATTAAAGGTAATCAAGCATAAACCCAGAAAAACAATACAAAGAATATCTTCGCATATAAAAATTTCCAATTCAAAGCTAATGCCAGTTGAGTGTTTTTGTCTTAAGTTCTTTTTTATATTATTGTAGGTCTGTTGCGTAGGTTGCGATAAGCCTGCCCAAGTCATAAACACAGTCACTAAAATTACTTGCTAAAACAAATTTAAGCGTGAACAAAACATATTATAAAAATAATTTTTTCAAAATCCCAACGATCCAGCAGACGGAATGAATGTGCCGTCGGCATGAACTTTTATATTATATATAGTTGAAGTGAACTGGCGTAGGAAATCTTGAAATCCCTGCATTTTATGTATGAAGTGTGGTTAGCGCTGTTATGTAGAACACTACGAGAAATATTCTACTTCTGTAAGTCTTTGTTGATTGTGACTTCTTTTTGTCGCTTTCTTAAAATAATAATTTCTAAAATTGAAATTAAAATTTTTTCCGAGCAAAAGGTACGCGCCGAAGTTGAAATGGAATAAAAGAAGAGCCTTCAAATTAAATTGTCATTTAGTTTCTGGACAATAAGAAGTCTATAAGAATAAATTGTCTAGTTATAAACTTATATTATCCAATTAACCAACTCACAATCTATTGTCGGAGTTGTCTGTTATCGGATTCTAGAAAGGTAGATAATGCATATATCTGAGTTGGGTATTTTGTCAAAAAAAAAATTACAACTTCTACAACATTTTTCATATGTTTAGTGAATATCGTGTGACAGCCTTTTTAATAAATTTGTAGCAGGTTTAGGTAATATTTATTGATTTTTAATATTCCGACAGGGTGTTTTGATGTAGAATTTTGGATCGAATTTCCGTCATCCCTTGTCAAGTTTGGTTTCGGCTATGTGCCATCTTCAGTTTCATTTTTCGTTCTGAGAAGTTTGCATCAATTCGTTAGAGTTTTATTGTGTGTCATGTGAGCTCGAAGGCTTCTGTACGGTGTGAACAGGTAGCAGGTAAAGCTCGTAAGCCGGGTGTTTTGTATGGATTGGTAGATGTAAGTGATGACTATTTTATTGCTTTTTATTGCTTTGTATTGCATAAGAATTTGTGTTTTTGGATGACAGGTAGATGTTATAGGTACATTTTTTTTCCCGTAGCTGCCTGTAATTGGGACCTGGTGTTTTTGTATAGATTAGACGGTTGCGATTACTATTTTATTGCATCAGAATTTGTGGTGCGGACGGTATGTGTACTTTATTTTTAATTCCTTATAGTGTTTTTTGTTGGGGTTGAAAGAAGTCAGTGTTTATTGGATTATGAATTTGTTTATTATTTTTTAATGTGTTTTTGGAGTATCTTGTTCATTATTTTTGTTGTGTGTCTTGTAGATTAGTTTTGGAATTCGAATATAACATCTGAATCGTCCGTCAAATGTCTTATGTTTATATATTTCCATGTTTTCCAGGATATTTAGTCGTCGTATTTATAGCCTTAAACGAAAATCCCATTACTATTCATATCTTCTTAGTCGTCTTTAACTAAACGGTAAATGTGCAATATTATGGTGAAATGTTTTTACAATATTCAGGTTTAACATTTGATAATACAAAGCGTATGATGAGGAATATATTAATTATGCTATACAGCAATTGCATAGCCTTTTAAAACTTGTGAATTAATTAACTGTGATTATTTCTAGCAAAATTATACACTGATATAACAACACAATTTCAAACAACGTTAATATATTTTAATTACGGCAAATTTTATTATAAAACATTTCTTTCTTCATCATACAATAATTTATTAAGTCAATTTTACGCTTAACTAAACTTTTTTTAATTAAATATAAACGAGCGGAAAGCAAAAGGCAAAAGCAAAACTAGTTACAAAATGAAAGCAAAAAATAGAAATGATTAATTTTTAAACAAAAAAATTTGGCATAAACAAAACAAAATAAACACAATATTTATACAACAACGTTGTTGAAGCTAAATGTTTCAGATTGAACCAAGTTGCACTTTTAATCCCACATGAAAAGTAATTTTGTGAAAAAAAAAACCTGGCCTGTTTTTTGATGCATTTGCTTTACGTGGCAGCTGGCAGCAATTTTACAACAATAATATGCCGCCGATAGAGCCAAATATTTTAGAAAACTTTAGTTCCGGTAATCGTTTATTATCACGGATTTGGCGTAAATATACTACATTCCCGCTTCCTGATCTCACACGTGAATAGATCTGCATTCGATTTTGTTCTTGTAAAAAATGTCAAATTTTGATCTTTTGTATGTTTTCATAGTTTTACTCGTGTGTGGATACTTGTCGATTGGTACCTATGAAATCACTTTTTCTATATAATCACATTAAAGTGAACACAACGGTAAAACGATATCAAACAAAATTTGCAAATCTCATAGTGTTCATATGGTAACTTTGTATTTGGATAATATTATTTGAGTCTTTGAAAACTATTGGCTACAGAAAAACAGTGAGACTTTGTCTTTCCCGATTTCATGGTGAATTTTTGTTTCCACTATAAAAAAACCGGGTAACAATACTTAAGCAATATTTTCTTAAAACTAAAAAAAAGACGTAGATTATTATCGGAAAGCTGCACAGTTGATTAAGGGAAACAAAAGAGGTAGGTATGCTACGGTTGAGACATACGACTTAATTGAGGCAATTAAATTGTATATTGAGTGTTCACACTATGCAATAATTTAGTGAACTAATTAGCATCTGATAGTTGAAAATGTGTTAATATTGTTAATTAAAACTTGTATTCTCACATTTGGAAAAATGGACAGAAATCATTCGGATCTAGAAGTAATTTTTGAAATAAATTCATTATTTTCAAAAAGTTTCATGAGACTTACTGACCCTTAATTATACCTGAAGTGTTTTTTATATTTTTATATAGTTGCACAACACCTATGAAGAATAATTTGTCATTGTACAAAGTTCGTTATCTTCATTGAAATCTTACTCAATTAATTGTGCAATTAACAACAAACTGCTCGATTTATTACTTGAGTCTTGTGTGGTAAACTCAGCTCGGTTTGGGTCGAACATGCATGTCTAAACATTGTACTAAACCGAATGGTACATAGTTTCCCAACCTATTCCAACGTTACACTCCTAACGTGCAGTCATGTGACTGCATTCATATATGTGTGTGTATGTTTACACGGATATAGAAATATTTGAATTAGTGACCGTATAATTGTTTTCGTGATGTATGTATGTCAACATGGAAAAATACAAAACTGAAAATAATACTTGTTTCTTTTTAAAAAAATTACAAATTACACTTAAAACATGTAACAACTTTAACTTCAACAACAGCAATTTAAATTTGTTCTATTAACAACTACAAGTATTAATTTATAAATAAAAAGTTTATTTCACAAGGCTTAAGGCTCTTCTTAATTTTTAACTGCGAGTACATATGCTACAGTGAGGAGTGAGTGCCTGCAACATGTATAAATAAATATTTTCACTTGTTAAATTTTTAATTAAACTTTAATTTTCCAGGCAAAAAAATAAAAAAAATTTGTAAATTTCACTCTGCCGGTTCATTAAACAATTTGAAATATTGCACATAAATTATTAATGAAAATAATGGAAACCATTGTTTCTATAACTCAAATGTAAAACAGACTAAAAAAAACAATAATCAATAAATATTTTTTTGTTTCAATGTAGACAAATTTGGCTGGGTTTGTTCGTTAATGCGAAACAATTATTGGCTGATCTTGTATCTTTGTTTTATTTATATATCCAAGCACATGGAGAGCTGTTGCTATATTTCAGAAAGGAATATACTTATAGGTTGAGCTACATTATTTCTACAAAAAATCCTATTTTCCAAATTGTGTCTTTTTTAAGCCATCCATAGAGAGAACGAAGCTGACAAAGAACTTGCTTCACGGTTGGTTCATACGGGATATTGATCTTTTCGAGTTCTATTGCTTTGCATGAAACGACCTGTAACTTTAACTTCGTCTTGCCAAGTTATGGTATTATTGAATAATCTTGCCCAATGTCGGTTACTATCACACTGGTCTCAGTTATAATTTGCGTATTAAATATATGTGTTAATATGTACATATATATTAAAAGTTACATCAAAAAGAAAATTAAATAAATTGTGAGTTATGTGCTGTTTTTATTGGCCACGAAACGTTATATTCTGTGCTAAAGCCATCTTCACAAGTCACGGGAAGTGAAGTGTGTCTAGACCAAATCGTCATGAATTTTTTGCAAGAATGTTATTGGAGGTTGAAAATTTATACCGGCAGTATTAATGCAATATAATTGTTTTTTAAATTTTAACACACTTCTAGGCAAAAGTGCTTTTTGTTGCGTTCCAATATTTTTGTACTTTATTGCAGGTTTTTCATTTTGGTGCAAATTTTTTTGAGTCTGAACACCCCTCTACCTCTGTGTTTGTTTTGTTTTTATTCTCTTTTACAACTATCTCATTGAAAATCGCCAGGATTACAAATGAAAGAGCGGAAAAGCAGCAATTAAATGAGGTTTATGATATTAAGAGAACTCGCAAAAATTTTTTTATGATTTACGCAAACATCCCTTTTAACAATTATTGCATTTAAAAAAATTCAATAAAAACACTGCAAACTGCGGTTGGAAAATTAATAAAAATTAAGAACGGCAGATATTGTTAAGTTGTGAAGGAAATAATGAGAAATTTATACCAATATTGCATATGGCAAACAAAAACTTTTTAAACTGGAATTAAGTTAAAATTTTACTCTTACAGCTGTTTTAAGGTAGACCTGTAGGACGCAAGAAAACAAAACTCATAATCAATGAAAATGGAAGAAAATAGGGAATGGAAGGCTTATTAAATGCATAATGAACACTTACTCCCAAACAATAGAATTAACCGGAAATGGACGTTGAGGCAAAACAGGTCGAAAATGGCAAAAAATGTTACTAGAAGAAAAAATTGGTACAGACTTCCTTGTACTCGTAATTTGTTACGTATTCTCATCCACAATTTTAAACAAAATCAAATTGTAAACATGCAAAATTGGAACTGCAGAAAAAAATAATTTTGGTTTGTGAACGTGAAGGCAAGTGCAAAAGAGGATTAAGTAAAACTTTCACAAAAAAACTTCTACGTGATTCAGGTTTTACAGAAACAGGACCTAAACATTTGAGAGCCTATAGGACGTTAAAGTTGCTACAAACAAATAATAAAAAAAGTTGAAGTTGAAAAATAAACAAAACATGCATGTGTGCGTATGCTTCACCAATGATTGCTGGCGTAGCTAAGTCTGGCACAAAACGTATAAACGTTTTTGAATTTGTTTGCTTATTTTTCCTACCCACATTAGATAAATGTAGAATGGTCGGTTTTAACCAGCAGTGCTATCTTATTTTGCTTTCATATACAATCTGTAGGGGGAATATGGAAACCTACCTCTTACCTTACGGATGCTTTTTTGACCCACTTCTTTCCGTGAATTGCTTTCAGGAAAATGATTTGTCATATACGACTAACTTTTAGTCTCGTGCTGACATCAGCCTTCGCTCTTGAATATTGTGTTTTCAGATTGTCGGCTCGTAACTGTCGGCCTTCTTCTCTTGTAATTGCTACCAATTGTCTAAGGTTTATGTCCCCCATGGAATTCACAATTAACAAGTGTCTGCCCATCGACAATGGAGTTCGTACTAATCTATAACTTCCACCTCTTGGGAGACCTAATTGCATATTCCTGTCGGAATCTCACGATCCAACGTTTTGCGATTACCTTAGAAGATTGAACCGCTTCCCCTCGAGAGGTATTCTTCTCCATTTTTGATGTAGATTTCTGGAACGAATTTCCTTCATCCCTTGTCAAGTTTGGTTCGATCTGAGGCCCTCAGACGGAAACTCGTACCAAAATTTAACATCAAAGATAGACAAAAATACCCCACGTGAGGGTATGGGTCAATCACCTAGCAGAAATACCGAAACTATAAAATATATTGGAAAATTGTAGGCAAATCTAAGCATTTTCTATATGGAAAATTAAGTTGATATTTTCCTTTTTAAAGGAGTAAAGTAAACGATCTGAGAGCAATGCAATTGTATTCATATCACTTAGCTCCAATATAGGAACAAACAGTGTAATTTGATTTATTTCCTTATAACTGCAATGTCCGTGTTTCAGTTCCTTCCTAAGAGTCTATGAAAACTAAAGAAACCAAGTTTTGGGATAAAGAGTCAAAAAATAAATCAAGATTTCTAGAAATCCTCGAAACAAAACTTCACTTATATCAAAATGCTATTTTGATATTTTTTTAGTTAAAACTCCATAAGACAACTAACTACCTTTGTAAATATCTTTAAATACATCAGATGACAGTAAGTCATCTATGCAAAAGATAACTCAAAATCATATGTGAATGAAAAAAGAATTTCTTAATTTTTTCTTTTCTTTAGAAATAAATATGAATTTACTTTAAATAAAAACAAATTTTTAAAATAAGTCTAAGATAACATAATGATTTTAAATACCTTAATGCTCCTTTATAATTCAAACATCTTGTGCAAGTTTTTGAAAAGTATAACAACTTTTTTGTTCATCCTGCTAACTACCATATCCAAAGCCATTTTAATGTGGCTTTAGAGATTAGAAAATCTTATTTGTCATAAACATGCTTGAACTCTTGTTAGAACAAGCAAATTTAGTTTCGAATCATCATATTTGTACAAAAATTCGTTGAATATGAGTATGAATATTTATTTACCAAGAGAAAGCAGAGCATTAGAATACGAATGTCGTTTTATTATGACTGCATTTAAATAAGATTTTAGTTTTGCCTTCCAACAAAAAATGTTTATAATAAAAAATAGAAGCTTTAGTAAAAAGTGTACAACCAAAATGCTTTGGTACTACGTTGAATATCTTTTTTTTTTTAATCTGGCTTTAAATTTCCTTCCCTACACATATTTTTTTTTTAGTAGATTTTAAGCTAAATAGAACAAATTCAGCCGGTGATGCCATTTAGTCTCTTGTGTAGTATCATTGAGAAATAGAATAATTTTAAAACGACTATGGAAAATTCAGAAACTAATGCTGAGTTTTTGGCCAGTGCATTTATAATATTTAATATTAACATATGACGGACATGTCATAACTTGCATTCTATAAGTATTAACGGGTTTCAATCTTGGCTTTTGAGTTACAATTTTCCTTTCAAATTTAAGCCAAAATAGTATCCTGGTTTTTATATTTCACTTTTGACTGCAGCACAATTACAAATTATATTCTAACTTTATTAAGGATATTATTGAAACGTTGAACACAATAGCTGGGGTATTTAACGTTTCCTTGCCGGATTAGGATTCATAATGCTAAATAACGTCTCTATTTTTTTGATATTTCCAGAACACAATAATATTGGCTGTTCACAAACAAATAATACATGGTATAATAATAGCAGGCACTTGCGAACTGCATAAAAATGGCTGATGAAGTAAATCAGGCCAGAGTCTTTTTGTTGCTTTATTATGTGCCTCTCATCACAAACCTCTAACCAGCTACATTTTTAAAAACTTTCCCAAATGACAGTAAAACAATGTAAGAATCCAACCACAGTTCTGGAGAGATTAATTTGCTAATGAACTGGTTATCAATGGTTAATTAGTTTATTGAACCAGAATAATAATTCATCCACAGTAATTTAATTTTTCTCTGTGCTTTAATAATTTAAATCCCCTACCAACAGATATTTGCGAGTTTCTATGAAATTTAAAATATTCTTAAAACTGGCAAAAATTGTGTTTTCCAGTTATCAATAAAAATGTGCAATCAAATTTGATTCGTATCCGCTGATACTCGTTTATTTTTATAAAATTTCTCTTTCTAATGATTTTATTGCAGAATTTCGTGCTTGTTTTGTTTTTAAAATGCAACAACTTTTATACAAAATCACTGAATTCCAACAATACAAATTTCAATTTAACGCTTTTATTCAATAAAACAAAGTTATTTTTCATTTATTGGTTGAAGTGTGTTTTATGTGAAACCGTCAGCAAATAAATTGAATGATATATACGAGTGTAACATGCAGTGTTTTGTATATATATGTATAGGTTTCATGTAAATCTATGATATAATTTAAATTGATTTTCTATTACGAACAACAACAAAAATAATAATAAAAAATAAAAAAAATAAAACATCCAAACTTTGGCCATTAACAGGAAATCAACGATACAATTCTTAAAACATTTCAGTCATTACCATTGACATTTTCCAAATAGTTTTATTTCAGATACACTTTGAGAGTAGCAGTACTTTGATGCAAATATTTTCTTTTCTTCATGCATGTTTTCGCTTTAAATATTTAGCTGAAATAGTTTGACATTTTTGTCAAATTTTTTCTTTATTTGATTTAAAATATTTAAAAAAAAATTCACTCTCTACTTAAACGTATATCTTACCCCCGCAGTAAATAGACAAGCAGTCTAGTAGCCACATAAAACCATTTAAAACACAATACTAGCAATCAATTCTTGTTTTAAGCAATGGCCTAATCCTTTATCCTTAAATAAGCAACTAAATAAAAATAGTTTTTGTAGAATAACGAACTTACCCACGCTCCCTTATTAATAAAATGCATGGGGGTGACTTTGTAAAACACTTTTGTTATTAAACAACACGTGCTATAAATGGAGGGAGGAATTTCCTAATATTTTCGACAACTACAAAGACATGTGCACAACAACAAGAAAATAAAAACGTACACGCATCTAGGGAGGGGTTATAAAGTGTCTAATCGTAGTAAAGCATTAAATTTAAGAAATATTTCATCCTTGTTGACAGGAAGTTGTCAGTTATTTTATGCTTCATATAATAACAACTTAATTAAAGATCAAAATATTTTACATTTTCACATAAACGTTCACCCTCGCACAGTGGCCAATATTGATTTTATTAATACTCGTACTTCTTCTTGTAATAAATGAAATCAAAGTTTCCTTGCATTTAATAGAAATCCATTTGCGGTAAATACAAGAGGGTGGTTAAAGTATTTACAAAGACTTAAACGAGTTTTCCGATATAGTAGACTTGTGCATGTGCATGTGTGTCGTTTTTTCAAATGTAAGAAACTATTTAATGATCAGCTATTGTCGGACTGCAAAACAATATTGATTAAAGCAACGAAAAGGGAAATAATTAAACAGACGCATGTTTGGACAGTTGAGGCCAGTGTATAATAGAACAATTGAAGTATTATATGCGAACATTTTACGGTATTTTATTTAAAAGTAAAGCAGCCTTTCCCTTACACTCTGTAAAGCAGAAACTAGAATAAGTTGACATAACCATATGAGTATAACAATAAGCCGAAGAAATACAAATATTTCTATAGAATGCGAAAAAAGTAAGATCAAAATCAGGCTGGCTGCAAATGTTATTCGCAAGTATTCCCAATTTATTAAGCCGTATATCTACTTGGTGTGTATGCTTCCTATTAAAATTTTATTTTGCTCTGTTAAAATTTCATAATAAATTTCCTCTGGGCTTCGCTTATATCAGTAAGGAATTAGTCAATCAAAAAGTGGTTTGGGATCTATTAGTAATTTCAAAAAACCTTTCGTAATACCTGATTTCGCTCGAAATTTACCATTTGGCAAAGTAACTAATATTTTCCTACTGGACAGAATACGAATACATTACAGTCCTCTAATTGGGGTAGAAAACGTCGGTAATTTTTCAAAATTAAAACGTCATTTCATCGTTATATGTAGAAGTATTGATGTTTTGTTGTCTTTCCTGATTATTATGCTTTTACGGTTTTTGTGTTTGTTGGAACGCATAGGGATTCGAATTAAACTCACATAATTGCGTCAGGAAAAAATATTAAAATCAAAGGAAATTATTAGGCAGAACTGAAGCTAAAAAAACGAAAAATTTTTTAACACCTTTTTTCATTTCTCTTTAATTTGTTTGTTTGTTGTTTCGATGGTTTGCAGTGTTGACGAGTTAAAACTTGATGCAATCTGACTGAACCGAAAGCATGACCGCCTGTGCAATTTTATTCTTGTGTATAGTGAATAATTTAAAAGTAAAACCCGAAAGATAACAAGTCCAAAAATACTTGCTCACCTTTCGATAGTCGAAATACAATGCAACACGGAATGATGACATTTTTATTATGACAAATACACATTCATGCTTAACGGGTGGTTCAACAAAGAACACTCTTTTTTAAGAAAAATTTAAATTGATATTTTATTTTGAAGTGTAAATAAATGTCAACAATTATGACACAATTAATTTTATTTAAAACTTTTTTCCAATAAAAACATCCACTTTAAAAGATACCGAACTCGCTTTCCCTCTTTATTTAAATATCAAATGGAAAATTTTATTTCACGGGGAGTAAAACTGCCAAAACAAAACATCTATTTAGACGACCCTGTATATTTTATACCCAAAACAGAGCTTCTATGCAGACAGGTTCACACATTCTAGTGCGAAAATTTCAATTTTAATTTGTATGCTCAGGTAACAGTCTCGTAGTCGTACGTGCATGTTTGTAGTTTATTGTCATGCTGAATGGTAATTTGAATGCCATATTTCAGCTCGTTTCTTCTGTTTATTTAGTAACAGACAGATTATTATTTTTTTTTGTGTGTTTTCTTTTTAATTGAATACCTGTTATTTTTATAAAAACATTAGTCACAGTAAAAACGGTCAGAAAGGTGTTTGAAAAACTTTGCGCAATTTGAAATTGCAGCACATGAAATCAGATGCCTTTGCAAGTAAAGATTTAAACTTATTGCAGTTAAAAAAAGAACCGGAATAAAACACATGTGTTGCAAGTGCACGAAAAAACAAATATGCTTAAAGAGTTGCAATTAAGTAGTGTTCATTTTCCTTCGCATGGACCCATGTGTTGTTTCAAGGCAGAGTTGCTTGTAAACTTTTGAAGGATTAAAAACTACGTGAGCATGGCATTGAAGCAGTAGCGTAGGTATAAATTATATTTACATATTTTTCATCTCCATTCGGCATTGTGGTTCTAAAAGCGAACAAGGGAGGAATAATATTTTGGACGCTACAGCTGAAATTTAAAAAATCTCATAATGGTATTTTTTATTTCAATTTTCAATTCAAGTAAAGAAAGATTGTCTGTTCTATCAGCACGGAATATGTAAATATAAGTTTATCTCTTACTGCGTTTTCGTATCTTAAATAAAATATTGCCCTGTTAAAGACTTCATGCTTACACATCCTTATTATTTGGGATTTCATACATTTCATAATGGGCAACGTCTTTATGGTAAAATTAGAAAAAAAGAAACACTCTACCATTTATGTTCCTTTTAGGGCGTTAACATATTACTAGAGTACGAGTATAGCAATAGGGCAAAAAAGTTCCCTTTTTTCTAGAAAAGAACATCCCATTATTAACTAAACATTACCCAATCAGCTGTTTATATTTTCGTTTTCAACACATTCTGGCGTTAAAATCCTCTTTGATGAATTTCCCAGCGTCTCTGTATTTCCAATATATAGATATTAAATACTTTTACAAAATATAGCAATACTAAGAAAATATTTTCCTACATATTTACCAGGCGTTTCAAATACTTTTGATAAGAAGATCCGAAAACTTTTCAAAAGTATGTGCAAGGTTGTTGTGTTAGTTCTAAAGTTGTAGGAGAAAAAATATAGAACCAACTACACTACAACGTCGGTGAGGCTGTACTACACTTTCATCTCCCACTCCCACTATTTCTGTTTTAGAATTTTTTTTTTTCAAACTGAAACCAAAAGTTATTTTATGGCATAAGTGCAAACCTAAGTACGGTGAGTAAAAAAATACTTACAAAACTAATCCGCAGAGACATAAATGTTGCTACTGTCCTGGAAAAAATTAAATACGTGACAAACTAATTGCATATCCCAGCTCTGTTCCGGGAGACCTGTTGCAGTTCGATGGACACCGAAAAAATAAAATACTGACACCTTGACCCTAGCAGGTACCAAATAATATTATTATAGTAAGATTTTGGTCATGTAAGCAATAAATAAATAATGATTATAAAGATTCAATGGAAAAGAGAAAAATAGCACATGTGCTTATCGGGGAGCGAAGAATTGTTTTTGTGGTTTTGACATGAACAAATTATTTCAAGCAAGTGATCTCTTTATACTATTTCGGGTCAATTCAATATTGTTTTCCATTAATTTGAACATAAATATCTAGCAAAAGGCAACAATGAAAATGGATAATATTAATAAGGCCGTTTTGACATTTGGATACTTTTTCAATAGTCAAGTTTTACTATGAGTTTCTTGTTCATATTTCTTTCTTTTCTATTTATAATTATATTATAAACAATTTGTATATTTGCATTTGTAAACATTTTGCTTTTATTCGGTTCATTGAACACACGAATTCTCTTATCACTGCTGCATGTTGCCTATTTTATTACTGAATTTAGATTCAATTTTATTTCACTTCCGGTACAGTGATGTTCATGAAAATGATAATGGAACTGATAATGCCTTGTTATATTGTATGCAACTACTGTGTACCACGATGAGTATTATTGTTTTTTCACCGTTTAGTTTATGAATTTTTAATTTACGATTTTAAGCAAAAAATCATTTGCAGTCATCAAAGATCTATGCGTGTGTTGTACATCCATTACACATTCATGTGACTGACATTTTTGTAAAAGAGTAGTTACTTATAAATAAACACACACGGTGCTGTTTTGATATCCTATTTCCGAAAGGATAGTTACGACAAATGTTTCCATAAATATCTACATTTTTACTTTGTTTTTGGTTTAAATTAAATTTTTCAATAGTAAACAAATACGAAATATGTATTTGTGCAAAATAGTAAAATAATTTGTTTATTTGAAATTAAAATTGTTTTTTAGAAGTTTGCTGATTATATTTTTTGGATTGAAATAAAATGCATTCTTTCAATCACAGTGACGTTTTGCCACTTTAAAATCTGTCAGTTATACAGCAGCATATATTCCTGCCACAAAAGCAAATGTGGAATACAATTAATTGTATTTTTCTAAAATGTTCGAGTAACAAGACGGTGGCAGTTTGCACTCAGCTGTCAACGAGAAATGAACCGCAGTTTACTAAAAATTTTGAAATCAACAACGCAAAAGTTTCATAAATTCTGAAAATGAAACTGAATTTTCCCAAATAATTTTAGTTGTGAAAATTTCGGTTTTTTCATTTGTATGTGGGAATAAATGTTTTAAAATTTAAATGGCAGCCAACACATTTAAGCACTTTGTAAATTCACATAAATACAGGCATTGAATTTAACGCTGAGTAGTTGTATTGGCAAAGTTGCTTTTACAGATAACTTTGTATATATTAAAGAACACTTACCTATATTGAGCAATATGGAAAATTGTGTGGGAGTGCGTTCGTTAAAATCTGAAGACTGTTTTCCAACATCTTGCTAAAAATTCTCTTTATACTACTTATCAAGAGCTGAATATATTTGCACACTGGAATTACAGAATTTTCAATACTTTAAAAAGGAGAATGTGTAAACAGGATACGTATTCCTGTAATTTGTTTTTTCTTTATTCATTTTATTTATGCAAGATATTGCTGGAAGTTTTACCTTATTAATTAATTTTTTAACAAGAAATTTAAGCTACCACCTCAGTTCCAAAAGCTGCATTAAATTGTCAATTTAGATGACGCTGTTTCATTAGAGCACATTTCATTGTGATAACGATAAAATAATGAAACACAACCTATATTGCGTCGGTGTTCCAGTGATCCAATAGCGTTTGCTACCCTGCTGTCATCGGTAATCAGCTTCGCTTTCTCTTGTACGTCGTCGAAAAGCTTCAAATAAGAGTTTGAAGTACCGGTACATATATGGGAGTCTTTTTTCATTTCATTCAAGTGGATAAAGCATGTTAATCTAAAGCCTAATAATCATGTATCTCTCAAGATCTTAAAAACTAATATTGCATATCAAATTTTAAATCTTTTTGATACTAACACAAATGAATTAGGGTTTCTAAAAAATTGTTGTAGAAGAATTTACTTGAGGCACAAAGTAAATGCAAATTCCTTCTTTATCAAATACACTGATGCCTTATAAAAGTAATTTAAACAAATTGCAGTACAGTATAAGCCACTTGTAAAAAAACAACATAAAACACACATTCCGTTCTGTGTTATAAATTTATTTATTGTCTATTTGTTTGACACTGTATTTATCTTGCAAAAATAATATTTTATCGTGTTTTGATTTCACGACAATTTGGTGTTCACATATTTGTCTAGAAATACAAACACATATATTTTTATTCCACGCCATCACTCTGCCATAATCCTACAAGGCTATACTAATGTTCTAGCACATTGAGCAGCAAACACAATCAGAGTACAACCAAAAAATTTGTATCAAATACCGTAACGCCAGTGAAAAAGTCATTTCATTAAATTAAATGAAAAAAACAGTAAATAAAATTGTTATTCAGTAAAGAAAAAAATAAAAAATAAATTTTGCTTTGTGTTTGATGAGGCTTATATGCCAATATGTTTCTCGTAGGAATCAATAAAGCTAACATATAAAAATAATTTACAGCAGATCCTAATAAATATTGTCTATACATATGTTATATCTAGCTATGGCTGATTTCAATTTACTAACACTCATAAGTTGCTAGGAAGCATGCTACGGTTAAATACGTATTTTTGAAGATAAAAAGAAATTATTAACAAATACTTTTGCCGACCAAAAAAAAACACATTTAATAAAACATCAAAAGAAAATGTTTCTAAAATAATGATAAAATGTTAATTTATATTAACAAATTTTTTTTTAATAAATTAACAGTAAACAAATACAGCTACTTACAAACGCCTATTTGTAGCTTTACAAACCTTTTCCCAGAAATATACAATTATTACTTTTTGCCTCCTTATTATAATATCTATTTAATACGCATTGTTTACTCACACAAATTACGTTAAAATTATTTTTATACTTTTACTCTTAGTCTGGTGTTAAACAAATTTTAAAATAATAAGAAAAACACTACAGGAGGATGCGGAATATACTTAAATATTGACGAATTATACAACTTAGTATTATTTGCAGTACATTAACTTGTGAATTAAATAAGACTATTAAAGCAATTGTGGTTAATTAAAATGTTTAAGCCCATATAATAGAGCCAAATAGTATCTGTATAAAACAAAATGTGCATTAGATTGGTATTGAAATCGTTCTAAAGTGGCTTCTAATTCGAATGTCACGAAATGTAAAATAATCAAATGAACATGATGCTGCATTTAAAAGTGAAAAAGTATTATTTGAAGGCTATTGTTATAAAATGGTAATTGATTGTTATAAAACAAAAGTTTTAATTCAATTTGTTGATAGCGATTGTGCGATAGTTTCACATATTACATATTTCCACAGTGTGCATGTGTACGTATAAGTAATATTTATCTTAAGACAAAATTCCATATTAATCATACGTCTAGTGATGCAGAAATATCAATTAAGGTTTTCGCATCATCGCATCTCATAGCTTCTCTGCATTTTACGTTATTCTGCGATGTATTGATCTAACGATAAGAACATCATATGACTTTTGTTACAAGCGCACTATTAGAAATATTAGTCGTAAGTCGAACGAAATACATTTTTTAAATATATTATTTTAGTTTTTATAATCGTGTTTTTGTTTTAATTAAATATATTTGAGCAAGAATTTTCGCTATCGAAAATTAACAGCAAAGTTTAATAAATCATATGTCGCTATCAAAATATTATTTTTAATATGAAGTTATTAATTTACTGATCGTTTAATTTGGGTTTACGCACGCACCTATGATTATGTTTGTGCAGACGGTTGGACCAATAGAATTTTTCTGATTGCTAATCTTAAATATCGCTAGAATGTTGCATCTTATACTCTAATGAGAAAAAACATTTGTTTCCCAAAAAACATTTTAAACTCTGAATATTTTAGCGCTGATATTTAAAGGGAAATTCTACAAAGCTGAGAAATGCGTTAAGCTCGGGAATTGAGACATTACTAAAGGAATGGAAGATTTTATGTTATGTTAAGTAAGTCTCATATAAAAGGAAACCACAAGAATAAAAAAACTCAACACCAGACAACTCGTACTTTACCATTTGTAGGCAAAATAAAAACAAAACTGTTATACACAAACGAAAACCACTTACGAAGCTCAAATAAACAAACACTTGTTGCTTTTACTCACACCGGTCTACTTCCTATCCAACATTGCCTGCGAGGGCAGTTTAAATTTTCTCATTCTCTTGCGAGCCAATAGTTATCTCGTTCTCAAAATCGTAATTTCTCTGAGCCAATAACCTAAATACGAAATACTATTACAAATTATATTCACCACTACGTTTCTCAATACAATAATAAAAATACGAAGAGAGAACATGTGAGACACAACGACACATTTGGTCGGATGTATAGAAATTTACGACTATTTATTATTCATCCAAAGGAATCACAGCTGTGTTGTGTGTAGCGTAGAAACTTAACACGATTTCGTTTGTCAAATGCAGAAAAATTTCACGATGCAGACTTGAAAGGAAAAACTTTAGTTTATCATTCGCTCGAAAAGCAAGTGAACGTGTTGCGTGCGGAAAAGGAAATATACTTAAGTGATATAAAATTTTAAATTTTTATAAAATAAAAGCAAGAATAATAATATAATAATAAATTAATTGAAATGTATGCTGCACAAAGTAGAAAAAATCTTATCAAACTGGTGAAAATTCGTTAAAATTTGACATGCGATTTGTGTTTTTGAAGAAAACTAAACCGCAAAAATCCTTAAGTTAATTTGCATTTATGTGTGAGTTTTCCATTTTTTTATGTGCTGGTGTGTTCTAATCAACTTTAGTGCTGCCACAACATGATTTTAAATATGATAAATGTTTTAAACAGAATTTTATAAAAAATAATAAATAAAAATAATTTGATTATAAATTCCTAATGATCTCCCACACACGTGTTAAATGGTACTTGAAACGAGGAATAAATGTGCTTTAAATTGGTAAGTTCTTTTAGAAATATCTAAACAGAAATCTTGTTAAGGTTGCTATGATGTTATAAAGCTTCCAGAACTATAATTCAAATCATTTCTATTTGAAAATTCATTCACAAATTATTATAAATGAACTAAGTTCTCCTCTTTAACTCATTCAAGTGAAAGGTTTTTGTTAGGTATTCAATAATTCAATATCATATCTTGCCAAGCCTGGATAATTTTCTATTAAAGGTGCAAGTACGTGACTTTTCAAGTCAGTCAAATTTCTCGATAGACGTGTTAATAAACAACAAAAGTTTTTGTTTTTGAAACCTAGAAATTAAGTATAAAATAATTTTAAGCAAAAATGTAGAAGCATAAAACAATATATAAGAAAAGTGAGACTTAAACATGTGTTTAATTTCTAAAATCATGTCCAAATATCATGTTAACAAAATGAATGTTGAAGGGTTTTTTCCCAAATAATATGTTACAGCAAACACCTCATAGGAGGCAAGTGGGAAGTAATGAACGACAGTAATCGTTTTTTTAAACACTTTTTCATGTAAATACATACTTGATATGCATGCACGAATCTTGCTGAATTTATAAATATAATAAACCAAATTTCGGGTTTGCTTTTAAAGCAAAATAACACGCAGAAAATTGTTGCCATTACTAAAGGGCGTTTCTGTGAACTGAAGTAAGACCGAGATAAATGGTGATATTTTCCAAGAATATGGATTATTCGAAAGCAAATTCATCGCCATTTTTATTTATTAAATTTTAGTTTTAAAGCAAGTTCTACTAGATTTCACAATTCTTTACAAGAAAAAAAATTCAGGTCAAAAATCATAGCACTGTAGAGGCATTAATTTTAGTGCGGCAAAAAGCCACTACTCCGATTAGGCTTCCGAATTATTGTATTGATAAGCTCGAAAAACAACATTCTGAATGGCTTATATTAAAGAAAAAGAAAGCATGAATATCTTTTATCCAAACGATTTGCAACTAAAAATTTCAAGAGCAGTTGGGTATAGTGTTTGACATCGGCCATAATGATGTACTTGCTATGTGCAAAGTAGACGTATACAGAAAGTTTTTATTGGATCAGTGGACGGAACGTAAACAGATTATTTAATACGCGGACAAGAAATAAAACAAAGAGCTAGGAAGAATTGGTCAAAGAAAGAAAAAATAACAAGAACGACTTGAAGAAGAGAAAAAGCTTGACTTCGCTTCCATGATATCTTCAAATGTGACTGATTTTGCCGAAAATCAAACCAAAGAGCTGTACAATAAATCAACATCCCTAAAAAAAAGGAAATTCCGCACAGGCCTGCAAACTGAAACATCTGCAAAGAAATCGTTTATCTTTTTAAAATCGACAATTAAAAATACGGATATGAGGAAATCACCCGGACCTGATCGTATTACAGGATCAATGATAAAAGGCTTACCTAATTCAGCTGTGCGAATTTTACTTTACATATTTAATGCCATGTTGCGCGTCGGCTTCTTTCCATGCTCTTTTTAGATGCCCTACAGACCCATTAGCCTACTCTTAGTATTGTCAAAAATATTTGAAAAATTATTCGTCTCGAGATTGTCGCCTTCTTTTTTAAATGAAAAAAACGTTATCCCAGATCATTAGTTTGGCTTTTGAGCAAGGCATACTACTATTGAACAAGTCTATAGAATCGTTACCATTATTGAAAGGAAGCAATACAGTCAACTTTATTTATAGACTTTTCCCAAGCGTCTGATAAAGTCTGTTATGATGGGCTACGCACTAAAATAGCTCGGGTTCTTCCTAAAAACATCCACAAGCTTCTAAAAAGCTATTTATCATATAGAAGGTTTAAAGTAAGTTCACAGAATTAGCTTTCAAGAGATGGGAAAATAAGAGCATGAGTACCTCAAGGTAGTGTACTAGGCCCGCTACCCAAATTGAGTAGTTAAAATTCGTTCACATTATTATTACAATGAATTTGATTTTCCTTATTTAAATAACTTTAGTACTGTGAATATGAATTAATATCCACAGTTGCAGTATCATCTTTTCATCTGTATCAACAAAGTACTTAAGCACCTTTGTAGATGCAATATTTTTTTTTTGCACCTGAATAGTAAATGTTATATTTTGCTCTTGCTGTTGCTTTTATTGTAGCTGTTATTGTAGTAGCACTTTTTAACACACCGCTTGCTTTTTCATGCCTACTTCTTTTGTTTTTTTTTTCAATTTATTATTTCTTTTAGTAGTGCTCTTAGGCAGCCAACCAACCAGTCAGCTAACTGGTTGAATAGTCGGTTGGTCAGTCAATGTAAAAGAAATAGTAAAATGAAAGAGCAAAAAGTTTAGCTTTATATCGAAGCTTAAAAACTTTAATCCTAAAAATAATATTCTTTTTTATCTGAAAAAGTAAAGCCATGAGTAAAATGAAGGCTACTAAAAATATATTTTTTTCTGTGTTTGTATCCTTAGTCAGTGAATGTGGAGTAAGTAGCTTTTAACATTTACTGTTGGTTTGCTGTTTAAGGGAGGAATAGACATTTTCAATTCTTGGACTTATCCTTTCTATATATTTCTATCTATTATCCTGTAGTAAGCGTTGTTCAATTAGTTTGAGTTTAGTGTGTTATTTACTTTGCTGGTTTAAGCTTTCATTCTTCTTTCACTAATTCCCTAAGTAAGTTTTCTAATTATTTATAGCTGGAAGGCTAAGAAACTTTAAAATGAAAAGAACAATAAGATTACGGCTAAGCTCAGCTGGAATTAATTTCGGTATACTTTTTTTAAATATTCTTACAAGTTCTTATAAAAAATGTGAATTATAAAAAATGGTTATAATTAAGTAGTTTTTCACAGCATTTTTAAAATATTTACCTACAAACCATATAGATGACTGCTAGTTTTACATGAATCCGCCTGTAGATACAGAATTGTTAATGCAGTGTAAAATCTTACTTTCTTGCTTCTTTGCAGGTTCCGACTTGTGTTACGGCGACAATTTCGTGATGCCAGTAACTGAATGATCAAATAAAAAGGTACCAAATTTCCTGGATTAACTTTTTTCCCATTAATTTAACAAACCAATGAAAAATGCATTTAAAGAATAATAACATCATTTGTACACTCTGCTCCCTACTGTTTATCATCCTAAACTCAGGTAAGTAATTAAAGGATTATGTTATTAATACTTGTTCTCCATTTGCTGACTATAGTCGACTATAAGAAATTTAACAAGACTTAAAATATTTTTATTAAGGGGTTTTGTAAGACCATTATAATAAACTTTGGGCCAACATTTAATACTGAAATTAATCTTTACATAAACTCTTGTGAATGCAAAACTTTTAAGCTGTTTTTATTGGCTTTTAATACATTTTCGTGTAATAATTTAGGGACATATTTTTACTTAGGTTTGTTCAAGGACTTGCTTTTAATGCAATATTAGTTATATATTACAGATTAATGCAAATGCTTGATTTTTCCGATAATTTTCCTAAAACATAAGTATCCAGTATTGTCACTAAAATTCGTATTCTTAATATTTAATTTGCACCTTAAGAAGAAAATTCAGAAAATTAAGAGAAAATTCAAAATATCAAGTCCTTTTACAAGACAATTTATACCAAACATTGAAAACCCCTATTGAATTCTTGTAGTATTAAAGCAACAAATTATGAGAATTTGATAAGGATAAAATTAAAAATTTCAAGCCATTAAGACCCATATGTTAACGCAACGCTCAACGCTCTTATTTAGGTATGGCACTTAGAATTGTCATTGAATTACTTTTCATCGTAGGGGGTGACTAGTGCAACTTCTTTTCTTTTGTATGGGTTTCGATCCGGTTCTACGCTGGGATTATAACCTGAATTTATAATTTGCACTATGTTGTCAGTCAGACGATCACTGCTTTTGAAATGCATTGTGGAAAAAATGATTTGAGGGAGTTGAATTCGTGGACATTTGATTTAGTTTTTTTTTTTATAATGGAAATGACAGGTATTAAGTATTATGTAGTAACTTCACTCCTCATGCGTTAGTGCTCTACTAGTTAAGCCACCATAAACGAAAAAGCCTTCAAACTGGGCATTTACCATGCGAACACCTTCAGTTATGAAGAACTAATTAATCACTGACTTATTCTCATACATTAAAATCGCAACATGGTTGAATTGAACATTCTAATTTTTAATAAAATTCTAACAATAAACAAAGTACGAGGATTTTAGCTATACTTAATACTTACAATTCTTTTGGTGTTTAATAAAATTATGAGGGCGCGTTTATTTATTAAGAATTCGAGGGTTTCATCGTGTTCGTATCTCAGCAGCTGCCAATCAGTATCAATTTTTTTTTTTGCTTTTCTATAGTTCATTTGTGTGCAACCCTATAATTCAATTACAATATGTTGCTCCTAGCGTACGGTTATCTCAACCACGTTTTTTCTTTGCGTGTTGTGATTAAAAAGATACGTTATTTTTTCCACTCTTAAAAATACCTTGAATTGTTGAATTTTCATTTGGGTTTAATCATTTGCATTTTATGTAACGACTGTGACAAGGGCAATGGAATTTTAATAATAAAATCATAAATATTAAATGCAACAAAATATATATAATTTAAATTAAATTGTATTTTTAAAACGAATGATCAATTACAAACAAATCCGAAACTATTTTACTTAATTGTCATTCAAAAAACAACAACGATGTATTTAATTTTTCTTTATTTCATCAACCAATTTTAAACAAATATAAATGTTTTCGGTTTTTTTTTTGACAAATACAAAATGACCAACTGAGGAAATGTTGGAAACATTTTTAAATAATATAATTATAAAATAGATAAACAAAAAAAAAATAACAAAAACATGGTAGAGCAAAAACAGAAAAACAAACAAAAAGAATTTATTTATTTATGTGGTTGACATGCAAATTGAGTTTTTAAAATTGTTTTCCATCCGAACTTTATGCACACAACAAATTGTTGTTTACTTTCAGTATTTGCTTCCTCTAATGGCGCAACTGAAATTGCAACAAACCGAAGCACATCCATACATGTTCACAGTAGAAACTGTTTCTAAAAACTGTATAACTAAATTGTTTTGAAAACAACAAATTGTTTAATGTTAACCAAAAAATACTTGAATATGTAAAATTAATTAATTTCCATTAAATTCTTTTCATTTTAATTACAATTATTAAAATACTGATTTTTAAAAGCTCAAACGAATTAACTTTAATTTTTAAAATTTCTGGTGCCCGTATATGAGTAATTGTTAAATAAATAAAAACCACGAATAATTTACAATATTAACATAGAGAATTAGATAAGTAAATTAATTCTAATGTTTGCATTGACAATAAGGCATTAGGTAATTCTGTTTTAATAAATATTTTTCTAATTAACGTTTAAGTAATTAGAAATACGAAATAAAGGTTTTTAATAAAAACTCTCAAAACAATTTAGAGAGTTAGTTGCCTTCAATCGGTAATTGAGTAATCAAATTCGCCTAATAAACAAATAGTTCATAAACTTTGAATCCGGGATTTTCGAGAGCTTGTCAAAAATTTCGTCGTCATAAGGAACGACTCCTTGAAGGCTTCATTTAGTTGATCTAACAATTAAACTTTTTCCGCAGCTTCAATGATTATTGTCCTATTGTTCAGCAAGTTGAGAAGCCACATTATAACGAGTGGGTATATTCTCTTCTTGATGATCCCTTCCTCAATATATCTGAAACTATCATTACCAAAAGTCCAGTACGTAATCATACAACGCGTTTTCGATTCTGAGCGTGAGGAGGGTAAAGCCGCTTCAGTTTATTTGGCTTATTGATGAGCGTATGGGGATAAACTCCATATTTTCACGCTTGTCCTAAATATATTTTCCTAATCATTCATACTGTGTTCACTTAAAATTTGGTTAAACAAAATTCGTATTTTTGTTTTAGTGTTGCTTGCATAACAGCTCTGCCTCTGCTTGACATACTTTCCCAGAACTCAATTCACCAACCTAGCGTTTGCATGTGCAATTGTGGATAGATGTTCAGTACTTGATTGAAATTTTCTTGAAATAAATTGCATATTTCGATATAATGTTGACGCAATAAAGTCTGCTGTAAACTTATCGATGACTGTATTGACGTGCATTTTACCTTTTTCCCCTAAGCTTGTTGCCTCCTCTTCAAGAGCAATTGTAAGTATTTTTACCTGGAATAATAGCATGCCTGTTTGAAATTACCAACATTCAACTACTCAGTGTCTGTTCGTACCTCAAAGCTTATGGGTGATGCCCCATAATATTTCGCACAACACATACACACATAAATACCTGCTAAATTCATCTTTTGGGCATATGGCGAATGATGAATATTTAACTCAAACCCTAAACATACAAACGAACACTCATCTAATATAAGTTTCTATAAGTTGATATAAATATTATATATAATATATGTTACGATTTACAAGTGCAAGGGAAGAAGCAAAGAGAAAACAAAACCAATCATATAGAAATGATCGAAAATACATATTTTTATAATTAAAATCATCATCATCATCATCATCATTATGGAACAACAGTGCAGTTACTTGCTAACCATTCATGGGTATTATAATGCACTACTCTACACTTCGACACTAACCATTGCCTGCATACTTGTGTATATGCATATTGTGTGCACACTTGGTAAAAACCTTTGATGTGCTCCAAACTACTCGCAATATTATTATTCTGTGCACCTCAAGTCGCAGTGTGCATTTCAATACAGACAAACAAACATACATATTTATGAAAACTACAACAGAAAATTGAGAAATGTATAAAATTTTCTATTACCTCTGCCCAGGTTTCCTTACGTAAAAGTAGCCGAGCATAAATGTGGTGCTACTGTATGTGAGTGCCAGTGGTAAATACATTTATATTGAATGCCATATTACTGCTAATGTGTGTACGTGGGAGTGTTTGTAACCTTAAGTCTGGCACTAAAGTTTAATATTTTTATTTGTGCGGTTCTCTTTATGAAACTGCTCACTTCATAGTTGTTGCTGTTTAATTTGTTATAACTATACTTGCTGTTGCTGTAACGGACCTTCAGAATTTCTTCCAGGCTTTTGACTCCAAAAGAAATTCTATTTCAATACTTGCATACAAACTCTGTGCATTTATGTGCGTGTGTGTGTGTGTGTCTGAGTGTAATTTTCCTTAATATTGTTCGTTCTGTTTTAATCGTAGATGTGTGTAGATGTGACACAGCTGCAGTTGACACGTTTTATAACACGAACTGGTTTACACTGCTACTATAGTAGTTACACAATTGTACATGCAAGCAAAAACTCAGAACTCTTTAACACAATTTCTTCTCGTTGTTGTTGTAGCTTCCACTGTTGCTGTTGGTAAAATTGATACGACATATTTGTGCTGGTATCATTTGCTAGTAGTGCTCGCTGGTTGATGTTGTTGCTCTATATTTAAAATCATTATTTTGGTTTTGGCCTTTATTCTAGGCATTAAAGAACCCATTCATGGCTTGCAAATGAATACGAAAATGTGTTTGTGCAAGTGAATGCTTCTGGGTTACTAGTGTTGCATGCAGCAACATAATTAAAATGACAATCATGACGACGGTAACAACATTTACTGTAAAGTCAATGACGAGGTTAACTGAGGAAAATTTATTTACAGACTTGATGTTTATATTATTAGGAGCGTAAGAATATGTCGGTTGAAGTGGAATCTTTTTACTAGAAGCAAAATATGTTATCAAGGAAATATTTCATGAGCAGATATCTATTTATAAAAGGAGTTTTCGTGGAACTCAGTACAAATGAATGTTATAATAAACTATTTTGCGTGCAATTCTCAAGAAATTTAGAAAGCACTCACAGTTTTAAATTAGTTGTAACTTAAGTATGTGCTGAAACAATTAACCAATCAATATATAATAATATTGAAACTATTAAAAATATTTTTAAAAATAGCTATCGAAGACGACACTCCAACAGCATTAATTTCACAAAAAGAAATATTGTGTACATTTAATTCATACACTCTTAAGATATCTTTTGAATTTCTTATGTCATAATTTCAGCTGCTGTAAAACTACCTTCACGTCGCGAAAAAACATGGTTGAGGTAATGATTATTTTTTATGGTTGTAAATAAATCATATTATTGTAGATAAAAATATGGTCCTGATAGAAGAGCAAAAAATTATTGTTACTATGTGACGACACGTACTCGCTGGTTGCTGGGGTAGTCTCAGCCGAGTCCAGGGTCGTTTTCCACAGAATAAAAACACGGGGAATTTCTACTTAACGTTATAATCCTCCTTTATTGGTCTTCTCTTTACACAAAATCTACACAGATCTCTTGTGTGATGTGTACTCGCGTGGTGACTTCTCTCGCGGCCAGGTTTCTCTGAGAGTGTGGAATTTGCCTTCTCTCGCACCAAAACCGAGAGATTTGTAGCGGAAGAATGTCCCACTCTCCGCTAGGATCTCCGGCACGTGGTCAGGAATCAACTATTAGTAGAGTATCCTCCCACCAATAGTAGTTTATGGATGCTGCGAAGGCTTGACCAACTCTTCGGGAGCGGTGAGTTTGCGACCGTACACCACTACCCAGAGAATCTATCGAAGGGTACCCCACTGCGATAGAACCTCCGGCGTATACAGGCTTCTGTATTGGCCCCACCAATAAGAGGCCTGGGTGCGACGCTGATGCAGCGAGCTCTTGGGTGCAGTTAACCTTGGCTCAACAAGAAGATCCTCCACTGAAGCGGTAGCCACGCTCCAGTATTGGTTGCTTCCAACAAACACTACTTTAGTACTTATATTAGAGCAGGTACCCCGCACTCTAATAGCAGTTCTTACCGTAGCGCGAGCTGCTAGCTAACTAACTCGTTGTTTAACGATCACTCGTCTTTTATACTTGTTTGCTTGTACACACATGAGTACACATATACTCGTACTAACACACAACATGAATACACACTGCATGTGGGCGTTCATACACAATTGACAACATATGTTTGTCAGACGCAGTGCTGTATTAATGCGTGTAAATCCGTTAAATTTAAATTCAAAACTTAACGAGAAATGATAGTATAATAATAATTCTTTCAGGTAAGTAACTTATGATAAATACAAAATAGAAATAATTCATGGTAATAAGTAAATAATTCATCTAATTAATCCAATGACAATAATAATATGAAATAATAATAAAATAATACTTCATTGTAATACAAAAAAAATAATAATAATTCATAGTAGTTGTTGCTGGTACGTTTAAAACAAGCCCGCGACTTTAATCGTTACAGCTATTTGGTAGCGGCTAAGGTACGAGAAAAGGCGACTAAAGTCAATTAATAAGCACACTCATATTTTGTTTAATGACCAAACGAATTTTACATATTATGTCTATTAGGAACATGTTATGATGAAATTTATTTTATTGCTTTTGTATAGTTAAAACCCTGCATTTGTGGTTAGAAGTTTATTAAAAATTGTATTGTCCAACCGAACCACGTTACAATTAATATAAATGAAAATCATTTAATTATTGTATGTAAACAGTAACTTGTTTAACGTAACTACAGCAATAGATTGCAAAGAATATAAATTAATTGTCGTGACCATGTCACAACCATGTTTACGTTTGTCATTAGTCACTTAAAACTCGTATTGACGAGCAATTCTTGTTAATTTATACATGGGAATGTACTTTCAGTATCTACAAAATTATACTTTCATATAGAAATATGTTTAATATAGTATTTTTTAGCTTTATAACTCACACCTTCAAAGTAAATCTTCAGGTGGAAAACAAATAAATTCAGTTCATAATTCTTTATAATTTGTATGAAGAAAAGTTAATTAGATTTACGAGAGTTACCTTGTGGTAATGCTTATGATATGGATTTTACACGAAACCCTACAAAATATGTAAAAAAAAATTTATGCGAAAATAATTTCCATTCAACTAAAAGTAGAGTTCCTTTGAAAACTATTATTATTATCTCTTTTCTTACATCATTATAAATAGCTAGGTATTGTAATTGTTGTAATAATTCCACACTTTCAATTACACATGATTGGAATTGAACATATCTCGTCATCATTATCGCACTCGTAATAATGAAAAGTGCAAATGAGTAGTTTTTGTGTGTGTGGTAGTTTTAGCAACCTGAAACAGAAATTAATTAACATTTGTATGTGACTGAGATTTTAAGTTACATAACTTCTGATAAGACAACTCTAATGAAGTATTGTGATATGTTTTGCTCCGTATTTATGACAACTAAATTGTAAAAGTAATTGATGGAGGTTAAAACATGCTCTGCATATAATCAGACTTCTTTATTCTCTTTAAATATTATGTTGATGATATATGAAAATACATAAGTTTTCTTTTTATAAACCACAATTAATGGTAGTGAAAGATCAGCTTAGACCTCAGTCATCTTTTTTATATTTTGAAATTATTAAAAGGCGATGCTGTAAACGTGAAAGTACCAATACTTACATAAATGCGCATTTATATTCAATATGTGTGAGTTGAAAAATAATTATTTTCTTCCTTAAGTTTACAAAACATCAAAGGAAGTAAGTTTGTCGGATATGCAATATTTTCGCACTTCAATATTGGCCGTATGTTTATTTATCATACTTAAACGAATAACTTGGCAAAGGAAGCACAATCTCCAGCCACTCCAACATGAACATCATTTAAAAAATTACTACCCAACTGACAAGCTGAAATTTCACGCACTGCAAACTATTTTGAAAATGTAATGGCGAATTTGCTAATTTCAGTAGCGAACATATGGGGACTTGGGTAGAACAATACTGCTCATTCTTGTCCAGCGAAATATAAATACAACGCGTAATCAGTAGCTTAAATATGAATAAGGTATTTACGGAAATTAAGTGCAAGATTACTGTTTAATTCGAAGACTCCAACGAGCAGTGGGACGTACTTGAAGAGGACGTAATAATCAATACAAAGTGTTTAGGAAAAAAAATAATTAAATTGTCTCATCTTTGTGTTGCTCTCTCTCTCTCTCTCTCTCTCTCTCTCTGGCGAAGAGCGTATGTGAGTGTAGATTCATAAAACAAAATAGAGATGGTTTCTTTCGTTTCTTTAAATATAGTGGAATCCCCAAGGGATTAGTTGGAGCCAACTAAAAGGGGACTGATTGATTTTTAATTATAATGAATTTCAGTACAAATGAGTTGGTCATCAGAACATTTTTAATGATTAAGCAATTTTAAAAATTTTATACACATTTATAGATTTTCTTGCGGAGGGCAAAGATCTCTTTATATTTTTTTATTTCACACGCATTTATTTTTTACGGGAGCCTTCCGTTTCTTATTGTTTTATTTCAGCAATTGTCACAAAATGTGTAAATTATGATTTTTAATTATTATTTTATCAGCGGAAGTTTTCAACTCTTTTTAAGAACTTTAAAAGTACAATGAATGAAAAATAAGTGAATAAAAATAATAAAAAATAAAAGCAGGAAAAAATCTCCTTGATGTACAATAAAAAGATTATGCGATTTTAACGATACGAGCACAATAGAAACCCAATATGTACTAGCAACATATTCAGGCAATGTATCCTCAATGTTCTACAACTTACGAGTACAATGTTAGTTGCAGGGATTGCATGCAGCACGCTCACGAAAACTATTAACACAAACTCACGGACTCAACCATAAAGAAGTATGTTGTATGAAGGTATTCTCATGTATAAGGATGTGTATTTTTTCTGTTTACCGAATTGCCGTAATCTTATATATTGTAGCTGTTGTTGTTGCTATTAAAGCAATGAATAAAAGAATGCGGTTTGTAAATATTTCACTGAGCCTAACAAGCACTCAACCAAGCAGGCACATATAGTAAGGGATTGAGAACAACTACTGATATATTTCGAGATTTTCTCGGAAGCAAATACCGAAAGGCTTATTTTAAGTAACGCTCGACAGCAACATACTCCAAATGGCAGCAGAATAAAACAATTTTCGCTTAATTTTTGAATGAGAACAATATTTCATAACAAGTGTAAGTAGGTTGCCTATCTAATTGCCGTTGTCGTTATTACAACAATTCTTAAAATATTCTTGTGGTTTTTATTATTTCACTTCTAAATTGAAGCAGAGATTTTATGAGACTCCAGCAAAATGATTTAATACTATTAAAAGTATAAACAATTTCATTGAGGGAAATTCGTAAGCACAAAAAAGCAATTCTGCAATGAATACAGTGAAAGCCGACATAAGCGGACACTAACCTACCAGATAAGTTAAGTAGGAATATTTTCTCTTAAATTATTTACTAAAAGTTGTCACTTTAACTACAAATAATAAAAGATGTCCTGAATATATTTTAGTTTTCATTTAGTTTGTGCTTTTGTTAGGCATTGTTTTGCATATTAAGTTAAATCGTGTGATCTCCTTAAATAATTTTATTTGCTCAATTTGTTTTAGAGGGTCCTTATACAATGTTCAGACATAGAAATTAATTGGGCCAATTAAATTATAGACATTAGTGTTAGCAGCACATATGCAATTGAGTTTACTCAATTAGCACTTGCCAGCTAAAAATGAGTTTATTTTGTTCATGAAATTTACTAACCGTCAGTTTCACCAATTCTTTTCATTTTTGTATTTTTTTATATGTATAAATTGAATTTGACATACGGCAGTTGTCAAATGTAGTTGTACTAGTGGAGCTGCCATCCTGTAATGTGCCTTGTCATGGTATAAAGTTTCTTCGTGATACTGAACAGACAACTGGAAATTGTACTCAATTAATGGCGCAATTAAGTACTAGCTTTTTAATTTATATATTTCTTTTATTGAAAATTGAGCTCAAATAAAATTTATTAATTGCGGATTTTAGGTGCATTGCTGAGCATTATATTATCCGATGATGTTGGGTTATAGTCCAGGACGATTTGTTGTTACCCCTTTTGCGCTCACATTATACTTCCGATTTTGACAAAAAGTGAAAAAGTATCTTTTTAACGGCATTTATTTGCACATGTGCACAATCTATGTTTTATAAAAATCTGTTCGACATTTAAGTGCTAAATCTTGATACTAATACTTGCGCAAATAATACCCAATGTAGGTTCAAAAACAAACAAAACATATGTACGCTAATCAAGTGGTGTGTGGCGTAGCTATGTCTGGCAAAACAAGTGTTTTTTTTTTTATTCACAACGATTTTTTTTTTTTGTACCAGAATTAACTTGGTTTTGGTCAGTTACGCACATTTTGTATTGGACCGTCCCTATGGGGTACTGATAGAGGACAGGTATGGTCGTGAAAAATGTTAGACGAGAAAAATCAAAGTGGGTGCATTCTCTACTTCACCTTCCTAGGAGGCACCATGGAAGCATAAGAAATCATTTTATACAAAATTTTACAAAAAATAAAATAGTGGTGGCCGCCTTAAAGCTGAAAGCATTTCATAATGTTTCCATATTCCACGCACCTGAAAGTAAATTCATTTTCTTCACGTATAGATTATTTTACAGTTGTGAACGAGTGGTTGAGCTTATAGTGCACGGGGTAGAGTATTTTTCTGCTAAAGAGAGAGGAACGGTTGTAGAAACTGTCGTTGAGTAGGGCTTTTATTGCAAGTTTTTAGCACAAGTAACGAAGCCAATCATAAAGTCGATTTTAATTTATCGATCAACATTTTTATTCATTCCAGTTTATGTAAATAAGCTACAATTGCCCCCTACTACTTGTAAACATTTTGTGGGAATGTTGTTGACAAATTCGAATATTGCTTTTCCTATTGAAAATAAAACAAAATAATTGTTCAAGTATCATAATGTTAATTAGGAAATCTCATTAATCTATTCGTTTGTGCGCACACACAAAGTGTTTCTTTAATACAAATTAGTCAAGTAATATCAAGAAATTTACAAAGTCACACATACACTTGTACTGTAAGCACACGCGTACACACATTTACGAACTTGTAAGTTTATCTTTAAATTAAACTCTGTGTCTATGAAAATTTCACAGACACACACATCCACACATATAATTGTATGTACATCTGTTTATCGTATTGATAAACTTAGTTGTAACTACATCGCAGGCATGCCACATGTGTAACTTGATTAATTTATTAATTAACAAGAAGCATGTCGGATTCATCCTGATATTATTTAGGCAAATGCAACAAATTAATGCCAAATTATCCATGAAATTACTGTTTAAAGCCTGAGAACTTGTTTTATGGATCACATACATATAAGTTGAGAATTTCTTGAATTAACCTCATAATGGTTAATTACATTGTAGCTATTCTTTTCTTCTGACTCTCATTAGTATTTTCTATATGTTTTTTTTTTTTAAATGAAAAGTTCCGACACCTTAATTGCAACTTAACATCTTAACTTAACTCTGTCTTAAGTTATATAAATTTTAAATTAGTAGGGCACCAGCTCTACAATCCATCAGCAGCTGTCACTGACACTCACCATGATCGACGACAGCTTGACTTCAGTGGCTTTTTAACTTCCTTTGCGTTCTTGAGCACCCACAGGGAAGCAAATTATTTGGTTATTTTATAATGGCTTTGCTACTGAAACACACAAAGGCGGAAGGAACAAAAGCATGATAAGCTCAATTGCTTCATACTTAATAGTTGAGGTTTTACTTTTTCTATAAAATAAGAATTGAATTGAGGTCGTATTAGGTAAAAATATGATTTCGAAAAGTTCTCTGATGATATGCACAATACATGATGTATTCATTTGTTTATTTATGTCGTTTCAAAAATTTAATACAAAAGTTCAGTAGGGATAAGATTTTGAGATACTGATATAAACGGTAACCGCTGGTATCGAAATTCTTTGCCGGATGATTCTCATCATATTTCAATTGAAATCCCCCTGCTTAATAATTTTTAATTTCCTGTAGCAAAAACAAATAAAAAGTATAAGAAATTTTTCTTCAAAAAACTAATGGCATTTTCGTTTCTTACATAAAATATTCTTGCTTAACACGCCTTTAATATTTGGAGCTTTACAGATTTTTGTATTGCTTTTTGGCGTCTTTATGGGAAAAATTTTAAAAACCACTTTTTGTGTATAACAAAACTTTCGAGTATCACAAAATGTGTAAAATTTTTCTAGAAATGAAAACTTCAATACCATCGCTGGGTAAATGAGCTGTGAAATATTACCAATTGGCTTAACATAATTTTGACCTGTAACAAAATCAATAGTCCTACAGTTGTTAAGGCTATAGACCAAATGTTATACAAAAATGTACCTCCACATGGAACATTGCATTCTCCAAATTCTGATCGTCAATTTTGCAATTACCTGAATCTAAATTCTCTAGCAATTATTCGTTATCTAGGAAAACTAAAATAATCTTTAGAGAATAATTTTACAAATATACTATTCAGAAACTAGTAACACCAATCATAAAACCCAAGAAGTAACACAAGAGCAGTTATATACTCTTGTTGATAAAACTGAAAATAGACTAACCCTCAGAGGCCCAAAGGCAATACTAAACCCTGAAAATGAAAGCAAAATGTTTATTAAAAGAAATTCCAAATTACATTTTATGTTTACGGAACACAAGGTCAAATAAAAATGTAGTTGCAGGAAATTGTGTTTACACACGCCTTTAATAAGCCAGCCAACATAATGAACATTTATTTAGTTGAATATCAAAGAAATAACCAACAAAAAAAAAGGAAATTTCGCTGAGTTTTTAAAATTATAAAATAAATGAAATGTATGCATATTAATCCACCGGAACAGGAAATATACAACACAGAATTTAATATCCGGTTAAAATAACCCTAAATAATAGCAGAGCCCCAGTAGTTACTTTTTGTACAAGTTCTTTTCTTTAGTTAGAGAAATTATTATTTTTTTTAACAAAAAACAAACCTGCACAGATAAGTAATTAGTTTTATAGAAATGAAAGATAAAAATCATTTTGCGTTTCACTTATAAGCTTAATACTTTTTTTGCTCTATATTGAAACATTTTCTTTGTTTATATTTGTACAAAGGCAACATCAACACCTCTTACGATAGTGGCAGGTTTATGTGCGAGTTAGTCAAGTAGGGAAAGGAATTAGTTTTTTCTTTAGCAAGTAAACTTTTTAAAAAAACATTTTGCTTCGACACGTAAAGAAAAAATATTTTCATATTATTTTCCCTGCAACAATATAATGTTGTAGCAAACATAGAAAGGTTATTTGAAAGCGTATTAAACATTTTTAAATTTATTATTACTTTAAGGCGGCCTCATGAATATAACGTGTAGCCTCGTGACTAGCAAAAATAGTTCCACGCTTTTTATTAGTCTCGTAATAATTATGACTTCTATTTTATCCGGAACTATTATCCTGCTGCCTACGTGGATACGTGAGCGTGCTGCCACCGCAGGTCAATACCATAAAATACGTGCTGATGTATTTCCTGTTCTACAAATTTTTCATTATTTTTCCAAGCTGAGCATTTACTGATCATCATTTAAAAGCACTTGGAAAAGATTAGTGTTCTACTCATCTTATCGAAGACAGCAAAACACGGCCAGTTCCAGACAGGCTCCGATGAGCTAGGTTGGGTAAGCTTAAGGCCACACTGACTGCTGTTCTTTTATTGATCATTCTAAGGCTATTCGATATACATTTATAAGGATCATTTAGCCTGTAATTGTTCTACCTTTGGACAACATACTTGATAGGCATAGGTGATCACTGGTTCAATTATGGTTTTGTATGAACACGTCGTTAGTATCCCGCATACGCCCCATGGTTTATCATAGATATTTTGAGACGCCCAAGTTGCTCTTAGGGGTTTATTTGTTATGTAAGTGTTAATTTAAAGTAAGCAAGCATTCGTTGGTTTCAGTCGCCTGTGTTCGTACCTCAAAAACGTCCAATCATTGTTTACAACCATAAAATTCAAACTTAATATGCTGCTCTTAGATTTTGGTTACCCAAACAATGTTTGCGTTCAGTCTTAAAAAATCAAATTTTTAAATGTTTGCAACTTGCTAGTTGATATCCTCTAGCAAATTTTGTACATTTACAGAACTTATTAAATAAAGACTGTTCCAATTCTTTTTACAAATACATTTTAAAAAGAACTAGCCACACTTTGAAAGTATTTTGCTATTTTAGAATCTTGTGGTACGTAAATTTCTAATAAGCTTGAACTTCATAAAACTTACATATAGAAAGTTGTACGCGACATATCCTACCTAGATGTAACTGGCTCATACATGTTTCTGTATTAATTTCCAACTACAAGTATTTAAGTACACCAGCATAATAAAGTGATTTATTACTTTAAGACTCACCCATACATTGGAAACACCTACAACCATAAATCTACAGCTATGAGGGGCTGTGCTGATTGGTTACTAATTGTTGTGTTTTTGTTAACCTTAATTTTTGCTTCAAGAACTGCATTTATGTACTTTTAGAAGTATGTAAGTAAAGGTTAGAATGTGAAATAGAAAAAAAAAACTTTTGAACTGGGTCAAAGGAATAAACTCAACAGATAAATTGGAATTCCGTAATAACACGAATTGAAACAAAATTAGCAAGAAAGTGTTTTTTAATAACAGAATTTGATACCCAGAATTCCTTGTATTTAACGAATATGATTGTGTATGAATACGCTATTAAATAATGAAAGGAAATTAAAGTAAAAATTCGTTTGATGTGGTTCATTAAAACTTGAATACTTTTGTTTTGAACTCTTTTTAAGACCCTCCTGCTGAGCTTAGTGGTAACAAAAAAATTATAAGTCGACGAATTAATAATTAATAATGTGATCCAACAAGTTGAGAAATTATTAGTTGATATTATTCAGAAAAAATAATCGTTTAATCTCTTCTCAAATGAGTAATAAATATTCTATTAAACTTTCATAGTTCGCTTACCTACCCAAGAAACAAACAACGAACAACATCAACAACCAACTGGAACAAACCGATTGCTGCAGTGTTTTGCCAAACATTAAAATTCATTGCCTGGTGAATGGTTTTTCACACCCATACAAACGCGAATAATTAACACCAGCAATAGCAGCAAAAATAACGACAAGCAGGTACTTTGCCGCATCCATAAAGGACACAAATACGAAAAAAGAATGTAAGCGATACAACAACATGCAAACAATTGTTAATACCACAGCAAGTCAACCGTAAAAAATCAGTTTAGTTAAAAATAACAAACGATTTATATCGCAATAGCGACAACAAAAACAAATAAAAAATTGAAAGTTTTTCCCATTATGAACAATGACAATTTTTATGCAACAAAAACACATTTAGATTAAAAAATCAACAACAACAACAAAATGTGATTCGAGAAATAAACTACATAAAATATTCGGTAGTTTGTTATGACACACAAAAAAGCAGTAGAAACTCCCATTTCTCTCTCTCTACATGCATCGACGTATATCTGTATACATATGGAGAGATTACGAACACTCACAGAACAAATAAAAAAACACTTTAATGAAATTGCTCCCTGGTGGAATTAAGACATTAATGACAGTCCACGGAGGCCAAACAAACAATGCCGGCATATAAAAACACACATTTATGTAACGAAACATATTTAATTGAGTTTCTGGTTTTTTATTATTTTCAGTTTCATGTTGCATTCAGTAACAGACAGGACACAGCAGCTGCGTTAAATCTTGTATCATATATTTAGTAGCTACCGGAACTGATTTTTAACAGAAATTAAAATTTTTTACATGACTTTTTTTCTTCTAACAAGAAATCTGAAGGGCACTCGGCGTGCATATTAAAAAAAAAAAAAAATATTTAATATATAAAAAACGAAAGCGAGCGAAAATGAGAGAGAGATTGCATATTATGCGACTACATGTGGCGGTGTAAACAGATCCCAAAAGACTCTAAACATTTTCATTTATACATCCAAATGTCTTTTTATCAGAAATGCATGGTGCGCAATTTGTGCGGATGTATTGGTGTGTGAGAATTTGTTTCTCTAGTTAAAAAATTAGTCAGTTGTTAAACACAAGTACATTTCTTCTTTTCATAGAAATATGTTCCTGAATTAGGATCGCCAGAACAATTATCAATAATTTTAGCCTTAAAAAATAAAAAAATCAATAACACGTGAGAGGCCGAAAATGTACTTTTTAACTTTACCTTTTTGAATTCGCTTTAGCATCGTAACTATTTATTATATTTGCATTAAAACCAAGTGGTTTAAGTAGTGATCTTAACTTTCTTGTTAATAGTCCATCCGCAAAAATAAATCAAATAAAAGAATTTTCAAGTCTACCGAAAAGGTTATTTTTTATTGTATCAACCATATTAAGGACAATATTCCCCGGCTAGTATATCGTTAAATAGAAACAGGATCAATTTGAAGTAACTGAAGCGCTGAATTAAAATCAGTTCCTAGTTTTTTTCTACTATGTTCAGATCTTTTAATTGAAATGGGTAATATGACCGCCTTAATAGGGTGGTTAGACGATTTTCTTCATGCAAAATTAAAAAGTGTTGCTTTGTTTATCGAAATCGGGAGAGATGTTCTCTGACTTTGACGTAACTGATTTTGACATAAAATAATTTTTTCTAAACTTTTTATTCTAAATATTAGAAATAAATAATTTTCCAACAAAAATAAAGTAAAATAATCAAAAGGGAAAATTGAAAAAATTTGGATGGAAATAATCATTCATTATAAGAGGAATTTTATTATTCCTGATTCGGTATTCCGTCATTCCTTCGATGCAAACTCGTTGCGGCTCTGTGCCATTTCAGTGTCCTTTTTAATTTTTTTTTTTTATATAAACTTTTTTGGGGAATTTCTTCACGATTGGAGTTTTAAGGTAAGGGAAAATAGTTGGGAGAAAATATTTTCGATAGGGATGATTAAATATTTAAATTAAATTAATTGAAATGTTTTCTTTATAGCTTACAACAAACGCATTTCACTGATACTTAAAGCGATTTTAGTTAGAAATTAGATAATTTAATTTAATAGAAATAATACTTCAATAGAAATTTTTAACCATTAAAATGATTCCATATTCAAACTTGCGATTTGAAAGAACTAATAAAATTGTCCACCGTTGCATAATATAAAGAGTTGCATTATATACTGCGGTGGCCTTACGAATTCGGTTTCTGACAACCAACCGAATCCAACTGATTTTCTGATTGATACAAAAAAACTACATTATTAATTTAATAACAATCATATTGCGTAACACTTGTACAAAAATATTTTGTAATTAAGCTCTCTCGCTCTGAAGTCAACCACTATAACTACATATTGAAAGTTAAAATTTTGTCACATATGAATACATAAAAATGTTAAAATTATTAAAAAAAAATAAATAAAATATATACATACGAGTACATAACAAGCCTTTACGATTGAGTGTAAATGTATTGCAAATTATATTGACACCCGCACAAAAACCAAAAGTTTAATTCATTTATACTTACTTATGTATACACACATACATGGTTGCATATACATAACACTTAATATAAAAAGTAAATGTTATGGGTAAAAGATCTACATGCATACATATGTATATACAAGAATCCGAATATAAATATGACAATTTAATGCGGACACATGAATAAACAAGCCTGTGCAAAATGTTTTTATTTGCAATCGATGAATAGCTTTACTTAAATTTACATATGTAGAGTGGTTTAAAAATAAAGAAACCATCATTGCTACAGCAAAGAAAAAATAAATAAATAAAAATATTCCTGACAATATTGAAGCAAAATATTTTATGAAATGAAAATGAAACCAAGCGATATATTGAATTTCTGCTCCAAGAAATACTCTCGTATGCTTAAATTTATCTCAATGTAAAACGATGTTGGGAAGAACTTCCTATAGAGTCCTTTGTTTTCTTGTGAACGTGTTCATTTGTACGTATCAATGTATAAAAGTAGCTTTTGTTTGACTGGTAATAAATTGTACTACATATCCTGTCACATTTTTATTGATGTTTAAGACAAAAAGTGCAGGATTAAAAGAATTATTATATCCTGCAGCATATTTTAAATGCTCTTATGTGCAATCACTCTGGTAAAATCGTTCGTAAGAGATAAAATATTGTGGTGGTTCCGTGTTGGATAATATAGAAGTATTTTTCCAGCTTTCATTAAAGGTCTGCTTCTTTTTATACTTACTTGGTATTGTACGAAAAAATGCTGTTTTGTTTACGATGAATGGAAACTGGGAATAAATATTATAATGGATAAAACTCAATTTATAGGACTTTAACAAACCAAGGAAACTGTGTCAAATATTTAGCGGCAAGCCAGTCCTTTTTCAAGCTTAAGTCTAGTGGAACTAGACATTTTTTTTTTTCATTTTATAAATATTTTTGATTAACTCAACTTCTTAGATTTTTGTAAATGACTTCGAAAGAACGCTTCCACTTATATACGTGTCTGTTAAAGTTTTGCTTTTCTTTCCTGACAACTACCTTCCGTGATGATCAAAGAAACCAGAAATATTCTCCAGTATTTTAAGAACTTTAGATATGCAGAGAAGACTTGAAAATATACTCTCTTCGTACCTTCGTACGAGCACTACAAAATAAATCCAAATCTCTATTATCACTGCAAATTTCCTTCAATTTTGATGCTTGGAATTCCCGGAATTCGTCTAGACGTGGTAATGTTGTTCTAAATGTTTACAATTTCCTGATAACTTGTGTGAACTTATAGGTGTTTTGTTTTTTGTTATTTAAGCACAGCACTATCTCTACAGTGGGCGTCAATGGTATTCGTGTTCATCAATTCTGGAACTTTCTTTATAGTGACCTTCCCAAGTATTCGTACCATTTAATTCTTACAGGCAAGAACACTTGTTTACACTTATTTTTGCAGCAATATTTTCAGTGTTGTTCTGTACATGACCTCGAAAATAATAAGCAATTGCACACTTCTGGCCTCCCTGATGCTGAATTACGCCTGAACTCAATTGAATTTCGAAGATTTTTTTTATCTTGTATCAATCTTATAAATTTATATATTTTTAACCATGAAATCTCTCAAACTATATCTCGTTTAAATTATTATGGTCTTAAATTAATTTTATGTTTCATTCCGTCTCCATTGTCACTAATAAAACTTAATTAAAATATATTAATGTACAGAAAATTAATGTATGTTCTTGTCGTTTGTATTAAATTAATTTTTACTTAAAAGCAATCAGTGTGTTCATTTTAATAAATATTGATTTTTTTCCTTGTCCTTTCGTTACTACAGCATGCAAATACCTCCAGGATACTTGTTGCCATACATTAAATTATGTTAATCGCAAAAGAGATAAAATTTAATTTTAAATTGTCAGAATGCAACCAAATACGACAACAAAAACAAATACAGGAAATTAACTGTGTTGCGATTTGTATGGCTGAAAACCGGAATACTATGTGTCAGTACATGAAAAATACTTTTTTATTTTATTCTTTTAATTTAATAAATTGGAAAACTTAGTTGTTTCAGCAGATTTAAATCAAATTTCAAATATTATTAAAAAACAAAATCTAAATTCCCTTCTACTTATTTATGGTATGAGAACAAAGTTTGTGCATATAAAATCTTTTGTAGGAAAATATACGAGTAATAAAAGAAAAGTACTGAATAAAAAAGGCTAAAAATTATATAGAACTTGTTAATATTTCGATGTTGCGGTTATAATGGAACCGAGTCCATAAGTACAATTTAGAACTAAATCTAAAAATTTTAGTAAGTTTTTTCCTAAAAGAGAATCATTCAACACACATACGCACCGTAGCACTTTTATATTTACGTATCACTTCATTAAGTTATGAGAGCAACATTGTGTTTGGAGGCGTATGAGTGTTTATTAATATTATTAGTTGTATTATAGCATCGTGACCTGTTGGATCTATTGTTCAGCCGCGCTCTACTCATAATTCTTTAAGACTTTTTAGAAATTTCTCAACTATTGTGCGCTTAAGTTTAACTAGGTTGTCTGGTATTAAAATCCTTCTTCCCAGGCATTTAAGTCTGCGTCTTGTCACCGCAGGGCAAACGCATAAAACTTGTTCTGATGTTTGGAGTTCCTCTTGACAAGATCTGCAGGAAACACTTGCAACCAAATCTATTTTACTCATGTGATAGTAAAGTCTGCAGTGTCCTGTTAACAATCCAGTACTGAGTGCAATATCATTTTCACTGAGATTTACAATAGCCTCTTCGTTAATACTTTCGGGGTCATTAAGTCTCTTCGGCTGCCGCATGCCTGCTCGCACACCCAGTAGTCGAATAGTCCTTGCTTTCCCTCTTCGCGTTTTAGGTTGTTTCTGACTTAATTGTTTAGCCCACAAAAGGCTTATGGACTTATGAAAATAGTATTGATGTAAATTCTGGCTAGATAGTCTGCCATTTCACTGCATATTTGCCCTTATGCACGGTTTTTAGAAGTTTTAAGTACTCCCAGACCAACTTTAGTTAGAACGAGTAGTTTGCTAATGGTTTCAGTGCTGCCTGGCTGTCCAAGAGAATAAATATTTTAGAACAGCGGGTGCCCCTACGCAGATATTCTCTAGCGTACTGCTCTGCTTTTCGGAAATGTGGCCAAACAACTGCCATTTTCTATCTTTGCCCCATCTGTGTATCGTAACTATGCGTACTGTTCGACCATTATTTTAATGTATCCCCAGAGCATCCTTTTGTTGAAGAAGCAACTAACATTTTTGGACCAGTTTCAAAGATTGATGTTTTATTCTTCAGCATGTTGTGAACTAATGTTATGACCAATTGGTGTGTTCCTTTCCAGATCATCCCATCCTCAATAGAGCTTAAAGCGGTATTAGAGTGTTATGCATACTCTTTTCTTTTCAATTTCGAACTTTCAGAAAATATATCAAAGGTATGCTTCGTTGAAAAATAGAAAAAAAACATCTAAAACATTTTGCATTTATTTTAAGAATTAAATAGTACAACGTATTACAAGTTATTTAACAAATAAAAACCTAGAAACGTCCAACTTTAAAGAACGTAATTTATTCTAAACTGAAATAAAGCAAATGAAAACAAACGCAAACAAAATGTAAAACTTGTAGATTGTTATCGAAAAAACACAACTTCATTCCAACTTCACAGCAATCAGTATAATTTGTATAAATTAACATTTCACACTTTCTAGAATGACTTGTGAACGATGGTATGTAGAAGTTTTACAACTACAAGCAACAACGTTATTGTAATCATCATATGGTTTAGTTTTCTCATCCTTTCTCTTTTGGTTTCCTTCTATTCACTGCGTTATTTATTTTGTTTTGCGCATTCACCTATTTAACCCGTCATTTATCACACTTAATTTCTAAGAGGTTGCCATTAATAAGAAAGGTGTGCGTGTAGCGAATCGTAAACAACTAAAAAACCATAGATTGCCTTAGCTAATACTACAATGCAGACAATAAAAATCGTTAAGATTCAATTAATAAAAAAAGCAAAGAAAAAACTTGATACTTCTAGCCAAGCGTTAAACTGCCCAGCAAAGGTTCAAAATAAAAAAATAGGAAAAGTTAAGTGAAAAAAAGAAATTCACTCTTACCTTGGCGTCATATTATAAAATTCTAATACCACTATAAAAAGTATTCTTTTCTCGAGTTCTATTTCATAAGCTTAAAGTAAATCAAAACTTTTGAAATATGCCTCCTCTAACTGATGTTAAACAAACTATTGCTTCAAGGATTTCAGGATAATAAAAACACAAAAATAAAAACTTTCATCTTTCACTGCTGCCATCACGGTTTCTGCATTGGACACGGTTTAAAAATAAATATTTTGACTTTGAATTGCAAATGTTAAACGTGGGAAGAATAAATAATTTAATGAAAGCAAAACCTGAGTACAACTAATACTAACAACACGTGTGTGTGTGTGTGTTTTTAAAGGTTTCTTAAGAGGATTCTTAGCTATGCAGTAGTCATATCTAGAAATTCTACTATATTTTGTTGACAGTTTGATTTCAAACAAGGCTTGCAAATTGTGAAAATTTATTTGAAAAACCATTCAGTTTCCCACTGTGATATCATAATATTCTGTTCAGTCATGCGGCTCATTTTTGGCCCAACTGGCACCACAATAAACAAAACTGCCGCATTAGGGGGGAAATAATCGAAAAATTTCCCAGCTACCGCTACAGTCACAGAAAGTCATAGTTTAGTAAGTGTTATGGGCAAGAGAATATTTCGTGTTACTTCTATTAAAATGGGGCTGGGAAGAAAGTTTACGTCAAGAACAAGCGACGTTTAGTCATGATTACCAACTGTTTGTGGATTTTCCACAAAACATACGTGACACAAGACACCAAAAAATCATCTTACTAAAGATACTTCCATTGGAGTTTTGCAAGTTTTTTTACACAATTTTCCGCCTTCATGTAAGGAGTAACAAAATGAATGCAAAATGTAACAAATGTTATACTTTCACTATCATTTCTTCAACTGCATCATCTAGCTCGCAATGTCGCTTGCGAGTTTGACGTCTTAAAATACTAAATAAAGGACCAGAGGATGCAAGAGGACGTTGCATGTAGACGATACAAGACATCAGTATTCATTGAAATCATATACAAACGTTAATGGCCTGCTACTACTGAGCCTTGTTATTTATTGGAAGTTACGTACTGTTAATCCATTTCCATTTGAGCACCCTTTAGTTAGAAATAGTTATACTTCCTTTCTTTCATACAAAGTTATTTTATTTTGTAAGAAGCATAATGTCGATTTGTCGAAATTTTGTCGTAAACCCAGCCAGGATGAAAGACTTTACAGGCTTTAAAAACTAGAGGGGTTTTACAAAAAGCCTTAGCGTTTCTTTCGAAGGTTTTTATATACATTAGGAAATATAACTGTTAGAAGAAGACAGTAGTATTGTTTTTAAGTTAAGGAAAATCACTTAAATAGGATTCTTGTCACTACAACCAGGAGTAGATACAAATCAAATATACTTCCCCTTGTTAGTTTGTTTTGCCGTAAACGTTTTTTAAGTGGCTTTTGGGACCACAACAAATATAGCACTTGTTATATAATTTACTACCTCCTCGATTGTATGTCTGTCTTTCTCCCTGTTCTGTTAAAATTTGTAATTCGTTGACTTTCGTAAGTTCGAAACTGTCCATTGTCATTAAAATGTAAAAAAGATAAAATTGATTTATTTACTTAGTGTTTCCAGTTGATGTTTCTGCATGTTTACATATCCACACCACATCACAACACAATACACATACATACATACTCACCTATTCGTCCCAACTCGTTGGAAGCTATATGCAGCAGTATTCTTGTTTTTTTTTTGCCGACTTGTAGGGTGTTGTCATTTGTAAATATACCGCAAAATAAACTAACAACAATAAAATAAACAACAACTACGATACCGAAATAGAGTAAAATTAAAGTTTTATTCAAAGTGATTGATTACTGGTGTTAAATCTTACACATAAAATGCAAATTTTATTTCACTTTTTTTAACCTCCATGATGAAATAAATGTTTATTTGGTTGTTTGGTTGCTTGTTTGCTGGCTGCTTTTTCTCTCACTTTTTGTTTGTTTTGAGGTTGCGAATACCACCAGTACACGTCTGTGCATAAAGTGTTGAAATGTGTCTGGGTATTTGGATTTATTTAATAAATCGTTTTATTGAAGTGATGGATAAATAAGCGCTTTAATTATTAACAATTTTTTGTTGTATCTTTTAATTTAAAAACAATTGGTTCTGTTAAAATACAACAATACAGGAGGTAGAAAAGATTTTTCATTACTGCAATATTTACCACAAATTAATTTATGCGACAAATTTTAATGCTTAATTTAATAAAGTCGTATTTTTAGTGTTTCTAATCATTTTCTAAAATATACAGCCTCTATTCGTTTACTTTTAATTTAAAAACAATTTTATACTCGTACCAGTAATAACTTTAAGCAACATTTCTCAGGAACATCACGATCCTTTTTGCAATATACAGTTGTGATGACGTCGAAGCGAGGATTAAGTTTCCTGTAACTTTTTAAGAAGATAACAACCTCGTTTTATTTAAACACCTTTTTTACGAGAAACTCACCTTCCTTACAAAACGAAATGCATATAAAATCAGAAGTACTCTTCTAGATTTCACTAAGTCTGTTCTTATGTTACTTGCTACTAAATGCGGTTATAAAAAAAGAAAGTAGAAAAGAAATAGAGTTTCAAACAAAGTGTTGCAAAATAAGACAACGAAAGTACAAAAAATATTTTTTGTGTCACATTTTTTAAAACATGAGTTAATTCAAAATTATTTAAGCGTTCTAAGAAAATCGAGCCTATTCACCACCACTTCAAATTTCAAAGACCAATTTAAAAATGGCTTAGATTAAAATTACTTTCGATGCTTTAAAAAAAAAAAAGAATTTATTACTCAAACAGGCCCACTATGAATAATACATACAGAAAGGATATAAAATATAAAGGCATAATACAGTATCAACGTATAAAAGTGATCTCATCACATCACAGAAGTCAAGACAAAATCTGTATAATAATGTGTCATTTAATATCCATTGAAAATGCCATTTAATACTAAATATCAAATCATATCATAGCCTTCATATCGCACACGAACACACAGCTTCACCATGTGCTTGTAGCTACGAAAGAGCAATTCGAAAATAAAGCAAATATTCCACAAATTTGTAATGTAAATGTTAACACAATAGACCAAGAGCTTCAAATAAAAATAGAAAAGTAAACAGCAAAAGGAATCACTGAAGGAGTCATTTGTTTTTATTCACTTATCAATTTATTTTTTTCTTCGAATAAAAAAGCAAAAAAAAATCGAATTGAAATATCCGAATTCATCCCGCTGCGAAATTTCTAATAAAAGCAACACGAATACGTCAACCGATTTGTCTGACTCCATGAGAGAGACTTAATAAACTAATTTATTTTAAAGTGAGCATACCAGAAAAACTCAATAGATGACATAGAAGACATTCTTGCAAAAATAAAAAATACAAAGTATAAGATTGATGAGAAAACGTACTGTCGGGGTTTTTTTTTTATAACAGACACTGTTTTTTACCAAAAAAGGATGAAATAAATGGTTGCAAGAGGAAACTGAATTAAGAGAGCAAAACACATAAAATAGTATAAACAACTCAGTTTTTCATGTGCTTGACAAACAACAGCAAATTGAGAGCTGAAAGTAATTTAATCGAACAACTTCAAGACCAACATAAAATATACAAAGTGACTGTGTGTACCTTCGTTTGCATCAATATATGATGATATTTATTCTTTACATATAGATTTTAAAACATACATATACATGTGCGAAAGGTACTCAACTACCTCTAGTGCATGCACATCGTTCATAGCAATTTATCTGTACAGACACATATGATCACTTTTTGCTATAAAAACATGTGATGCTCAAAATACATATCTTCATCAAAAAGACAATGACAGTCATTCATTTCACTACCTGAGTGTGTATCCGTATGTGGAGCAACATTTGCACAAAAGAAACCCATTTTCACTTACTCTTTTCCTCGTACAATCCGTAGCCCTTCATTGAATTTAGTAGTTACCGTGCGCAGATGTTTAAGTATTTGCTACCGTAAAAGCCCTCAGAAAAGTGCTTAAAAAGGACCGAAAAAGTTTTCTGAGTAAAAGGGAGCAGCATTAGATAAAAATTGTATATGTAAATGCCATTTGCAGTAGAAAACAACGTTAAAAGAAGGCTTTTGAAAATTGAAATCAAAGCTGTTTTGCCCTGTGTTTGAATTTTTTTTATATATCTAGTGTGCGTTGTTCTTACGACAGGTGTGTTTAAGTCCATTGGGTTGTATAGATTTTTTGTTAAAGTCTACAAATATGTTGGAAGTTCTATAAAAAAAATACAAATTTCGGACAGATAAATTTATTTCTTCATTTAATTTTTTCCATGCTTACTAACAATTTTTTTCTTGACCACTTGCTATTTAATTACCTTTCGGTGAAATATTGTGGACAGATCGACAAAATATCACCGCATAACATCTTGTATCTTCAGAAATACTTGCGACAATGTCGTAAACGAACAATTTCAAACCAGCGAACTTTCGACTTGAATAACATTCTCTTCTATTAATAATTTTATATGCCACCCACTTAAGCAGGCTATAGACATTGTGACCGTTGGTACATCTTAAGGAGGTTGTTCTCGAGATTTATATGCTCGTCGTTATAAGTTGTATCTCCGTTGAACGAAAAATCAAAAAAAAATTTAATGATTTGTTGGCCAGTTGCAAAACCCGGACGCAACGTTATACAACTGAATTCTATTTTGTTCTAATTATTGTAGTGACCAAATAGCACTGATGAAAAATGAATATCATAAAAGTACTTTATAAAAATTTCAAAGAGACACCTTGTCCTGTCTGTATAGAATAGTTTTTTTTTCGTCATATAATTATTTGGTAGAAAATTGAACAGTTTTTGTAAATGTATAATTTTTTACCATAATTTTGTGCAGTATATTATATAAAGTTATAGATTGAAAGAAGTACTTTTTAATGTTAAACTGTATGTACATATATATGTTTGTATATAACATGTGAATAACACGTGATTGCATTATATTTTACATCCTTTGAATTCCAGTTTATTTATTGCTTGACATTTACGCGCTCAATTGATTTTCAATCAATAGTATTTTTTTTCTTTCAACAAATCTAATCTATAAATGAGTTCGTGTACTGCGCACGTATGTACAGGTAGTTGTAACAATATTGGTGCTTTTAGTACGACTACTTACATTCAAATGTCAACTTCGAATAGTGGTATGGTGTTAATGATGACAAACAGATGAAAGTACGGGGTGAATATATTTCCATCTTATATACATGTACAAATCGGAATATATATTAATGTAAGGAGCAGTTTTACTTTCCATGACATTATGTTAATGTTAATTATGACATGACATGCAGTCATCACGATGGTTGTCACTGTCATCATGATAATAAGCTGGCTTTTGGAATGTTTTGTTTACTCTGGAATTTTATTCTGTCAACCTTTTTGTATTAATTTCAATGCTAATGCAAATGTTTTCACTTTTGTTTGAAATACATTTACATTTATTTTATTGCATATAAAAGTAGAAAATATATATTTACATGATCTAGATAAACAAAACTATAAATTGTTCACTTTTTTTATTATTTTGGTAATGTAGGAAGTAAATAATGGCGTAGTTAATTCATTCAAGTATTTTAATCAGTTAAGAAATGAAACATATAGTAAATCGTTTTTCAGTGTAAATGCGTGAAAAATTAAACTCGAAATAAATATAGCAGGACTGTTTAGTTCCGATTTACTTTACGTTCTCATTCAAGAATAGATCTTTTCAGTCTTTCTTGTTTTACCACAGTAATCGAAAATATTGTTCAAATATTAAATAATTATCTCTCCACTATATTTTCGTCAATAAATAAATAAGTAAAATAAAATATTCTTTCTAAAATATTAATTTGAAGTCACTGTTTTAAACTCCGTAATAGCTGTCCAACACTTTGCTAAAAATTAAATATAAGAACACCAAAATATAAGTTAAAGAGAAATTAATGATCAGGGCTGGAAAAGGCTAATTTTACCTCAACTTTATAAAATCAAATATTAATCATACGCCCGTGTGTGAAAATTTGAAACATAATTCTTTGCTGTTTCTAGTACTAATTTAATTTGTTGCTTTTGCTACTGCTATTTGCAACCTTGAAGTTTAGTTACCCTGATAGAACTATATTATAAATCTGCCGCTTTATTTTTAAAACTAGACTTCAATGACAAATACAGAAGAAAAAAAATACATGCCCTTTTTCACAGTTACTTCAGATACACGAAATTTTGCTACATTTCTGAAAATAATTTACTAAAAATTAAAGTTTCTTATTTTCTCTTTGGATTTTATTGTTTACTTAGTTAATAAAAAAAATTTTTTATTAACATGCGACTGCTACTCTAGAGACGTATACGTTAAAAACGCTTTGCCACCATCATCACTATCCCTACTACCGCATTCTCTACCACAACCATTCTGTCTGATGCTCAAAAGCAGATTTAACAAACAAAACCCAACTTTATTTCATCCTTCTTGTTGAACAGTTAACTTAAGTTAACTTTAAATTTTATCTTACTCTGCCATTAAATTATTCAGCAAGTAAGAATGAAGTATAAGTATCGGATTGTGTGAAACTACTGCACAATGGCGTAATAAAATATTTTGACAGACAATCATATGATTTTTGGGTTTTACAAATCCCTCAGCTTAAAAAGTTCTTAAGCACATGAGAACGAATTGTTAAATAAACTCAGGCTTCTTTATTTCTTTTTTGCTTTTAAATTCAATTTAAGTGTTAAAAGTTTTGGTAAAGTTTTAGTCAAAGTTAATTGTTTTAAACAAGACAAAAGCCTGCGATTTTTAGCAGTGGGGTTGGGGCAAATAAATATGATATTTTATGGATACGTGGCGAAGTACATATATCGGTCTAACATTAAATTGTACTAAATTAAGCAGCTATTGATTTTGATTTTTCGGTTTTAAATTTTGTCATAATTGCGACTCTTAACTATCTGCGTTCTTTCAATAAAGAAGGGAATTTTCAAGATCTAGTGATGCGAAAAGTTTTATAAAATATTATTTTGTGACAGAAAAAGTGAAGTGAAGTCAGTTAAAAGTTTTGCAGCTACATTTTTTTAATAATTTTTTACTAAAGTTTTAACGATATTTTTATTGAAATATAGTACAAAGTTTTGATTGAAAAAATTATCTGGGTAATATTAGTGGTTCAATAGATATGACCGATTGCTTGCAATTTTTTTAGAAACATAAAATCGTAGCTCAGTCCACCTCTGTAAGCTTACTACAAAATAATTCAATAATTTCATTCATTCATTTTTAATATTGTATATCATTCAAACTAATTCGCTTTTTGGTTTTTGCATACGTTTTCCAGGCCTCTCATTATCTCTACGTGATGTACGCGTACAAATACCACATGCTGTCAGAAATAGTGAAACGGCGATACTCAAGTGTTTGTATGGCTTGGAGTATGACAGTCTCTATTCAGTTAAATGGTATAAAGGACGAAGGGAGATTTATAGTTTCACACCCAAAGAAACCCCTGCTATGAAAGTTTTTCAATTTGCTGGCGTAAAAGTTGATGTAAGTATTTAATGCATATACATTTTTGAAGGGCAAAAGAAACATGGAAACATTGAAAGCAAAATGCTTTTAAATATTAAATATACAAACTTTTGCTAATAAATGTTGAACGATAGAAATATTTAAGGTTATGGACAAAAATTCGAAATGTTCGGCATATTTTTCAGCATCCAATGATGGGTTTTATGCTATGCTTTTTATCACAATGCTGCCGCCAATTAAATGCCAAGAAAATTCTGACTAAATATTCATTTGCACATTCAATGACCAAAAGTATTTCAACTATTTTTTTTTTTTAATTTTTATTTTTATTTGATGTCACTTAAGTACGAATATTTTCTAAAAGAATGTGTTCTTAATTGTTCACAGGCGTTAACAAATACATATACACAGCTGGTACTTGTATCTACTGAAATTATATTCATTCCTATCTGCAAGTATTTTCATTTCAACAGCAGACAACTTAATTTCATTCCTACAGCTCAAATAATTCTAGAAAAAGTTGAGTAATAAAAAAGTGTGGAACGATCTTTGGTATGAAAACAATTTCAAACTGACGCAGAATATTAATTTGGCCAACAGGAAATCAAAAGAGGAGTATGGAAGAAAACTTTTAAAATTGGATTAAATATAAGTAAAATGTCAAACATTTCGCTTTTTTTTAACACGTTTAAATGCACAAACCCAAGTACTCTTAATTGTTAAACGTTAACTTTGATTTTGATTTTCCTAGAGTAGAAATCATACTGGTCTCTAAGTAAGTGATAGAAAATTTAAAAATTAAAAATGTACTAAACACCAAACAAAAGGGTAATTCTTTTAACATTTTTAGAAAAAAATTCTCCTTTAATAAAACAAAAACACAGCAGGCTACCGTCTACAAAGTATCAAAACTAAAAAACGGATGCTTATGTGAAGATGCTATCACAATTTCTATGTTCATAAGGGACAATTAACAGATCTAGTGCTGCTGACATACAAACGAATGTAAAACAAAAGAGAGCTAAAAAATATTTTATATTCTTCAACAGCAAAATAACATCACAAAATTAGAATATAATTAATGCAAACAAATGAACTGATTTAATTTCAGATTAATAAATAACATAAGTATATTTTGAATAAATAATTTCTTTAACATGCTGCTATTGGTACAATTCGAATTGTTTTTTCGTTATTGATGATACTTTTTTCTATCAATAGCTCCCTAACAAATTGGAATTTCAGTCTTGACATTGAACTTGCCCCATATGGTTTAAGCTCGCTCACGCTTGGGGAATTTAGATATTACAATCTTGTGGAAAGCAATTGTTTTTTTTATTTCTTTAGTATAAAATACTGACAACTCACTTCATATTTTCCTTGGTCAGTACTGATTTAGTTGAAGTTCAGAATCATTTTAAAATCTTGATTTTCCACCACTGCTGTGGCTGCAACCGAGTTGTAGAACTTGCAAAAAAAGCTAACTTTTTCTTATTTTTTGTACAACCAAAACACAACCTATTATAACGAGCCCAAGAAATTTACAATCTCACATACAACCTCCTAAAGTTGTACCCACGGTCGTAATATAAGTCTACTGCTGAAATTATATGGTGTGACTGTGAATTAAACCAGTAAAACCAAAATATATAAATTCTGTTATTTACCAAAAATCTTAAACTTGAAAATTTTAAGCCCTGAGCAGATTTTTTTTTTTAATTTTGTAAAGCACTGTATCTGCAATTGTTACGAAACAAAACTTAGCAAATCAACTAATTTTGCTTGATATCCTCTATGGATTTTTTTTCTTTTTCATTAAGAATCCCCTAGTGTGAACTAAGAGTTTTAAAATATTTTTAATTTTCCTGCGAACATGTCTTCCCATTTTATAAATACAAAATGCTATGTGAGAAACTCCAACAAATATTTATGCATAAACAAAAGTTTCTTGTCTATTTAATAGCTTCATCTTTCCTTTTTTCGGTTTATGAAAGTTCATGCCAACAGATTGGCACTTCCGACTCTTAAATACTGTTTGCTGTGTGTACTTTTTCCCCCAAAGCTTATTTGGCTTTTCATAATTCCTGTTTGCATTTTGGTTTTGGCTTTAGTTTTATTATTTGGATAATGTTTGCTACTGTCATGAAGTTGTTTTGTTTTGCATAACAGTTTAAAAGTCCAGAAAATTGGCAAATTTAAATATGTATTTATGCTGTGTGTATAGGGATTCATGCCTTCTTCCCTATAGTTTCATTTAAACAAACATATGTTTACATGTATGTATAAGTTACCTGTATTTATTTATTTATTATTTCATATTTTACTAATAACAACAACAAACCACAGACCCAGCCAGTTTTTAGGTTTCGATGTAGTTCTATTATTCATTTGCTAAAAAAAAGATTTACTCAGCAGCAATATAAGTTTAGTATTCTAACAGAAGTTTTCCGAATTATGAAAGGGAAGCTTCTAAGATAAAAACGTACTTAAACTTAATTGTTAAAGTTACAATTTTACTACTGCTAATAATGGATTTCAGTTCAAGTGGTGATATCTTTTTAATCACTTTTATTGTGTTAAATATTTGTCAATTTTGTTGGAAACGTATAAATTTGATAAGAACAGCTAACAGACAAACTATAGTAACAAGTGACATAAATCGAACAGGGGTTGGGGTTTATATAAATATATATACGAAAATTCATTTGAAAACATTTTTGATTTTATCGCTCGCGATTGAACTAATTATGAGCTGATTCTTTTGAATCAGCTTATAGTTAATTCAATCGCCCATGGCTGAATATCAACACAAAAATAAAAATGAATTTCGATATCGATATCAGCATCATGCCTTCAAATAGAAATGTTCAAAATAGAGTCAACATATATGTATATAAATTAGGAGCAGGGAAAATATAAGCTTTTCTGCTTCTCACCAAAGGATTAAAAACAGTTTTTCCAAACAAAAATATTGCAAATATATTGTCTCATTAAATACTCTTCCTCCAAAGTTTGGGATAAATTCCCACCTGATGTAACATTTTTTAACAACTTTTTAAATTTTATTCAATTTTCTATCGAAATCTTTCAAATAATATATTTTTCTTCTCCAAATGGAGTGTCACACAGATCTTGCCAAAAAACGAAGTAGCCTTATGAGAAGCTACAAGAGAAGGACACGAGATGCCAGCAATGATGGTTCGTAAAAATTTTGTTATTACGGGGAAAGATGTCAGATATCTGAGTTCGTATCTAAAATGTGACGTACAATTGAAGAACCACCAAGGACATGAAATGTTGACTCAATAAAAACTTAATTGGCTGCATTAAGCAACGTGGCCAATTAGAATCGTCATTAAAATGTCTTTCATTATAGATGATGGCTGATGCAACTTTTTCGACCCTCTCTAGGGTCACGTGTGCTAAAGTTTCGTAAAAATCTAGGACTTCATAAAGCATTTATATTTGGTCATTCTAAATAATGGATGAGAGGAGATCAAGTTTTGTTGCTTGTTGAAGTAGATCGGCATTAACAAATAACAAGCTGCAGAGAAGAGTTCTTAATACTTTTGCAATTCTTGGTTAGTTATATTATTCCCTACGGAAATATGTTGTCTTAAATATCTGTGATATATACACACTTTAAAGAGATCTTAACTAAATTAATAAACAGCCAAACATGACTTGAATAAAATACTTTAAAACTAAAACCACACACATGAAGAAGCTATAATTCAAATAAAACACAAACGTGTCAGTGGATTTTTGTTTTTTTTTTTTCTTACACACTGTGCAAAAACTAGTCATTTAATATTTGCTTACGAATTCAGCTACAACAGCAATTCCTTTCTTCTACAGTACGAAAAAAAAATATTAACACAAAACGGCTCTGTCCGTAAGCAAATTGTTCCTTAAATGTAGGAGAGGAAAGAGGGAATACTGAGATTAAAACAGGAACTGCAAACAAGTTGAAGTTGATAGTTTTTGCCAATGCAAGTTTAAGGCAGACCTGTACTAAAGCAAATTCATGGCTCCACTATACTCACAAACACACAAGCCCACACACCCACTCACGTAATAACAGCTAAAAATTACATAATATTATCTCAAGAAACTATAAACTATTTTTTATGAGAGTGTATGTCTGTGTGGTTTTCACAAATTTAAATTCTGGACTGACGTTTTTTCTCGAGTTTAATTTTTAATAAAATTTTTAGCAAACTTTGCAGTCTACTTGCATGAATAACCGAAAATATAAGGGAGTATACTCTACCTTTGCAATTGCATGTACGTAATTGTATGATATGCTATTACGTAGGTGTGAGTTACAAATGTTTCTGCTTAAGTGCAGCTATTTTCGTGAGCTTCCTGGTGTGGGTGTGTGTGCATTTTTAATACTATTTAGCAGTTTGGTGTATAATTAATTTCAAATTCTAAAAAAAGAAAAGAAAAGTTATTTAATAAAGATTTATATTATTAAAACCTGATAATTTCGCAAAGATTTTCTTTTTAAATAAACTACTTATATACTCAATATAAAGTTTTCAAAACTAAATTTGTGCAGTCAAAGTGTCTGTAGTTAATTTGTAAATTAATTTTGTTTAATGAAGATTTTTTAAATGTTTTTAAACAAATGCATGTATTCTGAATTAAACCATTATTTATCTCTTATATTAGAGATCATCTTCCAACGAAAGTCAACTTGTCTTGGAAGAAGTTAATACAGCCACCTCCGGTAAATACAGTTGTGAAGTTTCAGCCGATGCACCTTCATTTCATACACTGATTGGAGCTGGAGAGCTAGAAGTAGTAGGTAAGTGCAGTTTAAATAAATGTTATTGTTTCGACGTAAACTACCTGGCTTAAAGATCCTGTACAAATATTTAAGTTAAAATTCCAACAAAAACATAATAAAATCCTTTATTTTGAAAAATATTTCCTTTAAAATTCAAAGTCAAATTTTTAAGCCATCTCATTTCTAGACAAGTTTGACCACATTCTTAAGTGAAGAATGTGATCATGTTACATTTAATATTAAAACGAAAAGCTGATAAACTTAAATAAAACTCAGAAAAACAACTAAAAGCCATTAAAAGCAAGTTTCGTACATGTTTGGGTTTAAGGAATAAATCCTACCGATAACAACAAAAAATAAAAAGCTGACCAACCATTCCATGCTGGGAAAAAATTGCAAAAATATTTTCTAACGGAAACATGTTTGCGTATGTGTGAGATTTTTTCTCATTTACCTCCTGCACACATCTTTCACGTTAGTCAACTATTATTAAATCAAAAGTGAAAAAAAGAGATTTTTTCTTTAGTCTCTATTCTTTTTGGCTAAAAGTGTTTACTATGCTAAACTGGGTTAATGTCATGTTATTGACAATCATTTGCAACGGCAGGCGCAATTTTAAACTTGGTGTTGGAAAGCAAAATGGAATAAAGAAAAAAATATGAACGAAAACTATTTTTTCGGCCTCCTGGATTTTAAATCTTCACATATGCGAAGCACTCAAGGATTTGGAAAAGGCAAAAAATAGAAAATTTAATTTTGAAAGAACATTGAAGATTTGTTTTCGTAAAAAAGAGTTTCTGCATCCATTTATCGATGGGAGGAAAGTGAATAATTTCAATATGTTTAAATATTATATTTCACAATGTCTTAGTTATTATTTTTCTTATCACGGAGGTTTTACTTTAGCTAAGAAATTATAGGCATCTAAAATCTAAGATATAATTCCAAGTTCTTTATGCTAACAGGTTAAAGATTGATTGTTATTTTTTTTATAAAAATATTAATTTAAAATAAAATTTTTAATAGCTCAGCGAATTATTTACTCTGGCTTTTTATTGAAAAAAAGATTACGGTAAAGAATACAACTAGTAAAGTTACAGTGGGGCAAATTTTCATTTTAACTCAACATAAAAATTTTGGGAAAATATAAAAGTTTGAAAACACTCAAAACTTTCATCATTCGGTGGGTTTTCAATTGACACTGCTCACAGGAAACCCGCAGAGAATGCTGACGATGTTTGCAGTGGCTCAGAAAATTCATACTAGTGTCTAAACCTTTACTCTTTTAGTGTTAAAAAAAAATTATGCATTAAAAAAATAATTGGAAATTAACTTGAGCCTTTGCTATTAAAAAAAATTATATTTGCTATATCCAATAAATATAATTAAGTACTTCTTCAAACAAAGGCCAATCAACGAACAGTCGAATACCGAAATTTTAAATTAAAGCAGCAGAGGGTTCTTTCTCATCATTCTACAAAATTTATATTTTAAATGTTAGAAAATGTCAACTGTTCACAAATAAGAACAATGTTTAGATTTTGATGAATGTTACCCAGTCTCCTGAATAGTGTTTCTGTTTTGATACTTATATCAAAAATTCTTTAATACGCCAGCATGCAACATACGTATGTAAATTCCAAAAATCACCAAAATACAAAATTCAAAAAAATAGTTAAACCTTTTAAAGCTATAAATATCATAAAAATCACATATACTAAAAAAAGAGCAAAGTAATTAACAAGTATTTGTATTTGATTGAAATTCAATTCAGCATCCAAATAAGACAGACAAATTTAATTAAATCGCTAATGACCTTAAACCGGAACAAATATTAGAATATTAAAAAAAAAACAAACGTTATTTTTTAAATAGTGAAATATGCTTTAAAATTTTGGAAAATATTATAAACGGGCTGTATAATATAAATAATGGAAAAATATGCACTAACAAATCGATGCCAAAATGCTTAAAAACTTTTGCTATGTATAAATATTTTACCCGTGAGTCTACACAACACACAGGAGAAAAACATGCAATTGCATATTTCTGTTTTCCCTGCTCATCACTATACCAACTCAATTAAACTCTTTTACCCAGCGAAAGGAAATCTTGAAGAAATAAATAATTAAATATTTCCTACAATGTTAATGATGGAAAATGGGAAACAATTCTTTAACTGAATAATCGATTCATTTATTATCTACGTCTGAAAGGGCAACTGGCTCCAGGCTGGCGGCATACCAACATTTTATTAACTAAGTTAGGATTGGTTAAACTAATGATATTTTCCAACACAATTATTTTAAAGAGATAATAAAAGCAGGAAAAACTATAAAGTACAGTCATTACGTTTGTTCTGAGATGTCTGTCGTTAAGTGCTGTGGCCATACAAGTTATAAGATTGTCTTTTCATTAACATCAGCAACGATGTGCTGGCAGGTATTTCTTCGCTTGCAATTGAAAAAAGTCAACCCTTCATTTTATGTCATTTTCTCTGTATTGATTCCTCATTATGACGCAATTTTAGAAATTGCGTCTGTTAAAAAAATCCAGTCACAGTTTTCATTATCTCTGACTTTTATTTAAATATAAAACTTTTTTTTTGGGTTATAACCATTTAACTTTTCACTAAACAATTCTGTTATGAGATTAAATTGTGTGCATGTACAGCCAAAATAGAGTATATAAGTTTATGTCTGCACATAATTTACACAATTTAAATTTTATTAAATAAACAAAACTTATTTAACACTCTATAAAAACGAAAACTGTGAAATATAAATAAAATTAACATTTGCATATGTAGAATGGATATTAAATTAAAAACGAATATTTAAAGCACTTCTATAAGTGACTCAGTAGGAAATTGTGTCAGTGAACAAACTAAATAACTTGGTATAAAACAAAATCAAGGCTGAAGCTCCAAAACCTCTGCCTAAATTTGACATTCTTAAACACATCTTCTTTATTAGTATCAAAAAAAGAAAACATTTATAATTTCTGAATTTTATTATTAGCTATTCCTATAACTCTTTAAAAGTTCAATAACAACTTCATTATTGTCATTATTATTTTTGATTGCTGACACAAAAATTTTGCGAAACTTCTCAACTGTAAATAAAATGTTACACTTTTTATTAACATTTTAGGATGTTTTTTTTAATTTTTTGTCATATTTCTTACATTATCATCGCCATCAATAACAAAAGAGCAACTACAGCAAAAAAGTTCACTATCGTTTTTATGTTTTGCCAGAAAACTACAGTCACATTTTTTCCAAACTTAGCAATTAATATGCAAAGATTTTTCTTATTCCCTTTTAAAGGTTTTTTATACCGAATATCAAATGTTTTTTGTACGAGTTTGTGTTTAATGGGTCCTTTTTTGTTACGGTGTTAAGTTATCAAAAGTTGTCATTATGCAAAGGAAGTTGAAAAAAATAGAAGTGTGGGAAAATAAATAAAATTTATAAGGGAAATTATTTTTGAGAAAGTAATGACAATGTTGAAATAATATTGAAACAGAAGAGTTGTTTCATATCGTGAAAAGACAGTTTAGTAGGTGCGAAGCAAAAAGAACAAGACAAGCGGATTAAATTTTATTTTAATAATCTTTATATTTTCCTTCTTGCACTTCTTTTAGTAGTACCAGGCAAAGATCCTATTATTACCGGCATATGATCTCGCTATAAAGTTGGCGACATAGTTAGAGGTAACTGCACTTCGTCACACTCCAGACCGGCGGCCAATATAACGTGGACCGTTAACGGTTATGAGGTAAGTAAAAATGTTGTAGTGATAATTGTGCTGTTTATTGGTAAAGTGGCATAAGTCACTATGGCTTTAAATAGAGATATATATGGCTTTATGGCTTTAAATAGGTTATATAAAATATCTAACCATAGTAATTTATAGCTACTATTTCATACTATTTCATATCGAAATTTTAATTTTTATCATCATAAAATACAAATGAAGATAGTACATTTTAAAGTATTATTAAATATAATTAATTCATAATTTTAACGTGCAAATTTCAATTAAAAGTATAAAAGTGCAATTTAACCCTCGGAGTACATAGTAAACTACTTACAAAGATTGATGCGGGTCTTAATACATCCAGTGAAAAACAACTAAAAGTTTGAACCAACTTTTTTTTCGAACTGCTTGAAGCATTATCATCAGCTACCCCATCCACTCTGTTCATGCAATGAGCATACTGGAAGCAATGAAATCTCCATTATTATTCAATCTCCCAGAAGCTGAGAAAGCTATAATCACATTTAAGTGTAATATAGACCCAGGAAACGATTATATCTTACCTGAACTGCTTAAAAGAGCATCAAACATTAGCTCGCAAATACTACATTCTATTGTCCAGAAATTCTGGAACACGGAACATCCGCTATTCTTTTTTTCTAGGGCACGTTTACAGAGACACTTTTTCACATAAAGCGGCAATGGTCATCGTTACACTGCTAACGTGTCCCAGAAAAAAGTATAGCGGTCATTGCCAAACTTTACACTGTTGCCTATTGCTGAATTATACATGGGAATGGAACTGGATATGCATTATCTTTTATTTTATTTAACGTAGTTCTCGAGACCCTTATCCATAATGCTACACGCGTTTACAAAAACATACGGCTTCGACTTTAGGTGCGTTTAGAATATCTTGGCTACGCGGAAGATATATGTCTCTAATACCAACCTATAGAAGATGTAACGTCCTTCTTATATTGGGGTTGCACAATTACAACAATATGTGGTTCTTGCCATGTACATACTAGACAAGGCTGAACAGACACTTGGCATGCTAAACCCCGTGCGGCTTTCCCCCCTGCTGACGACCCACACAAATCTTAGAATCTTTAACTCCTGCGTGAACTCTGTATTATTTTATGATAGCGAATCTTGGAATGATGCACCTAGATATACCAACAGCATATAATTCATTGTGCGCAGGTGCCTCTGTATTATGCCACGTAAGAAAATATAACGACGATTTTTGGCATATCACTGCAAATTCCTCACCAAACAGAGATTCGTAGCCGAAACTACGAATACTCAGGGCTAGAGACGTTCTGGTAGACCTGCCATGGAGAAGTTATTTCAATTGGTTCATGGCAGAGGTTCATTTCTGCCCCTTTTTCTTATCTTTTGTTATGTTTTTTTCTGCAGACATCGTAGAAGTTACTTTTTCATTCTCTTTGTTACATATTTCTTCGTATTACGAGGAATATTTCAATAAACAAATATTTACGTTGAATACTATTTAACTCCAAAAATACAATAAGAATGCCGTATCTGAATCACTACCTAGTAACGTTATATGTACGTTATTTTGGGTAGATTTCGCTAAAATATAATTTACAAAACTTCACCATGATTTAATAAATTCAAAACAGTATTTCACACAAGCTATTGAGATCAAAAAATTCATTTCGCACATTTCATTAAAGACGATGTCATAAAAATGAGACTTAAATGAATATTTTTGTGTTTTAACATTAAAACTAACAAGTGAATAAAAACTTCGACATAATAAGTCATATAAGCAGAAAAACCACTTAAGATGACGAACACGAAGTAAAACATGCAATAAAAGCCATGAGAACATAAATATACATATGAATGTACATAGATATTCATATATTTTTACCAAGGATACAATATTGTGGGCGGAAAACAAGGAAAACACGCGCCTTATACAACAAGTATACAAATACATTAAATGACCACATAAACTTGAAGATAAAAAAACCAGAAATCGTCCAAAATAACAAGCGGACATAAAAAACAAAAATATAATTTAAAGTCCTCGTAAGTAGTTTTTATTTCAAAAATATAGGAATGCAAAAACAAACGCCAAATTAGCACCACTACATACAAACACATGATTATATAGAAACACACATGTGTTTTTGTAAAAACATAAACAATAATGTGGTTCAGATAGCTCTGCTACTTCCAGCACAATGAACAAGGAAGGCTGGCTGCAAATGAGTATGTTCACAGGACTGAGACAAAAACGTATCGAAGGAAACACAAAACCCAGCAGATAAACGTGGCAACTTAAGCATCACATTACCCTTAAGCTTGCACACTTACTAAACACACGCAAACCTGACGCTCAAATCACACATACATACATACAAAGTGTTTTGTTTCAAAACTTTGCTAAAATACCGTTGTATGGTCGTAGTTTAGAACACAGATTTTTTAATGTTGATGACATTATTGCTGTCGTTGTTATTGTTGTTGCTTTTTATGGTTTAGCATATGTTTTAAATAACATCGCAACAACACTTTTTTGCGACTGCTGTAACCACAAGTCCTGCTTGCCATTGTTAACATATGCTCCCAAGTGCAGACAAAGTTTTCAACGTATATTTTTATGAGCAATGAACGCATCAAAATGCAGAATATACTCGTAGTCATTTTAAAGCCAACCCCAAAATTTGGAAATTCGTTTTCAAAATTTCCGTCCTGTCATGCTTAAGGATATTTAAGGTTATGTTCTCTCGTGTCTAAGGGTAATTCGTGTCGCAGTGTTTACTAAAACAGAATATTTTTTGTAATTTAAGATACAATTGCACAGTATTCTTCTAGTGGTAAAGCAAACACAAACATGGTGCTACAGTAAATATGAACACATATGGATGCCTTCAAACTAAAAATCTACATTTATGAAATAAAAGATAAGATAAAGATTTTCAGGCAGTTTTCGAAGTCTTATTTGCACGTGATATGATTTAAAGTTAAATCTAAACTTTTTCAACAAAACGTTATATTATTTAATTTTAAGAAAATATCCCATTCAACCCTCTTTTCACCAAATTTTTTAATTTTACTTATATTTGCAATTTCACCAAAGCGCCAATATTTTACAAAAAATTCATGTTTTTTTTTGTACTACAAAAATTAGAAAACTTGATATTCACCACAAACCGGGAATTCAGCTAAGATAATAATTATTATAAACTTTATCCTAAACTGAAATTGAAATGAAAATTTAAAACCTGGATTTTAAACTTGGATTTTGTTTCCCCAAAATTTGACAATTCACCAAAATTCGGAAACTTACCAAAATATGCCCAAAAGAATTTATTTACCAAAGATTATCCACAATATCCAAATTTCACAAAAAACAAACAAAGAAATAATTGAACAAGCCCATCAATTTTTGCACAACTTTCATAAAATAAGAGTTTCCCCAAAAAATCGAAATTCACTGAAAATCAAACTTTTATGGAAAACATCTAAATTTTACTCAAAAAAATCAAACTTCACCAAAAACACTTCTAAATAATAAAATCTATAAATTAATCAAAAATCGGTATAAAACTGAAAAATCGTGTAAAAATCTAGATTTCGCCAAAATTTGGTAATTGACCACAGTTACCAAAATTTGCCCAAACTAATTTAAATTACCAAATGAACAAGATTTTCAAAATAGTGAAAACTCACAACAAATATCGAAAGAATCGACTTTTATGAAAAAATTAAACTTTAATGTAAAACTTCTAGTTTTGGGAATTCATCAGTAATCGAAAATTTTCCACAAAACAAGAAAATGTCTTAAAAAAACGGTAGCAACTTGCAACACTACGAGTATTATTGCCAATTAACCTGGCGATAGAGTATCGCAAAAATGAATGTAAAAAAATAGGTAAGAACGTCTACTATTGGCACCACTTCCCGTTAAGCATATCCATAAAGAGGTGATGTGAGACTCCTACTTTTTCAGTACGCAATGCGACTTATGCCGCTATTAAAATAAAGGGTATTTTTTTATTTAAAAAAACCATTAACCCAACTTTAAACAAAAAAAAAACATGAACGTCTTATGCCAAAATAACTTAGACCAAATGAGAAATGCAAAGAACTTCAGAGCACAAACATTAAAGTTTTGACAAAAAGCCCCAAATTGTTATTTTATTTTTCCTAATTGCTTTACTACGACGTTTGGTTGGTTGTTTGCTAACTCTAAAGTCAGATGTAGGCGGTAAAAATATAAAAACAACACAGCTATGATTTTGCTTTAGGTAGAAAAACAAAAGAATAGCATGTGTTGCTGACGTTGGACTTAAGTCTCTTTCAAAACGAACTGCTCATATGTGGAATCAGTTTCTTGAATTTTCTTGGCTTAAAATAATGTTTAAACCTTTTATTAAAACAAAACAAACTTCGTTTCCACTTCAAGGTATCGAAAAACTTCGGTTTGATTTTTATGTAAAATTCGAAAAATAAATTAAGTAAAATTATGTCATGAGTTAAGCAAACGCCCATATTCTCAAACAAAAAGCAAACAAAATGTGGAAATAAAGACTTCGCCATAATATGGGGCATTTAAAAGTGTTCTGCACACTCTAAACAACAAGAACAACAAAAAACTAACTTTAAACAGAAACATGTTGTTAATTATGACTTACTGCAGCTAAAGCATAAAAAATATAGAACTTTTACAAACAACTTGCTCCATTATAAAACTTAAATCACAACGGCCAATAAACAAGCAAGTTTTAATTATTTCGTTGGCAAAAGTTCTTAAATTTTAATTTATTTCTTAAAACCAACAAAATAAAAGGTTGCTATTAAAATTTAACAACGAACATGTAGAAACTAGACTAAAGTGCGCGAGACATAAGTTACAAAGTTTTAAAAATGCAAATTATAATTTTAATGCTGCATAAGTAGTGCCAACCGTTTACTTGAAACTAAAACATAATTTGCCCCAGTTAAACCGCTGAAAAGAAAAAGTTCTTATTATTAAAACTATAAATTGATTCAATTATGCAGTTTTGCTACTTCTTTTATAATTAAAATAATTATTTATTTAATGGTATTCTTTCGTTAATGAAATCATTTTATCTACTTTCCGCATTTATATCTTTCGCTTCAGACAAATCCTGCTCATATACGACACTTTAAGCTCCACAAGGATCCACGTGAATTAGAAACTGTAATTTCTGCCATTCATTTCGTCGTAACACCGCAACACTTTATTAATGGCAAATTAAAGGTAAGTAGCACTCGCTCTAAGAAATCTACATGCGCTTTTATGCATCCAAGCAAGAACAACTTTATAAACTGGTGGTAGGAAAAACAAACTTCAACTTAATATAATGACAAACTAGAAGACATCAAGGACGGGCATTTTGTTATCTTCTCGGCTGTTCTAACTTGACTATAGTAGCAAGGAGACATACATAATTAAATATATGAATCCGGCATATGCAAAAGATTATTAAAAGTCTTATGAACAGCGGCTGACATCATGTAATGAGCAAAAGTATTTCAATTAAGCAAAATAGCCTAAGAAATACACATTTACAGCTTTATGCAAGACAAAAAATGAGCATGAAGTTAGCGAATAGTTTATATGTACTATAGCCCATAGCCTGCTGATTGCTGCTAACTATTTGTGGAAAAAAAAGCGCTCTGAGTCATTTGCAAGCAAAAAAAGCAGGCTCATTAAAGTGACAACATTAGCTATAGAACAGTCTCCTGAGTTGGAAAATTCCCCGAAATTTTTGAGTTGATTTTTATTTAGTTAGCTAATAGATTAATAGCCATTATACATAAACTATAAAAACGAACTGTTAATCCCTATAGGCATTCTTGTTACCAACTCGTTGTACAGTACATAATTTTTGTTTTGTATATGGCTGTTAATATTTGTTATTTGAAAGAAGTTGCCTTGTGGTTAAAAAAATATTAACGGCTCTATGCATAACAAGAAGTTTGCATATAGTTTGTTTATAACATATTTTTTAACCTATAGCTATCGAAATGCCGACTATATTCTAATCAGTTGCTAACTTTTGAAAAACAGCGTTCATGCCAAAGAGTTGTTTTAAGCAAAACCAAGCAGCGATTCATTAAAGGCCAACATTAATAGGAGAACAGGTTCTTGCATTGGGAAATTCCCTAAAATATCAGAGTTGATTTGTAATAACTCAGCAGACAGATTAATAGCCATTATGTATAAACTATATGCCAACAAGGTCCTAAGTCTAGTCGGCATTCTAGTTAGCAGCCCGTTATATGTAGTGTACAACGAGCTTCTAACTTTTTGTTATGCTGTAAGACATAACTTAAAAAAAAGATAGTTGAGAGTAGTTTTACTTTCTCAAGATTCTTGTTAATTAAATTAAGAATAGGTTACTTACGGAAATAGAGGTATTATAGTTCACATTGCCATGCCATCGGAAATACTTGTAAATTTATTATACTAAAAAATCTACCGGTCTTAATAAATGTTTTTATGACAGACATAATTTAATTTCACGACATTTTCAGAAATTAGTTGCAAGTCGTTCAAGGAAATAAAATTTTTAAATATTTTCCACAAGGACACACAATAATTAAAACTACGTTGTGTGCCCAACACTACGCTTTTGATATTTTTAATATTGAAAACAAACTCGTAAAAAGTTTAAAATTTATGACACAAAGCCAACCAAAAAAAAGCTGTGTACAAGGGCGAATTAATGAGTCTATTAAACAGGTTTAGGAGAGAAATGGGAGCATAACAATTAGGCATTAGAAGAAAAATGTCCACTAATTGCTTATAATTTAACAACAGAGCCATAATATTTAGAGGATTTTATAAAACACAGCCAAACAGGGTAACACAAATGGCAAAGAGAGAGAAAAAGAGCGGAACAGATGCAGAAAGAGAAACAGAATGTATTTAATAGCCGAGGCACGTACGGGGCAAACATTTTATGGTTAATTATTAGTTTTATTATTTTTTGTTTGTTCTCTTTTGTTTTACAATGACTTTAGGATGGTTTAACGTTCATATAAATTTGTGAACTTAAACACAGCATTTCATACTCACATGGCTTACGAGTATCTTAAGCATCCTTTTGCTCTCAATTCTTAGCTATAAACGAACACATGTACAATTGTAAACATTATACAAATGTTTGTGCAGTCTTAAGGCCATGTCAGTCGGTGTTTAACCACGCTCGTGCTTTCACATTCGAAATCACGAACTCATTAAAGGCAACATTGAAGTGCCATTAAAAAGTGAAATGTTTTCCATATTAAATGTTGGCTGCCTGCATCACACAACTGCCACTCTATTTGCCACCGCATGTTCCCGCACATACACTCCCGTGCACCCACCAATCTCAATGAGCTTTAATAAGTTTATCTTCATTTATGTGTGATTGCATGTGTGGCCATTAAATCTGGTGGAGGACCTATTAAATCATTAAAATGTTTAAGGGGTCAAATTACAATATTCATTTCATATCTAGTTTTATTTCATATAGCGGCTTGGCATGCTGCACATAAAGTTTGATTTAAATTAATGAAATAAAAATTGTATTGTTAATTGTAGATACGTTGCACCGCTTTCATACACGATGTTTATTGGAAATCGACAGAGAGGTCTATAGAAGAAAATCGTTTGAATAAGGCCGGAACTTCGAATGTAGTGCATAAGTTTTCCGAAGACTATTTCGATTTAGATGAGGATAATGTACTTGATCGCTCAGACACCTATTTGACTCATATAAAAGGTAAGTTAGTTTCGAACTAATTTTATTAAAGAACAAGTTCCATTTGAAACATAATTTTCGATATTAAAGGCGCATGTATCTGTCATACACTTTTAAATGTATTTTATATTTTTACATTTAAACTCTTGCTATTTGGATGTGTTAATATGTTAAAATTTGCCAGTCATGAACATTTTTTATATTTTACGGAAACACATGTTTATAGGAATAACTCCCTACTGTCAGATCTATTCTTCTTTTGTCGTTGTTTGCAAAAGGAAGTAAGACAGAAATGTATAAATAATAATAATTTTTTAAAACATGTGAGCAAATCAGAAATATAACCTACGAATAATATTTAAAAAAAATTAATAAACGGAAAGCGCAGCAGAAAGAACATGTTCTGTGCGTACAAAAAAGAATGAATTTAATTTGAAAAAGGGGAAAATAAATATTTTACATGATTTAAAGTCACTCCTCGTATTTATATGCAACTGTTAGAAACATTCAAAGTGATAAGAATAATTTAATACATCGAGATATAATTTAAATGCATAGAAATATTTGGGACAGGATATACAAACGAAATTTGTTTTCAATTAATTCAAATATAACCAACAAAATACGTCTCTTCTCTTTAATACTTTACTATTTTTATTGACGGTCACACTCTACAACAAACTATTTGACAGCCGTGTTTTTTTTTTAACAGTATTCCAAATAATAATTCAATTGACAAGGCCTTAGTAGTATTGAATCGTGTATTAAAATAAATTTTGGTTGTGAACCAATATACTTACAAAATTTGGCATTCACATCATTTAACACCATGAAATTAAATCAAGCATGAGAACTTTAATTGACCTACTGCAGTTGCAAAAATGTCATAAGCAAAAGAGCAAATATTAAATAACACCGTGTGACCGTGACAATATATCTAATATAGGTCGTAGGCCTACTTCCGTAAAGATTTTTGTTATTTCTAGAAATTCAATTACACCCTGAAATTCATAAGTTATCGATAAGAAAGATTTTTTGCGGAGGTGACTAAATGCACTCAAATAGAAATAGAATTTGAAACAAAGTGTTGCAAAAAACCCGCAATAATTGAAGAAATTAAAAAAAATTATTATAATTTATTGGATTTTACTTCTTTAAAATATTCCCAACTTGCCAACTATTGTTTATATTAGTCTCAAGAAGTTCTTGTCGAAAGAACGGGTAACACGAAAAACTGAATACAACACAAGCAAAATGAGCACACTTCATAATACTATGAACAAGTATCTTAGATAGAAATTGGACTTATAGCTAGCCCTGCCATGTTGCAACTAAAATTCCTTTATTTTTACATCGTACATAGCCCTCCTGCCCGACCTTCACTACTTAGTAGTTCATTATTGGCTTCGCCCCGTGAAATTTATCCAATTAAGTTATAATAATAATAATATTTTTGCATTTCTCAATATTCATTTTTGTTTATTTTTTTTATTATTATAGCCAGCCTTACAACTAATACGTATATTAACGGTATATCCTCTTTAATTTATCCTTAGTCCATTTTCTTTAATGAAACGATACCTTTTTTACATATACATATTTGTATAATTTATTCTGAACAACTGAGTCACGGATAAAGGATGAAAGGATTTCGGTGTAATCGAATTTATTAAAATTAAACAATTATTTAGTCACGTAGATCTGCAACTTACAATAGGTCATTTGAAAAAATCATCGTCAATGTCATATCGTATAATTCGCAGTTTTATAATTATACGTGAAAAGGGTGAATGTCCAAATCATCAAAACACAAATTAAACAAACATGTGAGAAAAAAAACCCAGCAGAATCCCAGGTGTGTTGTAAATACAATAATCAGGAACATATTAAAACTGGTTGTATTATAATATCACATTTTTTATGAAAATTACCAACAAAAAAATTTCAATACAATAATACCATTGTCTGTGAATTGAACAAACATAAAACCGAGAGTTTAAAAATAAAAATCACATTTTTCGCTTATCACTTTTAAAAAATTAAACTACGCTTTTATAGTAATCAAAACAAATTTTAGCACAGTTTTTAATAAATTGTTTACATCGTCGTTGTTCACATCATCCTTCTAGTCTTTTCGCACTCTTATGCCTTTTTAGGTCAGACTTGAAATTTCTCAACAAAACAAAAGTCACACACCTTAATTAAAAAAGAACAAGAGTAAGATACGTTTTCATTTATATATTTTTTCTTATTTGCATTTTAAGGTGATGTATCCTCGTTGAATGCCAATGGCTGTTTAGCGTCGCATAAATGTTCATGCCTTTGGCCACGTTTAGCAATACTCTCATTTGTATTGTATGCCGTGCAACAATTGTTTCAATTATTGCAACAACTGCTCAGCCAAACAACGAAGAATGCGAGTACAATGGAGGAAACAAAACAAAATGGTGGCAATTGCCAAGCATTAACAACGTCTATGAGTGCAAACACAGGAAAAGGCTTAAATTTATTTGACACAAAAACAACAAAAGCGGCTATAAAACAAAAACAAGCGCAACAATATATAACAACATCGTTGGCAACACAAGTGTCAAGAATTTCTTATGAAAACAAATCAACAGAAGAATATTTCCAAATAAAGTTAATCAAGGAAAACAATCAACAACAAAAACTTTTAATAGTTCAAGAAAAACTATGGAAATTTAAGTTGAAATATTCAAACACTTTAGCGCTCTTACTCAACTGCTATCAGCCACTAAAACATGCAAAACTGCAATTGCAGTTGCAACTGGTGTGTGATAAAACCCAATATAAGTTTGTGTGTAATTCAACAATGAGAGCAAACCATGTGGCAAATAATTTTCCAACCAACATTGTAACTGTAGCTCTTGACGTAAATATCCTGCAACATATTCGTGTATGCCAGCAATTCTGTAACAAACATTATAAATTTTACGCACAATTTTGTACGGCTTTCCCAAATAGTTGCTCCAATAGTTTGAATACCGTCACTTGTCTTGATACTCGCACAACTGGCAGCTTAGCAAAGGAAACAAAAACAGGAATTGTAACATGACTTGACTATTTGAATTGTAAAGTGGCTTAAAATTGCATGAAATTTATACATATTTTATTTATTTACAACAACAACATAGTGCAATATTGTGGCATGTCTGTGTACATTGGTGGGGAGTTCAAATTAAATTACAAATGAAAGTTTTATAAACTTTGTGGTCTCCAGTAACGGATTAAATCGGTATATAATTTAAAAGACCCTTCTAATTTTGTATTAAGAATTATCAAATTCTTAATTTTCAAAACCAATTTCTATATGCGGAATCGATTTACAGAACGATATAAGGCTAATGATGGTTCATACGAAAATTTAAATATAGAAAATAAAAACTGGATATAAACGTTTGCAAACAACGGTAATAGATACGTCCCAAAAAGGTAGGGTGCTTTCTACTTAATTTCAACATGTTTAAGGTGAACTCTGATCGGTATTAAAGCTTGGGTACATAAGCGACGAAAAGCATTTCACGACACTGAAGATGACAGATAGCCGAAACCAATTTATCTCCAAATCAGAGTTTACAAGGGATGACGGAAAATCGTTCTTAATATCTAGATCGCAAAAAATTTTTGCCTTTTGCAACCAAATTTATGCAACCAAAGTTAGAAATAAAAATTATGAACAAAAACAATTATGACGTAAAGGTCAAAGGTTCTCAACGCCACTGCCTCCAGTTTATACGTCTAACCAATCTTTGGTTTTACAATGAAAAAAGTACACAAAGCAAAATCAAAGTAGAGATGATTACCGCTGACGTAGTTAGTGAGAGTCATGCATTATCACGTTTGATTGTGAGTGAAATACTCGCCTAATCATGCTACAGCACATGCGTAAGCGTGCATGGGTAAAATTTTCTCGTGATTGAAGTTCTGCATTTTCCTTTGAGAAGTTATTCACGGTTCAAACTCTTTATAAAAAAAAACTGATTGACAACTTTTACTTATGTATGTAAATATCTATTGCTAATATTAATTCATTTGTCTTTTTCGATAATTCATCGACAAATATCAAATTTTTTTATGGCACACAAAATGGTGGATGTCGTTTACGTTAAAATTGAAAGGCTTGTATTCCAGTAACCATAATTATTTGGATCCAGTATTTTACCAAACGACGTGATTACAAATTCGATCTCTAAAAGCACCTGCATATTACACTTGTGCCACAAATCGTTCTTATAAAAGGCAACATTTTGTTATGAAACAACATTTACAGATGGTGCTGGAGCATGTAGATTTTATTTTCGTTCGTCCGTGTTTTAAAGAACTCTTGTTCCGTTGCATCAAATGGAAGAGACCTTTTAGTTTTATTTAATTCATTGTAAGTTTTAAAAAATGTCTTTATATTTTCTGCGTTCTTTTTTCACTTTATACATGAAGCTGCCATAGGCGTTAATTTAAATAATATTTTTGTTGTGCTCAACTATTGATGCAGTGCAAAACTTGCATGCGTTGTATGTGTTTAATAAAATATCAGCAAAATATGTAAAAATGTTTGTTTAGTTATAGTTTTTTTTACCTTCTTAAATTCAATTAAATAAATTTTTCCTAGTTTGAGGTTCTTTTTTAAAAAATTTTTCTTGGTTCGATATTTCGCAAATCCATTGTGTAACAATCAAGAAATAAAATATTTTTTATATAAAATTATTTTGAATATCGAAAAGAATAAAATATTTTTTTAGAGTTCTTTAAGCTTGGAAATATTTATTAAATTTTTTTTATTTAAATGGTTTCAGGATATATAAATGATATGTAAATGTAAATGTTTTGTACTTCCTTCAGAATTCCATCTCACAATTAAAGGAACTAGTTCGTGACGGGCAATTTTTTAAAATTACCAATAAATGGTTTCTTATAAATAAGATTAGATAATGTATAATATAAGCAGTGCTTCCAAATATTAAGCGAACAAATTAAAATATTTAACGGATAAAAAAGCTTTGTTGTGAAAATATAAAAAATAAAAATTGATTCCAATAACCAACACAGTGCAAACATATATGAAATATTAAATTTAAATAGAATATTGGTTTTTATTGAAATACAAAAATTATACCTTTATTATTTATCAAGTATCGATATGATTTAATTATGTTTGTAAATAAACAAGTTGATTTTGTTAATAAAAATGCAGTTTAATTTTTATACTTAAACAAGTAGTTTAAGCAAAAATTGTAAATAAGAAAAGTCCTACAAAATATCCACTTAAAACTTCAAAATAAAAAAATATTTATTGGTTAAAAACATTATAAACGTAAATAAACTGTTAAACAAATATATGTATTTTAAAACATATTTTAATGCAAAAAGCAGTATGTTAAACATTTTTAATTTTATCCTTATAAAAATAGTTCAAAATGCCTAAAAACATTAATTCATGTTATAAATATTTTAATAGTTTATTATCTGTTTATTATTAAATATCCCGACAAATTCCACACAACAAAATTATGCTAAATATCTGTAATTAACAACAATTAGAAACCAAAAAGTGTAATTAATAAATAATTAAATGAAAAATGTTTATAGTGCTTTCAGAAATTAACACACAAAAATTATTAGCATATATGTAAATATGTATATACCTACTCATATAATTAAATAGTATATGTTACATGTATATATTCATCTGCATATTAATCAAATTTGTTTACATGCCAGCAAAAATAATTGTTATAAATAATTTATTTAAAAATGTAATTGATTTAAATCTTCAAAAAAGAACTAGGCGAAAAAATAAATCAAAATACTAGTAGTCATGAAACATCGACATCGAAAACGTCCTAAAACATACAAATGTTGCGGTTTTTGCAATTGAAATTTTTGAGTTGTAATATGAATCAGTCCCAAAGGACGCTTAACTACTTTTCAACGAATAGTAATCAATTAATTAAAGCTGAAATATTTCACCATTTCTTATTTAATTTTAGCTATTTTCGTTTTCAATTATATAAATTGCAATTGTTTCTATTGTTATTGAAAAGTGAAGAATATTTTTTGAAAAATAACAATATCTGTTTGGCAAGTGTTTCAAATAAAATTTTTTAACATTTACGTTTCAACTTTCTTAAATTGCAACACATTTTACAAATAAGCAGAAAGAGTTAAAAGTAATCTTTGAAAGTAGTCGAATTATTTTCTGATTGCTTTTGGCTATTTGATAGTAATCTCAAGTGATCCTGATAGGTTTTAATTGTAATCAATTATTAATCGTGCGAAAAATATAAATTATCACAATCTAATTATTAATTTTACCTTTTAAATGAAAGTAATCTAATTCCTAATAATTACGATAAAAAATGATTGTTATTGAATAATCACAGTTAAAATTATTGCAATTACACGTTACAGTTGTGATTCTACAATACAAGTAAACGATATTAGAAATACGTAATACGTAAATTACACATTAAAATAATTGTAATTAAAATTGAAAATGACAAGTAATTGTATTCGTAATTAGGCAGTAAATAATTACTTGTGACATTTAATTCTATTTTTAATATGGGGTGGTATTTAGAATTTTAAATTGTAAAAAATTTTACAAAAAATAAAGTTTAAAATTAAAAACTTTTGTTTATTCCAACACACGACAGAATTTAAATTTGAAAACTTCATATAGCCGACCCCGCTGCTCTTGCCAAAGCACAATCTGATCGCCTAATTTAATTAATTTTTGAAGAAATGAGGTTCCACGATATCAGCATGGAGTCTTTGTAGATTAATATTCTGCAATTCCGTGTTTTAAGAAACCTCTGAAGCCAAATTTGGCCATTATCGGTAACCACAGTTTTGCGACTAAACATCGAAGCATCGTAAAAGCTCATTATTACAATTAATTCGGCAGTTACACCTGATTTAGTTGCATTATTTAATTAAAAAATAAATAAAAATAAAACCAATAGTTACTAAATTTTTTCAAAATTACTGAAATAAAAGTATTTCTTCAATTGCAATTATACTCGTATGTAACTTAAAATTTAAAATTTTATTTGCGATTACTTGTAATTTGTATTTAAATATATCAGTTATAGTTACTGATAGTTATAATTGATTTGTACTACCACGTAATTAAAATAATATGTAATTCTGTTATTGCAGTGTAATTAATTACAAAAATTTTTCAATTCGCCATGTTTGATATTAAAGGCAAATGCAGTAGGTGAATTCTAATCGAATGTGTCTGAAATATTTCAATATTCAAATATACATATTTAAATTTTTTACAACTTAATAACTTCAGCTGTAAATTGACCTCATAAATAATTTAACTATTAACAGTTTAATGTGAACACGAGCAAAGCAAAAAATGAGGAAATGTAATTAAATAATTATTGGAGAAATTATGTGAGAGAAGCTGTGGTAAAATAATTATATACAGTCATATTATAAAAACAAATGTTTCTATTAACATACTGCATCCGTGTGAATATAAATAAAATATAAAATATTATTGAAATAGAAAAAGCAGAAAATAAAAATTATTACAAACTTGTGAAACATGCAGCTGATTTTTATATCGTATTCATATGTGAAGGGAAGTATATCCCATGTATCAAACCGGTAGTGGAAGGTACCCCATTAGAACATATTGATAACTTGGACAGGGGCGGATGCAAAATAATACCGCGGATGCAAAATAATAGGCGGATGCAAAATAATACCGCAAAATAATACAAGTCTTTCAAGGAATTCTGGAAAAGACAGAACCGATTAGTGTGTTAGTTACGGGAAATAGTTTTTTGTATTAAAATAAATGATACCTTTAATTTGAATGTCCATTTCTTTATATTTCAATTATATACTGCAATAGAATTCTCTTTTAATTTAAACAACTATCGGAAAAACTCTTGCCTTCAAAACTTATTGCAATTTATGATTCCAATATCAAAATTTACAAAAAGATAATTTTCACAAGGTTGACACCAGGTAATTATTGAGATTTTATTGGCAACAACAACAAACACAACAAAAACACTTAACCTAAAGCCTACGGACAAAGAGAATAAAAATTATTGGAAAAAATTCAACATAAAATGTAGTCGTTCATAAATAACTATTTGAACCAGCAGAGCGAAGAGAGACGAAAAGTGAGTGGGCGAACAAAATCAATCTGGGTATTAGCTGAACTCTGGTTTTTATACTTTAAATCACCAGTTTATTTTAAAATGAAGGGATGAATTTTTTATATGCATAAAATAGCAAAACAGAAACAACAACAACAGCAATAGAAACATCCTATTATTCAGCACGTTCGTTTCAAATTTATAATTTCTTAATACAGATAATAAAAGTTTGTGAAATTTACTTTTAAGGCGGATCCATAAAGAGGAACATATTCTTTACTACTTTCCTACCTGTTAACTGTGAGACTTTTGTAAAGTGTGTAGGCTCCTTATATGAAATTTTATCTTGGTTTTACCAAAAATCCAAACAATATTATTTTTTGGAAAGTTCTACAACTGGGTCGGTATGTAAATGGGAATGTTGTACAACGTCATACTATTTTGTGCGTATCTTCCTAGTGACCACATAGCAAAAACCATTTTGTGTCATCTTTAAACCAAAAAAAAATTATTTGCTAAAAAAAAAAAATTGTGAGCTGCGATTGTTCAACAAATAATGTTGTTTGTAGGAAAAACACAACTTAATTACCAACCGACGCGGAACGTGTACAGCTTGCATAAGAGTGATTTTTTTAAAAATTTAACCTCAAAAGTTCACGCTGGATAAGCGCCTTCTAACGCTTAATTAAACAAACTTAAGAAAACCAAAAGCGATAAAACCTACCAACAACTCATTAAACAATTACTCCCACTCAATTAGATTTAGCCTTAAATTAAAAGTCCTTAACTTTGGTACAAAAATTGTACTCAATGTACTCGTATCCTAATTTTAATAACACAACCCTTTTTTATGCACTAGAAATATTTCGTTTCGAAGACAACTCTTTTGCCTAGCCTAAGCAGGAAGTGTTTTGTGTAGCAATGAGCAATGAAGAAGCGCTGCGAACATTCTTGGAACTCCGGTATATTTTGTCTTGTCTATCTCTTTATGGTTGGGGGTGGATCAGAAAACCAAAATAGTATAAAACAACAACTAGATTGACTTTTAAGCCTTATTCAATTTTTGATTGTCATTTTTGGTATCACTAACTTTTCGTTGTAGATGTACTGAAATACACCAATAGCAAAAGCAACAACATTACTTACTGCGTACATTGTATCTGTGTGTAAATGTGTGTATGTATTTGTCTTTACATAACAAATTTTAATGCCCTTCAATCACGGCAAAAATCCATTAATACACTTCACAACAGCAATCGTAGTACGTCCTTAAAAGAGAACAGAAAAAAGAAAAACATTGGTCAGAAAAACAACTTTTCAATAGATGAGTGACGCCCAACTGTATTCGTAGCAAAAAACCATAAGCAAGCCAGATACAAAAACCAAATCAATTTAAAATCTGAACTAAAAAAAAGGAAAAAAAATTTACAAAATGAATTTAATAAAAAATTTTTCTGTTTACGAAAATACAACGCATAATTTTCTTGCCTTTGGAAAATTAAATTCTCAACTATTGTAGGCATCTTTTAGGAGATATTATGGTCTAAAGAAATCATTTTGTATTTTAAGAAATTTAATGAAATACTTGTTCTATATTAAATACAAATTTGAATAACAATTAAATTTAATTAAGAAATTCTTATTTTAGCTTTAAGGCCTTGCTACGTTCTGCTGTGAGTTTATTCTTATACATCTCAGTTCGCTTTTAGCAAATCATTGCCTGCTTTTAGGCTAATCTTTACTTTTGCATTGCTTTGTGATGTTTTGAATTAAAGGGAAATTGTAAATTTCTATAACAACAATTGTTTTAAACGTTCCTTTCAATTTAAGTACCCACTCATTCACACAAACAAATCCTTACAAAATGATACAAATTTACATATGCATGTATTAATTTCTGTAAAATGTCTGCTTATATGGATGTACGTATGTCTCCAGTAGTTATTAGTGTGCATAGAAATAGTATGCGTATGTGCTTAAGCTTTTTGCTGAGAACAGCATTTTGTGGATTAGTAAAGATTTCATGATTTTAATTTAAATTAACAAATGTCAACTCTACAACTTAAAGCTACATTCATGAAAAGCTAAGCATTATAATAATTGTATATAACATCGGTTTAGGGATCTGAAAATTTACTAGAGTCCTAAAGAGTCGATATTCACAGAAAAAAGTTTTTGTCGCTAGTTAATGGCTTGAATTTTACTTTCAAATTGATTCAATTATTAATTCCATTAAAAAAATAATACACATATACTCGTACATTAAAATTCAGTTAATTAATTGAGTCAATTAAAACTTATTTAAATTTCAAGCAACACTACTCAACACCCATAAAAAGTATTCAAAATCAAGCAAGAAAGCTATGTTCGGCTGGTCGAATTTTATATACTTACCTTTTACCAGAGTACGTCCTACTAAATATATACTACAGATTTTACCCGATGCGTGCGATCTTTAACTTTGGCCTACAGTTTTACTCGTAATATAAACATATTACGTCCGTTTAATAGATTAGTTGTTTTTTTATGTTCAGCTTTTTTAATTCCTTCATGGGTATAACAGCAAAGGGGATGTGGTTCAATAGTCAAACCATTTTTATTGCCCATCTTGAATCTTAAAAATTTTCGTAAAATAATATTAAATTGAAAAATCAAATCAAGAATCAATTTTCATAGCATAACGCGGATTGCCATTTAACAATTACGATTACTCAGTGAAATTCAACAGTAAGTCTATTAGCGATTAATATGTTTCCTTTTTTTTCTGAGTATTTGTACAGTTTTATAAAATCCATTATGCATGCCAGGAATAATGTCTAAATGCGCTTGTTTCTATTGAAAAATACTTTATAACCATTATAAACACTTAAACATACGCGGGTACTACCCGAAGACACCTTATGTTTTTTTTACACAAGCTCTTATGCCTAAATACTCAAACCGATAAGAACGCTAAAGCAACACAATGTTTAAATTAAGATAATAAGTAGACTGCTAAAGAAGGATCGATGAAAATGTTAAAAGTAAAACAAACAACAAAATAAACAATACAAATTAAACCCCTGCCAATACCCAGCGACCTCATACCCTACTACATCCGTAACAAAAATGTTGGCAATTTCCTGATGATTAAAAAAACACACAATATCCGGCACAATAATGCAATACCAAACCTACATCAGTGTTCCTGTGCTTGAAGTGTGCTCGCATATATGTGAGTACTGTTTTTTCCACTCACGCATTTGGAAATTTACACACACATAGTACATATTTCATTCAAATATAGGATTTCAATGGCAGATCTGAGTTATTACGAGGGGTTGAATGTGGGTGCGATGTATACCTCTTGTCATACTCACATTGCGAGTACATATCTGAGTACAAAAGCATTTAAAAATAAAGAAATAAAAACGAGTGCAAATGCTTCGCTGTCAAAGGGGTCTGCATTGAAGCAATAACAAAAATTGTTACGTAAAAACAATAAAAACCACAAGTGAGCAAATAAAGACAAGCTCCCCTTAATATTTTCGTATTTTTTTCTTCTTCGTAATAAAGGTTCAGTTATTCCGTGGGTTTTTCATATGTCCATATGCAGCACAAAGAACAGCAACACAGAGAAGGTAAATTATTTCACACAAAACAACTCATGTTTCAATTACAATGAGTGAGTGCGAGTAAATACATAAGTTCATAGAAGTGGATTTGTATGAATTGTTTTCTGTTTTTAACAAATAAAAAGCTGTTTATAATCAGAGAGAGAATTATATTCGAATAATCCGACTTTTACGGAAGCTACAAATTTTTCATTGTACTTTTTCATTATAAAGTACAACGTAAGCGATTGTAGACGTATCATGCTGGATAAAAAGTGGGATAAAAATCAATACAACCGGCAAATTATTTAATAAAGATGAAATGCTTAAGAGAACACTTATTAACGAAAAGAAAAAACATGGTTGTGCCATGGACACGACAACAATATTATGTTCTGTACAACAATATATTGCTGTGGCAAACATATGGTAATTTTAAAATATTTAGATATTACTTTAGTTGTATTAAATACGCCATTGTTTACATTTAAACACTAAGCGATTTCCATCCATGGAAATTGAAATATAGTTATAATGACTGTAGTTGAACCACAAAAGAATTCCGCTTATCATGAATGATTTATTTCTTTAGAGTTTTTTACTTTCTTTATTGTACCATTCCGACTCGATAAGATCTCGCAAGACCTTTTTGGTGTCCACTTTGCAGAGAAGCACATTTATTTGCCCTGTGATGTTGTATAAATCTAATACAAACATTAATTTTAAAGGAATAATTTTACAATGTATCGACAGACTCCAAGCAGTCAGATGGATCTCGCGAATTCCCGCGATAGATTTATTGTTCTTTAGTTTATTTTTCTTAAAAATGAATTATTGTTGTTATTCTTATTTATTTTTAAACTTTAATTTAATAGTTGTTTATTCAAATGTGCAATGAAAGCTTACTTTTGTTTTGTATAGCTACTCCATTAAGAGATCGAGAATTCATGATTCATGATAAATTCATGATACCAATTTTAACTCCGAGGGTAATGCAAATTCGGTTAGAGCGTTGAGTATTCAGCATTCCATGGCTTTAGTCCCCAGTGAAGCTGTTTTATCAGTTTTTTGATTTTTTTTCCTTTCGGTTTAAGACCATTATCGTTATCCCCAATAATAATATGATTTGTTTACAAGCATATAATATGTTGCTTTTAGAATATGGTTAACTCAAATGACCTTTAGCACACAACTTTGACAGTATACAGGCAAGAGTGAATAGAGATGTTAAAATATTAATACTGATTAATTTCTCTTGAATTCCAATTAAATTTATGCTGCATTTCACACTTTTACCGCGTTAGTGTAATGAAGCGCTGGCCTCAGTTTCAACCATGTACTCTTGTTATAAATATTTATTTCAGTTCAAATTGAAATTTGTTGCAGCTTTTTTTATAGCATCATGAATGCTGCGTAGGGGTTCTTCAAGTATGTTTATGTTCAATTGAATAAGATTTCATAATTTTGGTAAATCCATTTATAATTATACCATCAGTGTTGGCCTAACTTTTATCCAAGCTAATTCAATGAAAGTAGGGAGCATAATTGATGTCTACGTATAGAGAAAAATTGTTCAATCAAGCTTGTACGAGGTATGATAAAAATTTGATAAGAAACGATGATGTTACATATATTTCGATCTCATGATTCTTCGACATCTTTATTTATTGCCTTGCAACATACATGCCTTAATTCACGATTAAACGCTGTTCAGCTTGGATTTTTTAAAGAGGTTATTGATAATTATTTGAGAAATCACTTATTCTCGTATAATTCTGTGCAAACATGTTTGCATTTGCATTAATGAAGGTGAGTAGGAATAAATAAAATATCAAATGAACAATGAAAAGTGAGCATGTGTGCGAGTATAGAAAAAGAAAGCATTATTGCAGGCATCATTGAATAAGTTGATTGCATATTAAAGCAAAATGATGCATTTATAACACTTCCTCTGTACTGTATTATTCAATCCAGCCATTCATCCATTCATTCCTGTATTCTACACACAAGTTTTGTTCACCAGGAATAAAACAGAATAATAAATAAAGAAAAAAAGTGCATTTGCTATTTGTAATGGAAATAAGAATGAGAATTCTATAGCAGTGTTTCGCACAAACAAAATAAGCAAGAAAGTATTTTATTACAAAAACACAACGTTCAAAATTAAATTGTGGTTTTTTAGTTTCTTTTCAGAAACTCCCTTTAAAACGTCAATGTATTATGTAGAGTAAATAGACCCTGATGACTTTCAATGATTTTTTCACTTCTACAAATGCGCATTCTTTTGTCTTTTATTGGCAAGTGTTAGGCTCAAGATTGTTTTGCTGTATTACTTCCTCTAACCATCTCACGTTCATTGTATTGTTGTGAATTTTCAAGCCTCAAAGTCAGTTTTTGTTTAATTTCTCTAAATACAAACACTGCTCTAATGATGGTTTACTCATGTGGAAGCACAAAACAATTGTTATAATGATGGTAATGAAAACATTTAAACCAAAATCAGAAAAAAATACTTTTCGTGTCTATTTTTATTTAAATTAAAAAAATTTTAAATAATTATAAAATGAAAAACGTGTTGCAAAACAATTAACTTAGTGTTTTTAGCTGCTACATATTTTAATTTACAATTACTATTCGCATAATATTTCAACTTAGCACGGCTAGCGCAATTTACTGCACAACGTAAAGAAAATATTTTTATTTTGAAGCTCCATCGTCAATATCAATTTTCTATATTAATTTGCAAGTTTTTCTAAAATTTTTATTTTTTATCACGTTTGTATTTCTGTTTCTTTTATTCCTTTTCTACTACAAATAAATATTTACATATTTCACAATCAATATGTAAATTATTGTTTATTTTAGAATAAAGAAACAACAAATCCTTTATACACACATTGACAATTTCCTACATGTTTCAATTAATAGGGCGGTTTCTATTCTTAGCCTTAAGGATATGATATTTCCATGTTGTCTTTTACTAAAAAAATCACTTGAATTATAATTAAACGTGTTAAGTTTTAATTAAAAAAACTTATTAATTCTATTAGAGATATTTGGAACTAACACAAATGTGCTCCACCCTAATAAATGTAATAAATATTTATAAAAATTCTATGCAGAAATATAAAATCAGTAAAAGTAATATTAAGAAGAACTTTTCCATAGAGCAAATGTTATGTCAACAAAATGTTAAACGTAAAACAACTCTAATCTACCAAAGTTCAAATAAGCTTGTGAAAGAAAGAATTAAGAATAACACATCAATAGCTAAGTCGATGAAAAAACTTTTGAAAATCGATAAGGAATCAAAGTCTTACATTTGCATTTTATCATCAAGGCAACATGGTTGAAGTAACCATAATCTAAGAGCAATAAATTATATGGTTGGAAAGGAGTCATACTATCTTTGTAGATAAAAATAATATTGTCTTTGTGGAATGATAAAAAAGCAACAATAAACAGGCGACCAAACCCGTCGAATCCTGAATAGCCAACCCGCTAATAATTTACGCCACAGCACTATTATACTTTGTTTAAACGCAAAAATAATTTTACATATTTTGTGTATTAAGAACATTTTATGATTGAAGTGATTATAATATTTCTGGTTAGCTAAAATATTTTGTTTGTGGTTAGAATTTTATTAAAAATAATATTGCTTAGTTCAACTATGTGGCAATTTTCAAAGATGAAAATCATTTAATGTAGAAATATAAACAATAACTTGTTTACCGCAATTAAAGTATTTAGTACCATTGTTCAAAGAACTATTATATGTTTGCTACAACAATAGAGAACTTAATATGGTAGCGGTGAGCAGATCAAAACCATGTTTCTTCTCTGTGTGACTATCTTAAGTTTCGTTAAAAACCCCAAAAAAAACTTCTTAATCTGTTGCCATGAAAATATTAAATAATATTGAAGTCAATAATATATTTCATATAATATTGGCATGTTTTTTGCTCTTTAATATACAACATATACCAAAAATGTTTTAGCGGTAAACAGCATCCAGTATTTCTAACTAACATCCCAAAAGTACTATATTTTTTTTATATATTGTTTTCACACAAGAAAAAAATTCCAAAAATTAACATTCGTATAGTCGTTTACGATAGGCGTTATCCATTAAAAAATTGCAGTAATTCTATAGTTCCTACACGAATAGTACAACTTCAAGAGCAAAGCTTTACATTACTACAAGCGTGGTTCAAGTACACGTACAAGTCACATACTGCTCGATTTCCATTATGACAATAGTTAGATGATATTTTATTGAGTCTGCATTTTAAGCAATATTAAATTATAAACTCAAAATACTATAAAGTAAAACAGGTGTTTAATAAAACAATATTGCATTTCCTATCAACATAGGAAACTATCAAAAGGAAAACATGCACCAAGTCAAGCAACCAGTGAATTTATGAACGGAAACATTCAATCAAATATATAAACCCACAATATAACTCTTGCACACATGCAAACTAGCATGCACACACATACACATATATTTACTACCCAACAGACAAATTCCGTTACGAGTGCTTGTCTACGAAAAAATAAAGCAGAACACGACTGAATCGTATTCAAATTAAATACGTGTACTATACAGTGAATATGAAAAGACTTGCAGTGAACACAAGAGTAAAGTGTTATTAAGGTAAAACTTACAAAAGCAGGACGTAGAGAAAGGGTAGTGGAATTGTACACCCACAAAACATCATCAACGTTGTTGTAATAATTGACAACAACATCATTGTCTCCATTATCTATTAGAAATTGGTAACTCCATGAAATGAAATCCATGCACTGCACCGGAAACCACGATGCGAAAACGTGAACTGTATTGAAAACAAATCGAATGAATATTGATTGAATGTAAAGCCAAGGCAATCAGCAACTACGGCCACAAATTTTGAAACAAAAAACAGCAAAAACAAAACCAACAAAAACGAAGACTGCAAACAACGAAATTAAACCAAATCGATGGTTAGAGGTTGCATTACCAACGACAGGACAACAGCAGGGGAACAAAAAATCTGTCTAGAACAAAATTAAAAAAGAAAGGACGGAAATGAACATGATGACATGAACATATCAACGAAATTTATTACAGTGTTAAACCTTAAATATCCCCTATTGTCCAAACCCAGCAGACACAAATATTTGTCAAACCATTAAACAAATCTTTCAGTACAATTTGTATTCATTTTTTTTAATGTTCACCTTTTTGAATATATTTTAAAATTTAGGACTTATATAAAGAATAATTACTAGAAGGGGTGTCTCCTTTGATCTGCACCTTACTGTGTTGGTTTCTGCATAGTCTGAAGTAGGGGATTCCGTCTGTTAACAATTTGCGTAGCTTACAAACCGTTGAACATGATAGCAGCTTCAAGAAGGGTATTAAATTTAAACAAAAGCAACAGCGATTTTAATAACAAACAGCGCCCCCAAAACGCGAAGACCACCTCAGTTCAGTAATTTTTTTAACAAACAAGTATGGGCAAGTAGGGGGTATGTGTGTGTGTTGCTCATACACCTATAGACATGTTTAAAGTACTTTCACAACGTTCAATATCAAGTCATGCAACATTGTTCTGTATTTCCAGTTGAAACTGTTACTGTTTTTTTTTCTGTCTACTTGCAGTATGTTGTAGCCGATACTATACACTTTACACAGGAAAAAGTTTATAGTTACATTATTGAACTTCCAGATGATGGCGAGGATGATAATGATGATGACGTTGCTGTCGGTTACAAAACTAGATGAAACAACAACTAAAAATATTTAAGTTTGTCAGTGTATTCCTTTAACAAGAAACATAAACAGATGGGTATTTCCTGATACGATAGCTCAAGTTAAAATAGTTAAGTTAAAAATCTAAGGAATATATTAATTCATAATAGATGATATAGGGAAAATTTCCCGGGGAATTGTTGTTCATAATTGGGCTGTATAAAAATATCTAGCTTTTAAACTTTTGAACTGTAGAAACAATTTTTGACACGCGAAGAAAAACTAGATTGTGACATGATCACGACAACAATATAATTTTCTCTACAACAATGCTGTGTCAAACATACAACGGTTATTTGGAAATATCGCGTTGACTGTTACGAATTCGATGAATTTAGTCACGAGTGTGGATATTTCTTTGTAGCCATCATAAAATTATACATCCTGTGGAAATGTCGGCTCTTTATCTGCTAAGGCTTCCAAAATATTGCTTTTAAGAATTTTAAACAAAAAAATATAATTGCGCGAAATTCTGACCTGCTTGAGCAAATCGCCGAAGAAGCCTAATTTCTTGCAATCTATTTTCATAATCTTTCGGAATTTCTCTTCGGGGCAAAGCACTGTGTTATCTACAATAATGATATGATTTGTTTACAGCCATCATAATTATTATGTTGCTCTGAAATTATGGTTACCTTAACCATGTTTTTGTCTTTGCGTGTACATAAAGAAAAAACATTAATGCTATGGAAACCCCCATATACAAATGTATGTATGGTTATGTAACCTGTATGTACAATTATCATATCGTTTTCATTACCAGCCATATTGTGGTATTTTATTTTGGTTGCTAACCATATCGTCATTGTTGTTGAGGTTGCATTTTAGACTGTATGCGCAATCACATTCACAGTAACTATTCGCAAACACATGCAAAAGACTGCTGTTAGAATGTTTGAAACTACGAATCTTTATGACATTTGAATAACACCTAACAATTGGTTGTTGGTCACTAAAATTTCAAGAGATAAGAAGAAAATTAAGAAATATATTATTTTAATCCCTTTCAATTAGGAGTACCAGGCATAAATTCACAAAAAAGGCATTTAGTTGATCACATGCAGTTTAATTTATTACAATTGATAGGGATTTTTTAAAGTTTTAAAAAACTAATTTCTTTTGTAAGGTATAGTACTGACTTTTACGGAAATAAGTCAATAACATTCCGAAATTTCCTTATTTTTAAAATATATGAAAATAACGTAAACATTTGTATGAGAGTATATGTGTCTGGATGGGAAATTAATTTTTCTTGTCATTTTATATTTTTGTAGTGCTGAGTTTCCAGATAAGAAAAATTTACATGTTTCACCTGTTTCCATGTCACCACGATTTTGGTTGTATGTGTTTAATAAACCACATCCTCTTGCAATTATTCACATGCAAACAAGAGTTTCTTATACTCGAAAGATGTTTCCTACAGCATTTACATATTGCAGTTGTTGTCTTTTTCTATTTTTTTTAATACTAATTAAAATGTCACAATAGAAACAAAAATTATAATTTATGCAATAAATCAGTTGTGATGGCATAAATAATGCTCAATGGGAAGTGAGTAATAGACAATTCAAAGAAGGATATAAAAATAAATATGATTTGTTTTAAACTTTAAAATATATGTTTTAATTATAAAGTGTAAAATACAAAATTGTTTCTATAATTAAGATTATCGAAATGAATACAAATAAATTTACTAGTGATATAGACAACTCTCATTTCAATAAATATTAAAATACATTTTTCAAAGTTTGTGTAGCCACATATATTCCTGTGTAAATTCCTATGAAATTAAATTATTTCTTTATTCAAACTCAGATAATATCAAAACTAGAGAAAACAAATTAATTAAAAGCTAGTTTTGCTGTTCTTATTTGTTTCGTTGGAAATATTGTCAGGTTTAATAGTTGAGTTTCAATGCTCCAATTAAAATAAGATCTTTATTTTATGATATATCAAAATGTCACGGTATTTCTATGCAGTTTTTGTTGATATGAATGCTAAACTGTAAAGACACACATATCGCACTCTCGATCGCAAAAACTTTAGCTGCATTTCCAGAAGCACTTACTACACTGAGGAGCATTTATAATTTCAGCATCAAGGCATAGCCCTTCTGTTCGTCAAACCAGTAAGGGCATAATTTTACGCCATATACTGAATTGTTTCTCCTCTGGATGGAAGTGCAATTTTACACGTCTGATTAAACCAATATTTTGCTCTAACTTTAATACTACTCGTATTTTAATGGTTTTATATCATTTTTGACATGGCATTGATGTTTTTATCCAAGAAAAAAGGTTACCAATTAAAATGGCTAAAGAAGTCGATGATCTGAGCGCAACGACCCTTTTCGTAAATGTATTTTGATCGTTTCGTAGCTGCACGTTAAACGTTACGAAGTTAGATTTGTGAACCACGAGGTTCATTGACACTTACTTCATTTTTGCAGGATGTGTAGTAACAAATAGATTAACGATGTTATGTTGGTGCCCTTCCACACACGAAATATGTATTCTTTCACTCAGCAAAAACTTCAATAAAGAATCTTCGAAATTGAATCGGAGTAGTATTCCTTACCGCATTTGAACTTCTGTAAAGAAAACCCGAAATGCAAATAGTTTGCCCTGATTTTGAATTGGAGCCAAAAGCGACTAAATTCAGTTTCAAGCGCGCCTTACGGTAGCTGGCACTGGTACATCTTTATTTATATTTCAAGACCCCGATGGAAATTAAAAACCAATAGGTGACTGTAACCAGGTATATAACAATACTGTGGATCAAATTTTTGAGATAGCTAGATCTCAAATAAGGATAAAATATTCAATCGTCAGACAAAAATTTCAGCGTACACTAAGAACCAAATTACAAAACTCCATTTTAAAACGTCCTGTCGTAACAAATGCAAAAGAAATAAAACCGATTGTCTGTTTTATACCACTAACACAATCGTTGTAAAAATATAAGCTTATTGACCAGTATTATATCTTCATAAGCAAACAATACAACTAGAACTTAAAACAATAGTATCCGTATAATAAAATAAAATTAGTTATTAAAAGGAAAGGAATTTCACTGGTATTGCAAAAAGTACCATTAAAGACCCGATTTTGCCATTGTTGAACAGAACGTCCCTTAGCGCCAAAACTGTGCCAGCTTTATTCTCTCAGAGATGGTTTACAATTTTGGCTCTTTTATTATAAGTGCTACAATAATAATACGAGTTGTTTATAACCATATAATTCAATAATAATATGTTGCTCCTCCCCTTCTTTTTTTCTTTGTGTGTATTAAATTTTCTTCAAGCCCGCTTATTGTCAAAACCTTTTTCCATTATAACTTTTTCTTATGATCTATAAAAGTTTTAAACTGTTTCATTTATTTAAACACCAGAATTTATTTAAAATATTCTCTACTACAAAAGTGAAAACTTTAGTTGAACTATAATTTCTCTATAATACCACCAAATGTTGTCAATAATTGACTGGCTCTTTGTTCAGTAGCTGTTTTCTTATGATTTTGCTTTTATGTTAAACTTTTATCTTTATCCTTCTTGTCACTCAATCCTCAACAACCATAAAAAAAATAAGAAGAAAAAATGTATTAAATACACTTTACAATTTCTTCAGAGTCATCTGCTTTTTTTCATATTCTTTCATTATACTTGTCCATCATTCAAGTTTTTATTCTATTAAATTATTATTATAATCTTGTTGGCAAATGTTCTTTTGGCCTATTGAGTTGTAACGATGATAAACTACAAGAAAAATTTAAAAAGGCGAACAAAATACTAGTGTTGGTAGACGATTTATATTCATCTTCTCTAATTTATTTGAAGCATAAAGGCTGCCAAAGTTACTAGGTGCCACAAAAAACACACATTAATAGCAGTCAACCATTGTTATGACACTAATGTTGGAAAATAGTAGCAGCAATAACAATAAGAGAAGTAGTTTTTAAAAACCATGTCCTAACTCTACTTAAAGTGACTGAGTCTTTGTTTGGTTTGTAAAACAACTGAAAGAGAGGAGAATTGAAAAAAGTTTCTTATTGTTCGAGTATGCAAAGAAATGAGAAACTTTCGTAGTATAAGAAAACAAAAATGCATGCACGCATATACAAGCTCCTCTATGTATGTATTTGTAAAATAGTGGTGAAGTTGATTGCATAAGTGTTTGTAATTCATTCATAAGATCCCAAAGGTTAAATAAAGGATTTTACAGTTTATTCTGTCGGATATAGAAAAGTAGCATATTATGAAAAATGAGCAAGACACCATACAAACAATAAAATAAAGCGACACGCACACACCAAAGAAGTAAGAATTGAATTAAATTAAAACTGGCTCCTCTAAGTTATTTTCTGCCTTGAGAATAGAATTTTTAAAATCACATTTTTCTGCTTAAGTGTTTAAGTAATCAATTTATAATTATAAACTAACTTGAAATTTTTTCAAAGCGATATTCCACACTATTTATAGCATTCACTGTTACAATATACAATCACTAGGGTTAAAATATTAGACTCTTAAATTATGTGGTCCTAAGAGGAACTTCTTGTTATTTTACAAAATGCTTAATGTTTATCCCAGTTAATATTCACAATTCGTGCACTAGTGTCACGAAGTTAATGCTTTCCCATACTATACATTCTATACATAAGAGAAACTCTAACGACAACATAACTAGGAACGAAAAACTTAAGAGGTTAAAAAAACTGTTGCGCAAAAATGATAGAAGGTAAGTAAATCATAATGTAGACAACGACACTAAGAACATGTCCTTACATATAAATAAAAGAATCACTTAGGGCAAAACGGTAAGACATTTAGTCACTCAAGTGGGAAGTACAACAGCATTAAAAGCAAACAGTTCATAGCCATAAGAAAACAAGAAGCAATTTTCCCAATCTCAGGCGAAAGAAACAAAATATATTTTATACAAGTGAACGCCATAGACCAGAAGAACAATATAACAAGCTCACTTGTAAGAGAAAGAATATTGTACAAAATGTTACTTACACAAGTGTCCTCGAAATTAGTGGACAATATCAACTTTGCTACTTACTTACACCTTGTCACATAACTCAGTTTTGTATGTCCATTGCTATAGTTACACATATATATACGATACATGTGTAAGTGTATGAGTAAGTTACATTTATTATACTACTTTATTACCCCCATATTTTATCTTGCGTTATGAAAACATTTGCCTCAGTGTTGTTTTATGGCTTCCTTGTCTTTTGTCTCATTGTTGTTGTGGTTTTCGATAATTTATTTATAAAATAAAACCTTGACAAAATACCACATCCGCTCAAGAACCAAACACAAGAACAAAATGGCCAAGCAGGGAAAGCTAGTTATCGACACCTGTATGCTTTATATATTTTATTTTCCCATTCACAGGAGTCTGTTCGCACATGCACCCCACAACAAGACAACAAAGGAAATTCTTTACGGACAGGCATCTTCTTGCTTTAACAAATTTAAACATCATTTGCTGTTGTTGCCCCGTTGTAACAGTTGTTGTGTGCTGTCAATACGACCTTGTTAGGCCGTAAAAAATATAAATGATCGTCATAAGAAAACAACAAAAATATGATCAAAATCACTGTAAAATGATGAAAAAAACTATAGTGTTATAACAGTTTGCAACAAAGTCAAATTTTTTCCAAAAGTTCATCAAATAGGACCAACAAATATATACGCGTATCAGCGGTTTGAAAGCTTATTTCCGCCTTTTATTGAAGGAGTGATTAAATTCGAAAAAAAATAAGTTTTAACATTCTTATATAAAAATAACCAAAAAATTCCAATATTCTGTTATACACAATAATAGACTGAATACAACAATACAAGATTTTTGTGAATTGAATAATGGTAGAAAAGAAATGTAATTTAAGCAGTTTTTTGGTTGGAGCGTTTTAATTTTATTACACTTTGATATCATTCACAAAATGGTATAAATAAAAGTTTGTGCTATGCTAAATGGAATTGTGATATGGAGTGCAAAATTAAACTTTTGAAATATGATGTGACTCGTTATTAACTAACTCGCTAAAAAATATTAGTAACAAATTTTTTTAATTATTACAAAATATTTGTTCCTTGCAGTCTTGATTTCACTTTTAATTGTTATTCCTAACAGTTGATCTACTCTTCTAAATAATTAATAGTCCTAAACACATAAACAATAAGAGTTTTTAATATCAAGTATTTTTTTGGATTAATTTTTTGGATTCTGCTTTGTTAAATGATTGATTACATAATTATGTGATGTTGTTTAAGTTCGTCCTTTGCTAAGTACCTCAGATTATCATTATTAAGCCCTAATATAATTTTGCCTTCCCTCTTGCTACTGCTTAAGCAACGAGTTGAGCAAAAACAAAACAAACAACAAAATACAAATAAAACAAAACAAAACAGAGCAGAACCGAGCTAAACAAAAAGTGAAAATATAAAGATCCATTAACGTAAACAACCCCAATAATAATCCATTGTTGTTATCACCATTAACAAACATTGTTGTGGCTAATATAACCACTTAACTCAAGTCCACATACGATTACAGGCAAACGCAAGCTCACACAATTCTTATTAAAAATATAAGAATACTTTAGTTCACACATACATAAACACACATTTACATACACATACAATAGGGTAAAGTATTAAACCATAACCCTTCATAGGAATTTCAAAAATCTTTTAATATGTAGAACTGGCAACTGAACAAAGCACAGACGGACATAGACATTCATACTTATATACAAACATACATACATATATTACATATATTACATATATTGGATTATGGATATGAACACTTAAAGACTAATTAGCAAAACTTAATAGCGAAAATAATTGTAGAACTGAGTAGAAATTTACAGGCACGTGTCCAACGAAATATATTGAAAGCCGGAAGTCTTTATGGAGTCAACCTACTGAAACGAAAATACACGCAACTTACTCACACATTTGCAAAACGTTAACAACGAAGAGATTTTAAATGACAGGTACATTTGGATCCTACCAGTAGATAGAAGCAATGGAATTTGGGATTTTTTTTGGCATAGAAGGTGAAAATGTAAAATAATTGTCTAATTGTTAGGCTGAACGAATTTAATATTTAACTATAGGCACAGTGTAACTAAACTGCACACTTTTATCTTTATCTGTTTTTCGGTGGTTCGTAAGAAATCAACGGGAAAAAATTGCTTAAGAAACACGAGCTTGGAGAATAAGAGGACCATTTGAAGCTATTTATTGCTGCGTAAAATGTGTTATTGTTGTTGTAGCACCACATTGAGTCTAAACACTTTTAGACACATAAAAGCTTTAAAGAAATCCAATTACTCTCACATGTCATGTTTGTATAGTTTGAAGATTATGCTCTTCACAATTCTAAACAAAGCCACAAAACTACCGAAGCATCCATCTATACCTAAATGTAGCCACACACATATACATTCAGTACTATAATGCAGCCACTTGCTCTCCTCGATCCATAAACACACATGTCTTTGAAATACCTACCGAACGAGAGTACACTGAAACAAAGATATTAAACACCCGTTCACATAAAAGTACAATGGTACTTGTAAATAGTACTTAGTTAAACTGTAATACATTGTTTCAACATATGTTTCTATTTGCTTGCACATGTCTTCATGTGTGAGTATGAACAACTGTTATGTGTTATAGAGTATCTGTGCATTTGTGTGTGTATAGATCATTGTGGCTTTTTGTGTGATATAATGACATTGAATATAAAAAGAAAGACAAAAAGTTAAAAAGTAAACCATACAGATTCTTTATGTTCTTATTATATTTCTCCCCCTTTCCCACGAGTTAATTTCAGACTTTTGGGCGGTTCTAAGTGTTGTAGAACAACAAGTATTTATCCAGCAATACCCAAACCTACTGTGTTTATTCAATGTACCAACTATCGTACACAGAAGCAGTGAAACAGGTGTTTCCATAAGTTTCCCATTTATGAACTTGCAGCCACAAACATGCAACATTTGCTAAAGAATTTTAATCATTTTTCACAAATGTATGTCTGTGTGCGTATTTTTGTGAATATGTGTAGAGTCTGGGATTCATAAAGCAAAACACACTTTCATATTTCCCTATGCGTGAGTGTGTATGAGTTGTGTAATGAAGCAGCAATATTTCATAACGATTAAGACATGTAATTAATAACTGAAATTATATAAAATACTGAATAGATTATAATCAATTACAAAAAGCTGGTAATACGAAAATGTTGGAAAGTTATTAGTTATAATCAAAATTTAATAAGGCAAAGCAATAGAGATTTAAATTCTGGTTTTGATTTTGTACATATTGAATTTTAACAATATTTATTAAAAGCCAATTGAGGCCTTAGATGTGAAAAAGGATTAAAATTGGTAGAGTACTGAAGCTTCACATTCAGTTCTTATTTTATACTTTGAGAGCTGTGGAAATTCTTTATAGGGTATTACTTAATAGAGTTCTTTGTCTTTCAACCAGTGATTTTACCAGAAAAAATTGCGAGAGCAATCATTGCAAAGAAATGGTTTTCGATTATTTTTCGAATATAGCACAAGAACACAATAAATTAATTAAAATTAAGATAAATTATTACATTTCTATCATTCCAATCGCTTAGTAAAACTTAACATATTTGCCAAGAATAACAAAGATCAATGAAGTTCTTTCCCGATTGTTTACATGGCAATTTCACAAACTTATTGCACGTGTGCCTTTCCGTGAAACTTTGAAATTTGTTTTCTTGCAATGATGTAAAAACAATAGTTGATTTGTTTGCATTTTCTAGCGTACACTTGTAACATTTCTCCTGACAGACATTTGCTTGTACAAAGTTTCAGTGGCGCATAATATAAAAACTTCTTAACGTAACATTATGCTTAAAGTTATATAAGAAACCAACAATAAAAATATACAACTTGATAAGAAACACTTGTACTATCAAAAGATGGAAAAGAAAATAGTTGCTGTTGCTAATAATATAAAGTGGTGGAATCAAAAAATTGTCTAAAGAATGTGAATATCGATGAGTTTGTGTAAGTACACACACAGGCGAAGAAAAAAAAACATGGTTGGGATAACCATAATCTTTGAGCCACAGCATAAGAAATCATATTATTACTGTAGATAATAACAATGTGGTGTTCTTAAAATGATAGAAAAGCAAACAAATTTTCTTACTGAACAGTAAACACACTAACCACTTAAATCACAGCATCCTTCTTATAAGGGTGATCGAAGAAGCTGTTCGACCGGTTTTTTTTTTTTGGCTACTACCAATAAAATTTTTTTTAAATGGCGATGTCGATTTCTCGAATTTTTTAAAGAAAAAAACCCGGTTTTCAAGTTTTTCTTTTAATTTTTTTTTCCTTTTACTAAGCCGAGTTGATGCAAGTTCTCTTCTCCAATTGTAAAGGATTTAAATTGTAGTATTTTAGTGAATTTTATTTGTCAGAGTCAGCCAAGAATTTCCAATGCCCCAATACCACCTTGTACTGTAACGTGTTTCTAAACATTTTAAAAGAAAATTCGTCAGAGGAAAACTAAACAATTGTGGCAACCCATTTACCACTGCAAGTAGTGAAGACTTGGATCCAGATGAAATACGAAATAACTTTATTTTATTTTTTTTTTTACTTAATTTTAATAAAGTTATTCTGAAGTATGTTTTATTAGTAAAATTAAATAAATGCATCATATATTCATTGACAGTTGTAAATTGTTTGGCTTAAAAAATGTGTGGACATGGCAACGTTGAAGAAGCAAAGTAACGATGATTTATGCCCTTGTGTACATTAACCTGCAATATACAGAAATAAACAAATGTTGCAGATTTTTAAAAGCACGTTGATTGTGTTTTTCCTGACTTAAGATATTTTTAAATTTCAAATATTCGAACTATTTGAAAACCAGTTTTTGGAAAATCTGAAATAACCGATCACCCGGTTTATGGTCGAAATTATTATATTATTTTTGTGTAGTAAAATACTTTGTTTGTTGTTAGAAATTAAGTAAGAACTGTACGTCTGCAGCTCAACCATGTTTCGAAACCAACGCATTGTTTCAAATGTTTTCATATAACCTCTATATGTTTGCCAATACAATATATTCTTGTAGAGAACATAATACACAATCATGTTGTTTCTTTGGGTGCGATACCCGTTGAATTAGAACTTCCTCGGAAATATGAAGAATCAGTAATTTTTCCATTTTATATTTTTTAAAAACCCCACTGCCTTTTACAATTTCTTCAATCAACTCTCTAATTTCAACAAAGAATTTATTCTTGTGTCTTACTTTCTCCAATTGGCAGCACTACTTTAAAATTCGTGCACTAGTAGTTGAGAAAGTGAAAAACTGAGAAAAAGTAAAGAAAAAGCAGCTGCAGTTAAAACAATATGACTACTAAGCTTACGAGTGTTTCTAAGAGATCACATTTTACTTTTAACAATTCGAATAAATGCCTTCTTTTCTTTTCCTTGTCTTTACTTTTTATTACACGTTAAACATATTTTCTACATCGGTGAAAAGTGTTAGTTTTTTAAGCTTTTTACCAGCCAACTTCTACGAAAAATAACGCACACAAACAAGTAACTTTGCAAGTTTAACAAGTCACACATTACCACCAAGGCGTAAGTGCAGGCAAAAATTGGTTGGTTTTCGAAAAAGGGAAGTTACCTCTGCATTACAAGTGTCCTTGAAACATAAATAGAAATTTATATATTTTTTTGGCATATGAAATTAAGTGACCAAGGACTAGAACCTTCAGTTTTCAAAGGGAAATGTTTAGAATATCTTAAGGGGCTATAACTTCTGCTAGCAGTGCAATGTAATAGTCAATTGCGCATTGACTATTATTTTGCAAGTTTCTCGTTTTCCAGCAAATAATGTATCCTAGTAAACTGGAATATTTCGAAGGAACATCGGGTTTTAATATTAACTAAATAAAGAAAAAGGAACATATTTTTCATTGAACCAAAAAACTTAGTTAAGAATATTACAAAAAAAAACTTTTTTGTTAGAAGAATAATTATAATGAGTTCTGACACAATCTAGCTCCGTTGAGTCGTGGCCTAATTTCGGTGACAAAGATGTCAGCAATAAAATATTCTCCTTCACTTGTCACTAAAAATGGTTTGCAGCAAAGGAAGGCATCTTGAAAGTTTTCTTGTTAATCTTCCACCGGCCTGAAATAAATTAAAGTCTGTTAATAAAGTCTTATATTCTCTAATTTGACTGCTCACATTTAGCCCACTTGCAAGCTGTCGTTTCAAAACAGTTGCTGTTTCTACATTGTTTTCCGTATCGCAAATTAATACGCTTTCTCTCTTTATTTTCAACTTCAACGATATTAACTGGACGGAAAATAGTGAAAGTTATCATTACCGTAATTGTAATTGGTGAGATAAGCTAAAGGAAGAAGCGTCAATTATTGATACGCGTGATCTCATTTTGGACTTTTTGAAGCTTTTACTATAAAATACCGTGAAGCTTGCAAGTCTTAAAAGTGAAACCGGAATTTTCAAGAAAATGTTTTGCAAGCATCAATTTAATACACCAACTCATGACTCCAGTCACATACCAATTTGAAAAAAAAACAATAACTCATCATACGCATTATTCCCTTTTTGATGTTCTTAAGTTAAAGAAAAGAAGTTTAACTCAAAAAAAAATATGCTGCGTTTTTAAGTGTTGGGCGAAAAACGGTTACAGGTGGTGCGTTGCCTCATAAGAAGTAAGGAGGTAATATAAATACATAAACATTTTTTTGTTGTTCAAATAATTTTTGTTATGCAACAAGAACTTTTTGTATATCGTGCCACCGAACAACGTAAAACATCCTTTAAACATTTTCCACCAACTCCTTAAAATTGTTTTTCTCTGCCAGTTTTATGGTCAGTGATGTTGCGTTAGTTCCTTCAATAGTTTGGTGACTGGTATGTGTGTTGCTTTACCTTTTAAGATGCTGTCTTAGTAGTTGTTGGAAAATATACGCACAGATATACTTATACTATGTAGTAATAACGATTGTACAAGTTGTTAGGGTTGATGACGACGCTTGGCTAACAACATTTTATTATTTTTTTAGTTTTCTAAAGAACTTGCTGGAATTTTCCCTCATCACGACCTTAATATAAGTAGTAAATAATGCTTTCATGTATTTATTAGAAATTCGTGTGAAGGTGCGAAACCTCTTTTTTAAATTAAATCAAGTTTTTGTACGCGTTTCTACGAAAAAGAAAGATTATGCAAAAAAATGCACTATTTTTTTCTCACATAAAATTAATTATAACAAGCAAACAAAGTGTATATAAAATGTATAGAAATATTTCATAATAATTTTATTTATAAATAAAATTCTTTGAATACCTCTAGAATCATGAGCTAGATTCTTCAACTCAAGTTTATAAACCGAGGAGTGCAGACGATAAGTCCTTAAATACTAGACGGTGTTCTTTGCAACTACTGGTACAGTACCCTACAGGTGAGTTCCATATGTCCAAATTGGTTTTATAATAGATTTGTATAATAAGATGTTGTATTCCAAATAATGAATATTTCGGAATTTTTCATGTTCTTGCTTTTTTCTTTGGGTTCTAAAACAGTCAAGGAAAAAAGCAAGAATATGAAAAATTCATACATATTCATTCTCATATTCCATTTGTCTTTAGTGTTGTATATGATGATGTATACATTTAAACACAAAAGAATGAAACACGAAGAATGTTGTCTAATAAAACGTTTACATTTACTCTATTCAAAATTACCAGAACAAATAAATTTTCTATTTGAATAGAAAGAATAAAAAAACGAACTTTTGCCTAAAAATAAAATTACTAAAAATTTATTTCATACGCCTTTCAAGATCATGAGTAGAAGTTAATTCGAAATCCGAGCGAGTCGATTCCGAGCGATTTTTTTTTATCAAGGTTTTTACCTGTCGTTTTATAGGATCATTCGCATTGTCACTGGTATCATGTAGAGTAAAACCCTTACTCTGATTAATGATGACTTGTAACTTTTCATCTGAGTTTGAAGCACATGTGCAGTGTTTTAGTCTTAGTGGGAACCTAATCTTATCAGTTATCTGCCCACAGCAGTTTTCGGATATAAATTAAACCGTCTATCAAACTGGCTGCATATAAATTAGAGAGAAATGTTGTTGGTTCGTAAAATATAAAATCACCATGTACATATGTATCTCTTCTAAACCGTGTATAGTAGGCGTACATTTTATGTAAAGTAATTTCAAGTAGCCATAAAGTTTATCTCATCGTTTTTCGAGCTACTTTTCTTTTTGTTAAGAAAAGTGTTTTAGTCTACCTCCCTATTTTCTACCCTCTTTGTGGACATTTTGGTCATCACTTGAATTACATATCACTTAGAATTGAACTAAAGTAAGAAAAATAAAATAATAATTTGTCTGTTGGATTTTGTTAATATTTTAATGGTTTTGTTTGAACTTCTATAAACATTTAAAATAACAAAAATATCGGATGAATTCTATTATTATTTTTTAATTTCTTTATCACCAAAATAGTTTTATAGTTCGATATATTTTAAGAGTTACAAACTTTATTATTAAATATTCAACAAATGTAAAAAAAATTAAATAATCTAATAAAAAAATTATTTTTCAATGAAAGAAATAACAATAATAAATCATTTAAAGGCAGTTTAAGCTAAATTGTGAACAACGTTATATTTTCAATAAGTAAAAGTAGGCTAGAAACATAAAAGCGGACTCTTAAAAAATGACATCTGCATAGATTTTTAAAGCTTAAAAAGATTTAAAAAAAAGCAACCGCAACAATGTTCACTTGCATATATTTATTGCATTGTACATTTTATTAAGATCCAGACGCCTACAATTTATCATAATTACATTAACTACTAAAATACAAGACTAATTCACTAAAATACAAGACTTCAACGACACGATGGCATTTATGATGTATTCAAAAGAAGAACAAGAACAGCAAAAATACTGGGAAAAAAATTTACTGTTTTTGCGCTCATTCGTGAAAGGAAAAGTGCCACTTAAATAATAAAATAACATAACGAATTAATTTAAATGCAAACAAAACATGAATACAAATGACTTCCGGCAACAAGAAACTAAAACAACAAGAATAACTGCATTAAAAGCACACAATAACACAAAAACAAAAACACATACTATCCCATATGTATCAGTATGGATATACGAAGGCACTAGCAAAAGTCTTTTCAAGTGCACGAGACATTTATTTGCCTCTACACTACGAAACATTTTAGTGAATATTTCTTCAATGCACAAACGTGTCTTGTTGTGTCGATTGTATTATTTTATTTTAACACAATATTGTATTTTTGTTGTTCGCAATTTTCATATAAAAATGTGATATTAAAATACAACTTCATTTTATTTGTCTGTAAATGTTGCATTTGATTAAATAAGTTAATAAGCATTTTCAATTTTTAATTATAATTATTATTATAATTATTATAAATATAAGAAAGTAGTTATCATATGCTCTTTTTCCTAGCAATTTAAATATCACATGTCTGATTTAATTTCATCGTACTACATAACAACTAAAATCTTTTGCTACGAAATAACAATAGCCCAAATAAAATACTATTATATGCTATGCATTCTGCAAGATTTATTAAAAATTATTTTGCTGTTAATGTGTTGTTCAAGAAATATATAAAGTCCATCAATATGAAAAACATTTGCTGTTACACAGCTTCACATATTTCTCGTTGAAAATACGAGAGCAACGAAAACAACACCTGCAAAAACATTCACGCATTATTTGAGTGAATAAAAAGACACTGATTTAGTACACTAACTATTTATTAAATATTTTATTGCCGCTTAAAATGTACAATAAATTTAGTTCTTGCAAATTAATTATATTTTGGTATTATAACAATGCAGCTGTAGAAGCAAAAACCACACGAGCAACTAACTTCTGTTTTCGTCCATCATTCTTAACAGCCGCGTTACCGGACGGTAGATTTTGTACAACAGGCAGACTCAGTGCTGCCACAGCACTATTATGAAATGGTACAGCAACCGTGCTTTCCATTAATAGGGAAATATTAAATATACAATCAATTTATGATTTGGTAATATTTAGGTATCGGGAATTCGACTGTAATTTTTGTCTAACCTTTAATATCTTTTTCAAGATAAAATGCGAATGTAGGTTTGTCTGAATTTGTTTAAGATTTTCAATTACAGCCTTTAAAAATGAGGAAATAGAAAGAACCAGAAAGGTGACACCAAACATTTGGAATTGCTGCGCTGTTTTCTTTGTTGAGGATCGCAAAAAAAAACAAAAGTAATATCCTAAAATTTTAGCTGCGGATGCTTAGAAATAAATTTTTATAGTTTTTAATTTGCTTTGAAAGTGCTGTTAAAAAATTATTGCAGCATAGAACAGCGCAGTGTTGACAATATTTTCAGAATGTTGTTATTGTTGTTGCTGTTGTAATTTTAACACAAGCTGCATACTCACGTCAGAGCAATTCAGGCGAATTTCAAAACATGCTTTCTGGCTTAATTTACAGAATATCCCGATTAAAACAAAGGATTATTAGTTTTGTTACACAAGCTCGATGTATATGCAGTTAGACTTAGGAGAATGTTGCGGAAACAGAAACACAGAAACAAATCGACGGAGTAAGAGATCGTTAGTCAAGCGAATATTCAAACATATTTAGTGAAGAGGCTACGACTAACAAACTGTCACATTAAAAGTTCTAGTATTTATGCAGGTTTTTGTATCTTAAATTATTCTCAAATTTGTGAAAATGTAAAATATATCTACTTATACTAGTTTGGTTGCGTGTAGGCATGTACTTGTACTTGTGTTCGTTAGTTAGTTATAAGTGTAAGTGAAAAAGGAAGTTGTATTTTAGTTGAATTTAGTAGGACGTGTGCGACTGGGTCTGAATTTTATGTTTGTTTATTTGTTTTTGTGTTTTAATTTTTTGTTTTTATCTAGTAATTTGCAAACCTAAATATTCATGGGAAAGCAACAATACAGACTGACATATGAAATGCCTACAAACACAGCCTAACCGAACTCACTCATTTCATTTCCTAAAGACAATACAGTTGGAAAGATATCTCTTTAATATTGCCAAAACAAAACAAAACAAAACACCGGCTACAGGACACAATATTTACGTACATATGTCTTTCTTTCTTTCTTTCAAATGTAATATTTTTTTTACCAAAAACTCTTAAACTGTGACAGGTCTCTTTTAGGTAAAACGAATGTTTAAATCTATTTATAGATACATAGAACAACAAAATTTACATAACAATGATGAACCCAATTGTAAGTTTTTCTTGAAAATACTCAAAAGTCTATGTACAAACATGGACATTTAACATGTGTCATTTTGCAGAATTTGACATGCACGCATAGCATTAAGATGCAAACGGTAACTATGCAATATTTGTGCAATAATTTTTTTTATTTTTCCCTCTATCTCTTTTATATGAGGCGTGAATATAGGGGCACGCTCCATATAAATGGTCTTGTCTAGATTCTACGATTTTGTTAACAAAAGTAAATTCAGATAAATTTTATGTTTGTTCTAAATTCTATTAAGGTAGCACATAGTTTCTGAAAAATACAAATACGTAAGATTTACGTTAATTCTCCGTATAGAAATTTTTTTTGGAACGAGGAACTCCAGGACATAAACATAGGCTCATCTAAGTATTAAATCTACACGGAGCTTCATGAAACATTAGAATTTTTTTAAAATTTAGCAAAAGTGTTATAAATAAAGTGGGATTACGAAATCATTAACTGAACGATTTATAGAAATTAAACGGACAAAGTATTGATAATTGGCATAAAAACAAAATTTTTTTAGTGCAACGACCTTTCATTATTAAGTGCATTTGGTTAGAGCAAAACAAAAACAAGAAGTTAGTAATTCTTTCTGTGAGCATTACATTGATACACAATCAACAATTAAACTTACTACAGTTTATAATTCTTTAGTAAATAAATGTTAAGATTTTTTGCTTCATCGCACGAGTAAATTACAACAAATTTGGCTCAAACATTTAACGTAAAGAATCTGTGTGTGATTTTAGGCAGACTGCAAACACAGACACACAAGCCAACAAAATACAACGTATATTTCTATGAATATTTATATACATGTACTGTGGCAATATAAGTGTTTATACATACGTAATGTGTACTTATTTACACATAGATACATAAATTTAGTATTTATCTCGTGCCAAATTTTCTATACAAACACGTCATTGACTTTGATTTAGTTGTTGCGTATTTGTGTTGTGGCGTCATTTTGTTGTCGTCGTCTTTGTTGTCCTTCTCACTCTCTGTTTTTCTTTTTTTTTTCGTATACAATTCTTCTCTTCATTCATTTATTCAAGTCGTTACTTTTACAGCGTAAGTATTCTTTATATATAGATGTTTTTATACAGTTTGTATTTGGGATGATGGCTTTGTGCTTTTTTTTTCTTTGTTAAAAGGAATGTTGTTAGTGTGCTTATTAATTTTCGTGTATTTATGTTTAAAATGAATACACTTACAGCCAAAGCTAAATAAGACCGTTGAGCGTTGCGTTAGCAGCAGGGCACGTAGCCACAGTATATTTGATGTAAAATTTATGTTTTTGAAAGCTTTGTAGCTACGTGCCCTGCTGCTAACGGACCGCTCAACGCTCTTATTTAGGTTTGGCTTTTAGGGATCCGTTTGTTTTGAAAATGGCATAAGTAACTTTTCCGAAAAAATCAACTTAATGATTACATCATTAATAATTTGACTACATATTTATAAAAAAAAAAAATAATAGTAATCAATATTTCGAGAACTATTGAGACTTTTTAGAGAGTCGTTTTCCTACTTAACGGTGTAAAAAACCTTCTTACTTTAAAGTGGCATAAGACTCTGTAGTAATGAAATTAATTGTTGGACTAAGAGGTAGAATTGTAGATTTTTGGAACGAATTTCCATCATCCCTTGTTAAGTTTGGCTTGGAGATAAACTGGTTTTGGCTATGTACCATCTTCAGTGTCCTTTTTCTCTCCGTCAACCAATTCGTTCAGAAAATCTACATCAAAACACCCTGTCGGAATATCAAATCAACAGATAGAATTAATATTTCATAAAAACTGAGAGAAGTGGGTGTGAAGTATTGTTTTGAATTGTGTTCAGTATTTTTTAACAAGTTGTGATCAGTGGATATATTATGTAATAGAAAAACTAGTATAGATTGTAAAGTATATTATCGGGATATCCATAAATAATTATCATTATTTTATTTAAAATTATATATATAAAATTATACTAGATAGTGAATCCGAAAAGACATATTTATTTTAGTCATAGAGCTAAGTGACTTTCTATGTTTTTTTATAGAAATATTTCCTGTAATGCGAAAAAAACATATGAGAGTGATTTCTTTAGAACAAAAGTAAATTCATCATTCTTCTTAGATCACTGTCTTTTCTAAATATCACTTGTGAAAAATACATCGTACGGAACTAATAAAAGTCAGTACTCTTTTTAAACTATTTGTTTTTAAAATGGCATAAGTTACTATACCAAGATGAAAAATGAATATTGTTCAACGAATATACAAAATTATATTCAAAAGTCTGAATCATATTTAATAATTATCTAGTCGAAAAAACAAAGTCACTTATGGCACTTTAAAAATAAGTCGCTCATCTTGTCTAATTTTCTGCCTTGTAGTGCGAAGAAGACATAATATTTATTACAACGGAAATGAAAATTTATGTTACTTGTCACAGGTTGTTCAGGAATTAAAATAAAACAAAGTCGGCTGTATCTGAAAATAATAAAATTTTATTAAAGTTAACAAGTAAGTTTGAGTAAAAAATAAATAAGAATTTTAATAATTTATTTATCTCTGAAAGACCAAATTAAATTTTTAATAAGTTTTTATTTGATTTTTATCAATAAGTTTTATTGATTCTTTCAATTTTTCTTTTAAAAACTTTGTACGACTATAACTCTCTTAACAACCAATGTTCAACAGAATACAACTATATTGAGCATTTATTCAATACCCTGCAAAAATTATTTTTATTGGCGACAAGACACAAAAGGGGAGAGTATAAAAAATGTGTATAAAAATTCCACAAACAAAAGTTGCTCCGGTGACTGCCTGCATACACCCGCAGAAATAAACACCGGCAAAATTATTTTATTCCTTCGAATGCAACTCCTTGCCGCACTACAAATATACATACACACACACACATCACATGGGCATGAACATTACTAGCAAATGTTCAAAACGAAATTATTGTCAAAGGACAATAAAAAAAAAGAAAGGAAGAGATTGTATGGAGGGGGGAATAAAAATTAAGTTGTTCAAAAAGTGGGGTTGCATTAATTTTATGACGTGGTTTTACAAAGAGCTATCGACTTAGCTTTTTTAATCTTTCGGCGTCATTCTGGCGGACACAATGTCGACGACATTTAGCATCAACAATGTTCTTGTCTATCCCAAACAAAAGTGTCATCAAATATACAGTGGATGGAGATGGGAAGAAATGATGCTCTTAAAGGTTTAATAAAAAAGCGGAAATATTATGGAGTTTTAAGGTTATCGAATTAAACTGAATCCAAAATTAGGGAGTTATTTCTCAAGTTCTGCAGCGAAAAATTCAAATAGTTTCTTTCGCAATTTTCATTGTCTTCCACAATCATATTATATTATGTTCTCTAAAAAAATGTATTGTTATGACAAACATATAGTGGTTATTTTAAAACAATTTAAACATTGTCTTTTTTGCGATGAACAAGTTATTGTTTACACTTGACCATTCAACGATTTCGTTTCATAAAAGTTTCAACATGGTTGAGTTGGACGGTCTAATTTTTACTAAAATTCTATCCACAAACAAAGTATTGTAAACATATAAAAATAATATTCTTTAACAGACGTAATTGTATGCAAAATTCTTTTGGTGTTTAATCAAAAAAGGACAAAGCTTCTGTGGCTTAAATGGTTAGGGCATTGACGATTAGGCATTCAATGTCTTTAGTTGGCTGTATTTTTGTACCGCAGCAGCTGCCAATCACGCGTCTTTTATAGCATAAGATCGAGTAAAACGACTTGTCAAAAATTTAAAAAAAAGATAAAGTATTATTATTAGAATCAGACGGTCTAAAAATACGGTTGGAAATTTGACATTAGAAATTTTTTATTTTATCAGGGTTTCATTTTTACAAGAGCAAATGGACAAAATACCAAAGGCAGCTGTTGAACTAATAAATAAGTCGCGTGCTTCGCCGACAGGACATTATTTTTTCAGCTTGATCCGGCACAAAACATTTATCGGTTAAAATCGACATAAAATTACTGCAACTTTTTACAATTTTCAGCTTGCACTCGCACAAGAACTACCGCTGTGCTAATCGGTTATCAATGTATTATGTTCACTCTAGTGCTGAAAAAGTTTGTACTATTTTACCACTTCCGTTTGCTATTTCGTACAAAAAAAAGCAATCAAAAACCCGAGCCGCTGAATGTTCTCAAGAGCCACACCCGCCGCTACCCATTTGAAATTGCTTAGCCATCGCCGCCGAAAGTATAGCTTCGGCTTCTTTCTCTGCTAGTTGTTGGAAGTAAACAAACACACTTTCATTTTATTTCATGTGTGAGTGCACACGTCCAAAGTAATTACAATATTTTACTTTTAATTTTTTCGACAGTCAGAACGATTCTCATTAGATTTCTCTCTGCAAAAATCTGCCGAAAAACAATTGTAGAATAGGAAAGGAGCTTCATTAAAAAAACACTGCACACGATAAGGCATGATTAAATAAAACTATTTAATTTGTAAAACTAACTTACACTTTGAGTTACTTTCTTTTAGAATTTTTTAGCTTCAAGTTACATTTTGCTTCACGGTTTCTCCAATTTAACTGACCAACTTGTTCGTTTGCTTCTTAAAGACAGTACGTTTTTATATATAATTCAGAATCTTCCTCAGTTTGCTTGGAACTAATTTAAAAAAATTAAATCTGAAAGCCTTTTTTACAAATAACACTTTACTTTTGAAAACTCGATGGTATAAAAACTAAAAGTATTCGATTTCAGCTTTACATAGACAGACCATCTTAACAGGAATAAAATGTGCGAAATGAAAGCAAACAAAGATTCATTGAACTCCCTACAAATACATAAATAAACTTGCACATACGAAGTAAACTTCCTGCCGTTAAATAAATCGTACAAACATTGAAATTGTCTTCGTTAGTGCAAAGCGAAGGCGAATATATGTATGCATGTAGGTATATACATGTGTCTTTATTTGCAAATATGTTTTGTCGCATAGGCGGTTTGAAAATGTCTTCAAAATCATTTGGAAAAATAATTCCACTCTTATCGCGAAAACAAAGTGATTGTGATTGGAAAAATTATATTAAATAAATTTTATTTCTCTTTTGTGTGTACTTACATGACGGCGCGCCGCGGCGCTTTGTTTCACATCTTTATTGTTGTGTATGAAATATTATAATTTTTTCTTGTATTATTTTGTTAACAGTGGCTATTCATATGGCTGTATGCCTTTAAAATTTTAACTACAAATACTCACTTTACTGCTACAAACAGAAAGATTGCACAATAATAAAGTGTTAACGCATGTTTTAAACTTTTGTTCTCTCAAAACATAAAATAACAATCAGAATCCTTTATGCCAACCAATACATTCATTCACTTCTCAACACAACGGCGGCCGAATGGACTCTCAATGTTTATGCGATTATTTTAATACATACTTGCCATATTTTTTTTTTTAATGTAAAATTTTCAGTTTACAAAGTTTCATTTTAAATGTTTGCGGTTGTGTATGCAAATATTCTTTAAGTTCGCGAGTGTGAGTGTGTATGTGTAGAAATATTACATTATTTTTTATTTTGATTGTTTATCCTTATTTGCATATTGTTGAATTTCTACTTACTCTACAATGAAATAAATTACAATTCAGTTCTGAGTACCAGCTACTAAAAAAAAAACAAATACAAAATATAAATATGTGAAAAATATTAATAAAATATTAATGTTAAAGTTGATTTTCAATATTATTTGAGTTGTGTTACTTTTGCTGTTAATTTGTTTTTCTCTTTCTGGTTTTTGTTGTTTCGGATTTTTGTAATGTTTTTACTGCACTCCTAAATTATTTAACAGGCAGTTATTACAATTGGCGTTAAGTAATAAAAGGAAGGTTGCTATGTGACTGTCATTTTCATCACGCCTAAGTTGGTTAAATTTTTTTATATCTAATATTTCATTTAGTAACACCAATTAATTCATATTGCATGGAATACACGAACACATGTAGCTAGAAATATGCAAATATTTATTTCATGTATTTCGCTAATAATCTCTTCTATGTATCTGGATTTAATGCATCAACATTCCAGCCTGCAACACAATTAACTACCATTTTAAATGGGAAACTAAGAAATTATGTAACCTTAAAGAAGGAGTATACCTATACTAACTAGAATGCTTCATATACGGATTATTTGTGTCTGTAGATACGGCTGATGTTAAACTTCAAATGTCCTTTTTAGTATTTTGCTTAAAGCAAAGCCAATAATAACACAATAAATAAAATCATAAACACGAAAATAAAATCCTAACAATTCTTGTTGTTTGCACTTGCAACAAAATGTAGTAACCCTTACTGTTTTGGCTAATACGAGTTCTTGGACTTACGAACATTTGCTTTATAAGTGCGCTTGTTTGTAGGGGTCTTATTATTCTCAAATATATTTTGTCTAGACTGGATAAAAAGGAAGGATTCTTAGCTATAAAAACCTATAAAATATTTTTGAAACTTTTTTAATATTCGATCTGCACACATACATACATCTTTCAGTACATTTTTTGTTGCATATTTTAGGGGTGTGTGCAATAAATACATTTTTATTTTCATTTACAATTTTTTTCTCACATATATTTTGTTTCTATTGTTTTTGGAATGTCTAAACAAGATCTTATGTGGGAGGTTGCTGTTGTTGAAATTTCATAGAAAAACTTTTTCCATAAGAAGCTGTCTGTATTTTACGTAATGAAGTATAACAATTTTCAACAACGCATTACTCATAAATATTTCGTATGTAAAATCTTGCAGTAGGAGTTACATAAAAAAATATAAATATTACGTTTTGTTTAAACGTGCTATAATAATTATATTCTAGAAAAATTCTTAAAAAATTCTTCTGATATCTTTTTAAATTTAAATATTCTTGAATTTAATAAAAATAATAAAAATTGTATTCAACCATGTGTACATTTCTTAACACAAAAAGAAAATGCAGTATAAAGGAAAATAAATAAAAAAGAGTTTTGTTTTTTTAATATTTTAAGTGCAATTCTTTATCTTCTCTATACAAAATAATAAAACAAAATTATTCTTTAACTAAATAAAGTACAAATCTTTGTCCAAATTAATCTGATATTAACCCAATTTCTACCAAAATTATAACCTTTAGTGAAATTGCTAAAGGCTTCTCCGCATTCCTGTGTGTCAATGTGTCAATGAAATACAATATTCAAGACTTGTAGATAATTTTAGTTTGTCTGAACATGTTGGGGCGTAGATATCTAACTTGTCTGGAATTATTTGTTTTTTGCCGTTTTGTATTTCAGGCTTCATGCCTTACGCATTAACAATACAACTACTCACATGATACATTTTATTTAGTGGTTTCTGTATATTTAACTTACTTTGATTTATGGCAATTGGCATATTTAGTAAGCTTTCATATAAATATTTAATGAAACCTAAATTATGACAAATCTCATAATACACACACATATTCTAGTACTAGGTTAATTAATGCACATATGTCTATAATAAATATAAACACTTGCACATTCACTACAACATTCATCCTACATTTTTCAACGTAGGTGTGTATGTATGTGTGTTGAATTGAAAACATTCCACTAATACCATTGGGGTAATAAATATACTTTTCTTTCCGCCTTATCTGATTAATGTCCTTCACTTTTTTTGTTTTGGTTGTTTGTTTTTATATTAAAGACTTTGGAATTTCCATATATACTCGTACAAACTAAATTATGTCTAAATAAACGAATATAAATTTCATTTATTCTATTTGTAAATTTATGGCGAATTTTATATTGACTTGGTAATTTTTGATAATAATGAAACATTTTATATAATAATATATATATATACTTGTTAAATATCAATGCCATGGTGGACCTTAGCCTTAAGCAAATGCTAGCAATTAATAGTTACTCCATGATGAGGAAGAATATCCACAGTCACCATTCTGAAATCACTACAGTCGAGAGTAAAAACTAGTGTTGTCACGAGACTTGAATTAGTATTGTAGTCGTTAATTACAAATCGTTTGTCTGAAATCAATTCAGGGCAAGAAGTATATCTAAAAGCAACCCATAAAGTGAACGGGCTGCTTCGATATTCCCCCTAAATTAATCATAACACACCTTAAGCCATACGAGGGAGCTTGTGAATTGAACAAATCTTTCTTAGTTTATAAGTTTCTGCTTATTTAAGAAAATAATAGTCTACTCTATGAAGCTACCCTTACAAGCTGTATAAGTAATCTATAACAAAAAACGAATTTAAAATATTTCTATATTGATCATAAATAAGTTATATGTATTTACCTTTATGTCATTAAACCAAGGTTATACTCGTGTTATATTTGTTTCTACGTTTTACTAAAATAAATGTTTATTGATACAAACTTTTTTGTTGGTTTATTAAAAAGGTCAATGAAATGTCACTTAATTTAATATTAAAAACATTTGCGATAGCATTTAATTAAAATTATATATTAACTGCACAAAATTTATCTGCCGGAAAAATGATATTAACTTTTTTATATCTTAAAATTAAAAAAAATATTAATTGCTTTTAAAAAACCTATTAATCTTATCTAGGCCATATGAACTTCGAACAGATTTAGGCTACGAATAAAACCAATTGTCTTGATCATTGAGAGATCATATGCTTCTAATGAAATTAATAAGGACGTGCCAAAGACTGCGAGAATCGAGAATAGTACATTAGCAGAGCACATGTACAGTTGTCTAAATATTCAGGTCGCAAAATCTACATATGATGTTATCTGAGTTCCCGGTGAACCACCCTGTAATGCTCCTGAACTCACTATTCTCCGCCATAAATCTGGGTGAAGTGTTACTCAAATAAATTGGGAAAAAAAAAAGTTGATCAGGTCAATTTTAAATTTTAAATTGTAACACATGTTTGTACTTGATTGAGAACTAATTATTAATAATACGCCTCAAGTGATGATCACAAGCTGTGTAGCCAGACCTTAAGAATTGTTAATTTTAAAGCAACCAAGTAAAAATTTTTTATTGAACTAAATTTACTTAGAAATTCTAATTTTTTACAAAAAGATATTATTAAGTTAAGCAATTAAAGATAGATATCAATCAAATTATAGATAGACATTTCATTTATTTATAATAATCTATAATATTTGTGGGATGTTTTAAAACAAACGAAATATAATAATGTAAACTATTGTGTTTTTAAACATGTTGTGAAATCAATTTAGTAAATATCCTTTTATTATATTGAATACGAAAATTTTTATTGTAATTTACAAAGAAGACACAAAACTCATACTATCTTGAATAAAGACAACAAGGCACACCTACACAAACAAACGCACTCACACGCAGGCACACATAGAAATAAGACTTATTCCATAAAACAATATTTTAAATTTAGTTTATATATATGGTCTGCTTAAAGTGGCAACAATGGTTCTGTTTCAACACATAAAACCATTAAATAAGAGAAGCATATTTTTTTGCATAAAATTGTATTTTGATTTAAAAAATGCACTTGAGGAACCAACAAAGAAGAAGCAATATACTTAGTGTAAATTTGGAGAATATTTAAAGTCTTAAAGATACAAAAATGATGTGGCGCCAACATAGTTACTTTGCAGTTATAAATTTTTACAAGAAACAAGGAAAAAATCAAACCAATAAAATTATCATCCAAGAGAAATGTTATACTCCTAATGGTTACATTAGATAATGCAATGGACACTGCCCAGCTTCAATGCGAAGATCCATGTGTATGTGGTTTCAACTTAAAAATCACATTTAAAAGTCTAAATAGAATTTATTATGCGCTGGCTAGGAAAAAACTCAATGTACGCCCACACATCAGACTTTGACTGAGACGAAACTAATCGTTCGAAACATATTGGCTTTTTGTTATCGATAAAGCTTTTCATTTTGCTTTTTATTCCTTTTTATAAATTTTCTTTTATTTCTTCTATTTTATATGGATGAATTGTTTGGAGAGAAAATACACAAAGACCGAAGATAACACGCTCCTTTTGTTCTTATTTATTTATTCATGAATTCATATTGTGTTAGTATGAGCATTTTTTGTAGACTATAAATTTATAGTTCAATAAAAACCAGAAAGTCTTATGCAATTTTATTAAATATTTAAATATTTGTGATATAAACATGTTAAGAGTAACTTTACGTTCGGCAAAATTTAAGATGCAAAAAAAATCAAATTAAAACATGCATATATATTTTAATTAAACAAGCATATATTTCCTTAACAAATGTAAAAAAGATAATTAAATGCAAAATAATATAAAATACATGCATATATAAAGTAATTCAATTTTTAGGCTTTAATTAGGTTTCCTTATTATTTCTATTAATAAAGAAAACTTTTTTGATATGAGGACTTTCAATCCAGTAAAAGTTAAAAAAGCAAGAACATGAAAATTGGAAAAATATATCAGAATGAATATATTTGACCTTAGAATTGGGTTAAATGGATAATGTTTACAGTTGACACAAAATAAGTAGAAAAGTCACAAAGAATGTTGGAAACGAGCGTAGCAAAATATCAAATAATAAAAAAACTTTAACCTTCACTGTATTCAAAGTTATAACATCAACTAGATTTCCTTTCTGAATAGAAAGAATAAAGAAAAACGAACTTGTGCCTAAAAATTTTATTACTCAATGTTAATAATTGTAGTTCGATAAAGTTACGTCGTTCTATGTTTTTCGTAGTGACCGCAGTAAAGAATAATCAAAATTTTAAAATGGTACTAAGCTTCAACTTAAAAAGTACTTTTCTACATTAAAAGTACTAATACTAAAAAATCTGTTGTGTTTTATTTGCCATCTCTACTAAAAATGACTGGTTCGGAAAACAAAGTTATACCACAATACAAATAGCAGCGTCACCAGATGCCATCAATAATTAGCAGAAAATACAGCATCCATTTTCAATTCAAGGGAAATGTGGACTGCAGTGTAAAGTAGAATATATTTTTGTGACACTACTTTAAACAGATATGGGGTTAAAATATGAAGAAATATGCAAAGTTTATAATAAGAAAAGGCTTTCTTAGAACTTCTTGTCATGGAATTCAGTTGAAAATGTTGTTGCACTCTGTAAAAGCAAAAGAGACTTCATGTTTACATTTTTACATCCTTCCATATTTTTAAGCTTATATTTTCAACCTAATATATTTTTTAATTTATATTTTAAAAATTATTTATTTCGCTCCTTCGACATTCAGACAAATACCATCAATTTTCACTAGCTACACATATTTCATAATTAAGTAAAAACAAAAGAAGGGAAGGGTTGGATTCTACACAACAAAATCCTCCTCTTTCCAGGCGGATTAAAAAGAAAATTCGAATAAAAGTAACTTAAGCAAAAGCAAATACTTTACTTAACGTTATTTTTTAATTGAAAACTGTAGAACGTCTAACAAATCATAACAATTTCTTTTACTTGAGTTTCTTATACGTTTTGCAACATCCAAGTAACTATGAATCCAGCAAGTTTCTAAGAAATATACTCGTATAAATAAATACAGACATTCCATAGTTTTGTTGTTGGTTTTGTTTGTTCTCTGTTCTTACTTTCTTCGTTTGCCAGGAAATAGCTGAAATCATGGTTGTAATTGGCGGTATATTATTCCATTACAACACCGTAGAAAACGTGCTGTTAGCTGGAACAACTTTAACCATGTAATTGGCTTATGCTGTATACAATGACGCAAGGAAACACTCGTACTCACACTCCTAAAATTGTCGAGTCACACAGTGACTAAAACAGCAACCACAACGCTAGATAGCAACACAATCCATGAACATGCAAGTGTCAGAAACGTACAACAATTTTTTATAAAACGTTAAGAAATGAAACTAATTTCGTTGCTAAAACAAAACAACAACAAAAATTTAATGATCCTGTTAACTTTTTAAAAACTTTATTTTCTCTCTCTTTATACTGGATGACAAGATTAAATTAGGGAAACAATAATTATAAATTAAAAAAAATTTCCTAACTGCTATTGGCGTAAACATTACGGCCGGCCACTAATGTGTTGTGCAAAGGTAGATATGTAAAATATTAACAGGATTTATTATTAATAATAATGGTTGAAATATAAATTTATTTAAATAGTTATTTAATATAGAATGTTTAGCTTCCATAAATTAGGGCAAAAATATAATAATGGAATTCACAAGCGCCTTGTGTATCGCGTATTAATATAAACCATGTAGTCACCCTTAGTAAATTAATTGAAGAAGGAAATTTTTATTAATATTATTTTGAAACTTATTTTTCTCAAAAGCACTTGTGTCCAGGCTCGACTTATGTATCAAAAAACTTTAAGTCAAACTTAATAGATTTACCCAACCTGGGGCCAACATGTGAGTATCTTTATTTACGGTTTTTTATAAATTCACAATATTTGTTAATGATGACAATCGGCAGCTACGTAGATTCAGTCGGGTATTCGGGTTTTGCGGACAGATTTCCTTCGGAACGTGGACAAATACAAGAATGAGTATTCGGGAATTTCAGGGTTATCGGCGGGTTTGTTATACCTATAGTTAAGCTAACTTAAATAAGCCCAACCGTCAACCGAAGACGCTGTGCCAAAACTGTCATACAAAAATGTATTAACAATACTTTAACTTCGACAGACCTATTCCTTTAAAATGCTCCAGCTTATCTCTTTCTGAAATTCGTTGGATCAATATACTACGCGGATATAAATCCAGAGTCTTACGAATAAAATTCGTGTCTGGTATGAATCGCCCTAACTTCAACAACATTTAAAATACTTCCATCGGCAAAACCATAAACTAAATGTCAATTGTAAGCAGTCGTACGTGGAATACATTTACACCCAGATACAATTTATTTTAGGAGAAGTGTACTAGCAGGTAGTTTATATTTTATAAACACCAGGTAAGTACGTGATTCACGTTACAATTTGTTGAAAAAATCAAAATCACCAACAACAAGAATACAATACGATAATTCAATCGATACAATAATACAAGGCGTTTGTGCATTGCACAAATAGTTTTAAAATTTACCTTGGAAAAAAGAATAATGACACAAATTAAAATTTTACCATTAAATTTTAGAATTAAAGTCATTTAAAAATAGGTTTGCAAAAATTTAAAAATGTTATTTACCCGTGTTTGCATTTAACACTATTTAATTATATTTAACATGATATAATTAAAATTATAAAACAAAATTAACAAAAATTAAAAACAAAAATTTCCATGCACATCACGACAGGAAACATGTGAAATTAAATATGTCATACTTATGGCAAAAAAATGGTCAATATTAAAAAGTGTTTTGTGTTTCACTAACCGTAGCTTCAGTTTAAATTTCAACTAAATTTAATTAGGATTTAGTTTAGTAAATAAAGTGAAGGAATTTATTTTTCAAAATGAAATATCTCTTGGATCTAGAATCTTTAATTCATATAATTATTCTTGTAACACTTTCCATTTCTTTTTTAAATCAAACTTTAAAAATTCCTAATCCAAGGGATATTCAATTTACGTCCTTCTCATGCAAAATTTACACAACAGACACGTGTCAATGTAAGTTTTATGATTGAATTAATTTTACTTAAACAACTTAAACTTTGATTATAAATTAGAAAAATAAATATCCTTACGATTACACAAATCTCATAAGAAATGTTTAAGTAAAACTATACAATTGTCTATGGAATTAAATGTTCGTTTGTGTATTGGTATCGTCTATACCCAGCCAACACATTTTGTGGAATTCAGTCAGCAATATAGCTTAACTAAATCTCTAAATATATTTTTGGGTACTGTTCAGACGTATGGGAGGGAATTATGAAACAATTTCGTAAAAGAAAACAAAAAGTACTGACAAACTGAGCTTACATGAGGCCAAAAGCAGACCACGCATTGTCAAGCAAAAGTCTAAACTCAATGAAAAAATAGACTCGGATAATTTATAAATTTTTTGCCCCGGAAACGTGTTATACTTTTATAAACAAAATCACGTAAGAACAATGCATGAATTAACAGTAATTTGTTTAACACTAGTATTCAGAGCAAGCAATAATTACATTAATATATAATTAAATAATTTTAACCATTTAATTATTTATTTAAAAAGTAAAAGCTGAATATAAGAAATAATATAAATTTAATATTCTTGCTGCAAAAACGTTGACAGATTGATAACATAAAACTAAGCACATTTCAAAAAAATATCATTGGGCTTCATGCGTATTCACTAACGCCATGTATTGTTGTAATGTTTGTATTATTGTAATAGAATACTCCAATATTGTTGAGAATTTGAAGTAGCATCACATTTTCCAAAGAAAACTGTAAAGTAATACGATAATACAATCGATAGTACAATACAAGAGGGTTATAGGGTACAAAATATTGTTATAATAAGTCGCCGATAGAGTTACACTTTAATAAAACACTAAGCTCAAACAGAAGAAAAATTATCAACAAAAAATATAAGGATAATATTCTGCAAACAAATTTGAGCACCACGTTCATTTAGTTCAAACGAATAAAACGTAAAACAAAACAAACAATAGCAGTAGAAGTAAAATCTCATAACTGGGTTGTTTTTTTTTTTTTTAATTTTATATTTTGCTGCTGCTCTTCTTGTTGGGACTAATGCCTCTGGGTAATGTAATTTAATTGAGTTTCTTCTACAAGTTTATTTCTCTGCCGTTCTATCCACCTATTTTTTCATAATGATGAAGAGAATGCTTCAAGAGTCGTTGAATTTTAAGTTCTAACACTTTGATCTTTTGTTGATTCGATTCAAGCAAAGTACTAGTGCTGCTAATGCTATTCTGGAGCTTATTGTTTTCGTCCTTTATAAAAGCATTGAATGCTTACGAACGTATGTATATGTGTTTCAAAAGTCTTAAAATTAAATCGTCCTTATCGTCATTCATTAAACAAACACAACGGTGTTAAGCACAACAACAAAAAACAAGCACCGTTTCTACTGCTTCCCGAAAAGTACCTTTAAGCGAAATTAATTATTTGTTAATTAATTGATTGTACTGCTAATGAGAGGTTTGAAATGCTAAGTAATTTGAAGGGAAAATTTGTTTTACGACTATAGAGGCTAATACGGTGCATGATTCCTTTCTTAATTAAAGGAGAAACACACAGACAGATATATTTACGTAGGTAGCAAAAATATGGCAAAAAAATATTTCTAATAAAACGCCTTTTACAATTTTAAATCGGGTAGAAGGACTTGCTCCCATTATTTCCTCCTACAAAACCATTAAAAGTTAAGTTTGTCCAATACAAAAAGTTTAGAAAACAAGAAGAATTCGTTCCTTTCCCTTACACTTCCCCTTCAAAGGCCTAACTGGATACGCACCTGATTCCGCAAGAATATTCCTGCCGGTATAACGACAAGATCTTGGCATGTGTCTCTTGCCACAAATTCTGCGCAACATCTTTTAAAGTCTATCAAGGTGAAAATGCCAAATTTGAACATCAAACAAATGAAATATTTTTTGCTGAAGATTTCGCTTTGTTTTATTTATTGAATTTGTTTATTTTTGAATGACATCTCGTGTTATTCCGTTTATTTACAATCTTTTTTAATGTTTCAGTTTTATTTTGCGCCAACTATCGAAAAACAGAATATTCTGACTTGTTTAATGCAAGCACGTGCATGCCATCGTGAAGGTTGCAATACATGGACCATACATATCCTTGTTTTTATTGTTTTCATTTTTTTTCCTTTACTTCCGTGCGGTTATTCCCTAAACTTTAAAATTGCCGTTTTTTGTTTTTTTTTTTGTGATAAAAAATATGTCAAAGGCATATTTGTAAAAGAATCCTCATGACTTTTGTAAAAAAATACAAGTCGTATAAACAGAATTTTACTTCCGTAATGCCTCTATATACGCTGTGTACATGACTTGTCTCATGTGTGGGCGAGTGGTAGAATATTGAGAAATTAAATAGAAGGCAACTTTAAAATCAAACGTAACTCTGTTGATGCTTCTTGGGGTTTATTAATGTAGGGGGGATATCGAAGCAGACCTCTTTCTTTAAGCGCCTAATTTCGACCTTTCTTGAGGTTTCTTTGTAATGAAATGTCACCAATTCTTAATACATGTAATAAATGAAAGCGGAAATAATGTGTCAAACAAAGTCCGAAAGACAGGTTTAGTTTTTATTGTGGCAAGCAGAAAAGTGTAATAATAAATTCTATAATTGAATAGGAGTTCTTTTGGAATAATTAGCTCTTACAAAAGCACTTTGAAATATTTTACTTGATTAAACCATGATTTTATTACCGCCCGGGAACTCGGCCTGACTCAAAAAAGTACAAAATTTCATCAAACAATTTTTAAATTAAAATCATAAGCCAGCATTCAAAGAGAAATAATAATATTGAGCACTTCTTGAAATTATTAAAGCGTAATAATCTTCTTTTACTTCAGCAAAAAAAAGCACTAACAAATTTATAAAAAATCTATTCTGTTTTGGTTTTAGTTTTTAATATACAACCAAAATAAAAGTAAAAGTTTTATTGCCAAGGGTTGGAGTTTTTAATATTTTGATAAACCTAAAATGGTCTTGTGAAATACAATTTATTTTTATCTTTCGTCTTTGCTTTTTTCTTATTAATCCTTGAGAAAACTATTGTTGAAAATCCTATTTACGGGCCGGCGTTGTTGTAGTAACAACAGCAATTGTAGATTTAACTGTCAACAACATAATAATATTGTCTTAACAAAAGCAACAACAATGAACAAAAAACTAGAAAAGAAACTTATTTTGTCTTGTGCATTTTGTAATATTTAGGAAAGTTGTTCCTTCTAAATGCATTTACTTATTTTATGTTATTTCATGCAACCGAAAGAAGGAATAAAAGAGGAAACAGAAGAGAAGAACAACTGTAGTTATCTAATAGAGCAAATAACATAAACGTTAAATAATGATGCCCGGCTGCATGCTTACCGGACTAAGTCTATTTATCTGTCTGTTCCGTTGTCGGTTGGTGTTATTGTGCATCTGTCTGTCTGGTTGTTTGTTTATTTGTCTGAAAGTTTTCTTGTTTTTACTTGGCTGCCACTTCAAGGGTTGGCCACTTGCACAAGTGGTTAAACACTAAACTTTATTTATATGAACAGGGGCACTTCTTTGAGCTAAGAAGCGACAAAAACACAGTTTCTTCTGCTTACTCTGTTAATAAGTTGGAATTTAGTTGAGTTCAGTTTTTGTTCTTCCCATAATAATTACAAAAAAATATTTATATTCCAAAACAAAAAAGCATTTATGTATAAGCTTTTACAAAAAAAGAAATTATTTAATGCCATATGTTTCTTTAAAGATGCCAAATTGTTTGCTACTTTAGAGATATAATCTCAACTCTATACACATATAAAGAAGAGAATTTAGATGTTTCTAAAAATAAGATTAAGGAAAAATTCGTCAACAATAACGCAGCATAATAATAATGCTTTTTACATTTTTGAGTTAAGAAAAATAATCGAAACAAATATCTTGCGAAATATTTTTGCTGGGATAGGTGTGTAGGTGGTATTCGGGCTTTTAAAAGTAAATACATTAATAAAGAAGGAAGTACCGAAGCATATGATACACACACTGCGACAGTGGAAAGATGTACAAAAAAATATAACTAAATAAAAAAAAAACATATTAAATATAGTGTCATTAAATTTAATTCCAAGGTTTACAAATCATTACCAACACAAAAATATATAATAATTTTTCATGCTGTAAATGATTTTGTTCTTTTTTTCATTCTCAACTATTTTTCTTTACGCTTTATGTTTCTTCCATTCGTGTTTTGTCTTTCTTACTGTTCCTGCTAAATGGCAAATAAGTCATTATAATGACACACACTGTCACTCACATAAAAATATGTAGCAAACTTCGACAAATAGGAAGAATCCAGCAAGAAACATGTTGCGATGTTCATAATTCTAAATTTAATGTGAAGAAATTATTTTATATTAATTTCGTTATGTCTGTAAACTTAGTAAGACAACATTATGAATAATTAAACATTTGAAAAGAAATTGAATAAAACACATTATGGTTGTTTGTACAAGAGCCATTGAGGACAGGAACCGGTCCGTGTTCTAACGCTTGGCATAAATGCGATCTGGCATTTTAACATGACGTTGTCATGTTTTATCTTTTAGACACATTTATCAGGTCATTGAATAGACGCAAAGAACCTTATCCAGTCTCGGTTACTATCGCACTGGTCTCAGCTACTATAAATATAGATGAATATGTTTAATATTCATGCATAATTAAAGTTACACATATACGTACGTATTTGTGTACATAAAAAATGTATTCTTTTTGTTTCTACTTAATGGATATGTGCTGTTTTTACAGATCACGGAATGTTCACAAGTCGTGGAGTCAATTTACACAAATTTCCCTCAAGACAATTATTCAATAAAATAAAATAAACTTTTAGCAGTTAAAGGTAGTTTACATTGGCACACAAATCTTAGGACATGAGCAATTTTTGTGTAGAAGAGATGAGAAAAAAGGATGAAAATATGACAGTCGTATGAATATATTTTTAAATTAACCATCATATTATATTAGATCAGTGATGTATTTTTCGGTCAGTCGTAATAATCTTACGGTTGAATTATGGCATTATTCTCTCTTCAGTTTCACATACCGTCTAAGCTATTTTTTTCAAATATACTTTTTTTCATTTTGCAGAAACTCTGAAAATATTAGAATACTATTTTTTCTCTGATTATATGAACAGTTTAAGGTTTTAAAACTTTTCGAAAAAATCATTAGAAGTTTTAAATTTGGCTGAATAATATATTTTGTTCTAGTCCAAAGTCAGTTGCAAGTTGTCAGCGAACTCCTACTTAAAATATTTATTCTACTAATACAAAAAACAAACTTCTAAACAAATTGAAAAGGTTCCGCTGCTATAAACTTTTTGAAAAGTTTCTTAACTTAAAATTATTGAGCGCTTGATTCTAGTGTACACACATTCCTTTGTTGCATTTTCAAATGCATTTTCATATTTATATGAAAATATTTTGCCAACAAAACTGTCTCATGCGTAAAAATTGTTCAACAACAAAAGTAACGAAGCCAGTGGTTTACAAACTTACAACAATTTTTTTCAGTTTGAATAAATTGCTGAGAACAACTTCTTAACCTACATGTTCTTGCATACGACTAAGTTTCTGTTAATGGCAAATAAATTTAATGCAGAGATTTAATTATGAAAACAATATAAAATATTTATTTTAATAATAATAGTTTAGTTATGTTAAATTTTTCAAGTAATTTTAAATGTCAGAATCTGACATTTTCTTAATCTCTGTAACACATTTAGTCAAGAAGGAATGAATATAGTCAATATTAGCTAATTTTCCATAAACTGTGGAATAATCAAAAACCATATCGCTCATTTGCTCAAACTCGAAAAATGATTTTTTTGATCCAGACTTATGACGTTGTTGTAGTAAATGTGCGCTATGTGCAGGCTAGATTTTGACGACAGTTTCAACATGAGAGAATGCAAAGAAATACAAAAATTAAGCGCTTCCGATAAATGCAAATAAGTAGCGTTTGATTGAGCTAATAATTGTAAATGTTTTAATCCCCTCTTTAACTTCTTAAAGCAAGAAAAGTAAAAAAAAAATTCAATTAATTCTAGATTGGTGAAATGTCCTAAAAAAAAAACTCTAAAAAATGTTTAAAAAAAGTTGGGATCTCCATTCATTCACTGTAATAATGCAGTCGTTTAAAATTTAAATTCCAGTAAATAAAGAATTAATTTCAAATAAACTGTGATATTTCTTTTCACACCTTCAGTTTTTTTTTTAACAAACAAGCTGCGCGTTTATATTTTATTTACTCCCTCTGTTTCATTTTGGCAAAAAAAAGTTCAGAAGGTTGTTGTTGAAAGTCTTATGGCAGCACGTTTACCTTGCTAAGTATTTTTATAGAATTTCTAAAAAAAAAACGACAGCAGCAAACATGGTGACTACTTACTGGCTTTGGTATTAACTTTTTCTACTTTTCTCCCAATAAAACTCTTAAGGATATTTTCGTGTTTTACTTTTCCATTTAGTAATGGCCAGCCACTAAGAGGGTATTAATTTTTTGAGTCAAAGTCATGTTAGCTTTCATATACACATGTTAGTCTTATACAATTTCAAGAAGGATTAGAGGAGAGTAGCCAAACTTTAGTTCATACGTTTTTCAATTCTATTTTCGTTAAAAGAAATATTTCGAATTTCATAAATTTAGTAAGCGAAACATTTATATATTATAGACTATAAATTTTTTGAACCGCTTTACCACCAATACAGTGGCTGTCGTGTTAATGCTTTTTCTTCTTCTTTCTAACTGTTGAAGCAGGCTCCCTAATGGCAGCCCATTAGAGTTGTCAAACTCCCAAAAAATAAAAAAACGTAGAATTTTCAAAACTTTCACGGCAGAAGTTAATCAAAATGAAATAGTTATACTTCAGAGTCGATTTTATTTAGAAAAAACCAACAAAAATAAATTAATAATTTTGTCTTAAAGTTATAGCACTTAGTTTGATACTAAAACATGATCAAACTTAATTAACATAAATACTTGGTTTTAAGGTTAGTCGAGGGCTGACTAAAGAAAAAGTGTTCGATAGAGAATAAACGGAGTAAAACAAATATGAAAATTATGAAAAGCTTATGTAATAAATTTTTCATCATTTAAGAGATGATTTTTACAATAGACACTACTCAGTAAAAAGACACAGGAATTGCTGATAGTGTTTAAAATTTACCTTATTTGGTATTCTATCAAATTATCGTATTAATAAAAAATCGTCTCCTTATTGAAGGAATACAAAACACACATGAGCCTGAATAAAATATTTTTCTGTTTCTGTTTGAACATCTTTAAATATCTCATTTAGTTTGCTAATTTTGGGGCATTCGACATTTCTGATTTCGCTAAAACTTTTAGCAATAAGTGAAATTTGCATAGAGACTTGCTTGTCCTCTAAAAGATAAATTGCACTTTTGCAGAAAACAATTGGGATGGAATTAGCAAGAGGTTTAGATAAAAAATATACATATTTGGTATGAAAAATAATAAGGTGCACCTGTGGTTTATTTCCCATGCTTTTATTTATAAATAATTCCACTGATTTATATGTAAGGCAAGAGATTTTATCAATTCAGTGCGAAGTTCAGAGAATTGATGTACTTTACTAAAAAAAACTTTAAAATGAAATATGAAAAATTGGGAAATAGGCATCCCACTTGATATGCCAAACCTAATAATAAAAACCGCAACACCTGGCAAGCCTGACAGACATCTTTCTGTGTGGTTGTTGTAGTGTTTTCTTTATTTACAACCATCTGCTGGAGTGTTTTCCCTCTACAAGAGGGTGTCTGCGTACGTATGCCATTAATAGCCATTAACTAAACGCTAATTTATTTAGTAGCCACTTGGGAGTAATTTAATTTTTGACAAAGAGAAAAACTATTAACTATAGCAGTGTTGAATGTGGAAAAAATAATAAAGTGCACCAATGTAAAATGCTTTGGCCAGCAAAATTAACCAAATATGTGGGTGTTGCAAGTTAAATTTATGTTTGATAACGGCCATGAAAATTAAAAGATTTTACTTTTATAGAATTATAACTAAGGAAAGAAAAGACAGTAGAGACATGTAAGAAAGCCGGCATAACAAGTTAATTAATAACACATTTATGCAGTTATAATTATCTATAATCCTAGAGATTACAACTTATTTGTTTGTGCTTTTGAAACGCTGGATTTGATTATCCGATCATATAGATATTTGAAACGAAAATCTCTCATTCTTTGTCATGTTTAGTTTCGGCTGTGTGTGATGTTCAGTATATGAATATATTAAGAATAACACAGGTAAAACATTTAAAATGAAAACGTTCGTTAAAGACTGTTCCGTTTTTAATATTTGTTAAGATTTTAAATTAACAAAAGCTACAACGGCAGCAAAAGGACCTAAAAACGGTATCCGTTTTTCTTTTTTTTATCAGCAAACGTATACTTACGTAGATACATACATACTTACGTAGATACATACATATGTAAAAGAATGTGCAATATAACATTTCTGAATGCTGGAGGCATGTGCAATACACATTCACACACACACCCCCTCTGGAAGGTGGTTGATAGCATGTGTAAATATGCGTGCAGTTTTCTAAACGTTGGTTCATATGGTAAATCTGGTTAATTGAAAATGTGGTATGTTGGAGAGTGGTTAGAACTGCATTGATAGCATAACAGTGCATGCTCATTCATAAAACTGGTTGTAACAAAATTTACGTGAACTGCAATACGATGGCTTCTTACGTGTAGTTTTATGTTATTTTATTCGTTACGGTTAGTTTTAATTTGTTTTGTAATATATTAAATAAAAAAATATTAATTTTCGAAGCCTATTTTGGAAACGCCCTTTATATTTGTATCCATTGTAGTCGTATTATAATAAAATATTGTATTTTTGTTGTAGGTAATTTTCATATGCAAATGGGTCATTATAAAACAAATTGGATTTACGTCATTTATGTAAAAATCAAAACAAAAAAATCCAAATACGAATTAAAATAGGGTTTAATTTAATACCCGATGCAATTAAGTAAGGTGTTTTTGAATTGCAAAACAGCTTGTTCAAAACACATGTCAATTGTGAAATCAACGCACGAAATCGCTGGGAACCTTTTGTTTTGTATCGATTAAGTGTTCAGTACACTCGAAGGGAAGAGGTAAGTTACCCTGATATTGACTTTGTTGTTGTTTAAAAAGAGCTTTCGGTCAATAAGCACCTAATCTGCATTTTGTAGATTTTAGCCCTGCAAAATGCAGAGAGATTAGAAGATTTTCTGCTAAAAACTGCAGACTTTTTTAATTCTAAACATATAATTAAGGAAACCAGAATTGGCCCTTAAGAAGCATTTTATGCGCATTAAATGTGCAGAGAAATTTTAACAAATATTCTCCAAAATCAAAAAAAAAATTATTTAGTTTAAAATAAAATTTTGTTTTTTAGACCTCAGCATGAGTGATTGTTTTTTGATTTTCGCTTTGACTACCGCAAATGACCACTAATTTCAATGTGTTGAAAGGTTCTACCTTGTGCGTTATCTATATTGCAAACATGCTCGTATAAAAGTAATATGGTTACATTACTAGACTTTTTTTTATGCGGAATTAAAAAAAAGTATGATCTACTAAATATATAATTAAATTGCGTAAAAGACTGGGCAATATTCATAATGGGGTATTGTTAATTATTGATAACTAATAACACACTTGATAGTTAAAAAAAAAATATTTTGAACGCCAAAATGAAAAAAATCTATATCGATAAAAAGTCTCTAAATTTTGTAAAATTATAAAAACGCTCTAACCCTGAAAGGCTTTAGTACAAAGAAAAAAGCATGCAATTGCATAATTCTGGTTTTCCTGACCATAAATGGCTAGTCAAGACGTAGTATTATGTACAGGTGTTTACATACGAGCACATATCTTGCCTATGTGCGTTTTGTTTGAGTGATGGCAGAACATCGTTGTGCGAACATCTGTTCGAACAACATTGCTATCAATAGCGACGGTCTTCACGAGCCATTTTTTTGTGCGTACAGCAAAATGGTCAAGGGCTAAACAGATATTTTTTTATGTTATTACCAATTTGTTTCTGTCCATTTTTGACTTGCATCAATCTATCACTTTTATTACAAACTTGTTACAACTATGTAGTAACAATATAAGCATTATAACATAAAACTAGTTACGGTTTCAGCTGTGTGTTATTGCTTTTACGTGATTTCGACTAATTCCGTAATAGAAAACCGAACAAAATCCCACAACCGTAATCTGACTTCTCAATTCAAGCCAGACAACGGCGTTGAACAAAACAAACACAAACACATACAAATATACACATTTATAAAACACAGAAATGAATTTAAAATATTTTATATTGTTGTTGGTTTATATTGATTCCATTTCCCTCAAGTATTATTTACCTGTAATTTTTGCAGATATGTATTTACAAAGAACATAATAAAATAAAAAGTCTGTAAGATGTCCTTGTTAAAGTGAAATATTCCTGCTTGTAGAAAAGATCTACGATACAATTGATACACTTGTTGGCAGCGTTCTTGTTATTGGATTGGAAGTAAGCAATACTGCAGAAGTAAATAATGCACTTAAAAATAAATGGCAGGTTGAACAAATTCTTATTAGCTCGGAAGCGAAAAAACATAGCGAAAAAAAGAGCTAAATAAGTTCCTACAACAATAACGAAATGAAAATATATTAGAAAAATTAAATTGAACAGATTTATAATCGTATTATACCCGTAGGGGAAAGTAAGAAAACCAACAGATAAACTAGAAAATATTAAAAGAATCCAATTGAAATATGGGATATATTTATACAAAGTTATACTATTTAAATAAGTAAATATAAGAACTGCAGCAAGTTTTATAACAATAATTAAAATTAATGAATGCTACTAAGTTCTACCAAGTTCTTTTTAATTAAACAAATTTTAACAACTGCCGAATCAAATATTACCTTTCCAAATATCGAAGTGCATTAAGATTTATAATATTTATTTATCCTTCTTCTTCAAGTAGTATTAAGTTTTTATTAGAAAATTGTTTATGCAAAGGAGTTATGAATATTTTAACACACCTTTTTATATAGCATACTTTTAGTTGCACATATTTCACAATTATTAAGCATACTTTTGCTATTATACAACTAAATTTAATGCTGAAGTGTTCGCATAATTTTCATATTTCATTTCAACTTAATAAAGTGCAAAGGAATGACTTTATATAACTAAGTTTATTAGAATGTTAAACAAAAACGCATTGGGAAACTAAAATTAAGCAAAGCTAAGATTTTTCTAGCATAATTTACGGCGATTTCTTATTTTTTTAATTTTCTATTACGTTGCATTGCTTGTTACGTCTTATGTAATTTCTCAGCTACTTGGCGCGATGGAAGGAGTATAAGAGATCTCATGCCGAGTGCTGCAATATATATAAATATATTTTTTTTCTTTGAAATAAATGCCAAACTCTATTGCTCACAAAATTTTAAAAACTTATGAATTTTTATCTACGTTCCTTTCCTTTTTCTGTGCACAAAAGGAATACAAATAAATGTGTGTAGCAAAAGCCAAAATACACTACCTTCTACCCACGCATTTGAAGCTTTAACTTAAGACTGCCTGCAGAGTTTAGAGTGCGTTCTTAAAAAGTCTCACTTATTTTCGTACCACCAAAATACTCGTACTAACACATAATAATGTTGAGATATTTTTTTACGATATTCATTCTTTCACTTTATTTGCATTTTTAAGAATTTTTCCTTTTTTTTATTTTATTTTATTTTTTTCATTTTCGTTTATTTTATTTTTTCAGTTGACATTTGTGTAGCTGTATCTACATAAAATCTTTTCAATTACGGTCATTATTTTGAATTAGTTGTGTCACACATACATACCTTTGCTGGATGTTGCAAAGTGTCTGAGTATGTGTGTATGTGCATTTGGTGTGAGCTGGAAAATAAAAGCATCTACAATTATCGTAGCTAAAACAAGCACTAAAGTTGAATTTGAAGTGTTTATGTATGTGTGTTGTCCTTGTATTTACTATGTGCATGTGTGAGTAAAAGTTAATGTTACGTTCTAATTTTGTATATGGTCGTTACCTCTTCTCTCTCGTTTTTGATTTATTCGAATGATTTTATTGTGCTTTTCACTTAAAACTTTGTTTTCTCCTTGAACAAAAGGGCTTTATTGTCGAAAATATAAAAAAAATAAAAATATGTTCTAAATGCATTTTCAGCATAAATGTCTTAATAAAGTCTGTTTATTTCACAAAAATATTTAACATTTATATATTTATGTAGATTTGTACATTTGTTTTTAATGTAACAAAAAGGCATGTATCCATTTTATTTCAAAACATTACTTCTGACAAAATCTTTGCTAACAAATTTAAACTATATTAAGAACAACTTAATTTACAACATTTAGTTAGCAAGGAGCAGCGTTGCCGCCTTAGTATTTCGGATGTTAAATTTAGCTCCTTTATCTTTTAGCCTCGATAATTGTGTTTAAGCTTCCCGACTTTTTCAGATTTTTATTATTTTCATCAAGTCTTTTTTTTTGTGAACTTCATAGTATTATTTTTTTTTATGCAATCAATGCCTGCTCATTCAATCTGCAACCTGTACATAGTTTTCTAAAATTACCATTAAGTAATGCTGAGATTGAAAAAGGTTTTTAGTACCACAAAAATGTTTAAAACAAAAAAAATTAAATCGTACCAATACTAAAATGCTTATTTCTATGCTGTGCATGCGATGCTCTTTAAAAAGTTAGAAAAATGTTACCAGGATGAGGAAATAACTGTTTGCACTCTTGTAATACTTACCCAAAAAAAAATTCCAATGCTTCTAGTGATGAAGAGCAGGAGCCGCAAATAAACCAAAAAAATCACAATCAACGCGAAATGCTACAAAATTAAAAAGTACGACAACATAATCCTTATTACGCGTACTATCTTCAGCTGCATTAATCATACGCTCTCGTGTGTCGTATGTGGTAAATATTAAATTTATATTATAAAGTCGTAAAAGTAATGATTCATTTGTCAAGGTCTCTGCAGAAAGCAACTGTCTTTTGGAGTGCTTGCCAAATATGTGCTGAACATGGGTTTTACGACGGGATTGTGAATCACTAATAGTTCTCATTAATCATTTTGCAGTATCAAGTTACAGAAGCTTGTATATTGCGGGATACGAATAAGTAATTGTAGCCAATGACATCGACCGACCATTAATTGAAACTTTGACATTTAATTATGCCTTTTACACTTATGAATATATATTCAATGATATTAATTTCATCTAAACCTTATTCATAGACTAAATCACAAACATATATCTACAACAAATCACTATATTAAAATAACACCCTTGTAGAAATTAACACACCCAGAAAATGATTTTTGATAAACACGGCATCAAAAACATTGGTCAACAACAAAAACAGAAATAGTAAACCATTTTACAATCATTACAAAACGGAGACATTTTGAGGTAATTTTAACATAATAGTGTGCCAAGAATCTTAACAATTTGAGCGTCTGCAGCAAAATAAACACATTTATACACGAACCGTTTCACAAAGCCATGTACGCTTAAGTGCCTGTTTGCTTTCCGGTGCAATCATTAATGCTTACTAAATTTATTTCATATTACTACCTGATTTCTAATTTACACATACAAGAGTACAAAGGAATCGAGAAGAAATGCAAAGGCATTTCGTGATAGATATAGAGGGAGAGAGAGAGGTAAAAGCTAATTGAATTCAACAACTAGATGTGTTATCATTTCACTGTAATAACAATTCAGTTAATATTTAAATTTATGACCAAAATTGTATACTAAACAGCAAGAATTCCAAAAATGTAATATTTTGCAACACAATAATACTTGAAATGCAACAGAACCAATCCATTCACTCCACTTCTCTAATGTAATATCTCGAAAAGCAAAAACAAGAGATATATTACTCGTGTATAAATACATACATATGTATGTACGTATGTGTGAGTTTGTCTTTATGTAACAATAAGCTTTGTAATTGACTCGGTTTTACATACATTTACACTGAGATTATTTTCAAATCTCACTTCTCAAAAACAACACAAATTTACAAATTAACGTCAAGTTTTGGACTGCAGCAACGGAAAGTGAATAGCTGAATTCGAATCTGCACCCGATTTATTCAAATTAATTCTGACTTTCGAGATATACAATTACGTACAATTGGAATATTATTCCAACGATTCTGCATATTACAATTAAGCGAAGGTATCCCGTTTCGACAAAAGCTGCCGTATGCTCACGACAGTAATACTTCACATATGCACCTTAATTAAGGAAATTATATTTTAAATTGAGCTACAGATTTTGGTGTTCCACGTAAACAATTTAGTATACTCAATTAGCACTTGACAGCTGGAAATGTGTTCATATTGTTCGTCAAAGCTTGTGGTGGTGAATTTGAAAAAGTTCAGAAAATTTCGGCTTTAAAATTTTTTTTTTTTTTGAGAATTAATAAAGAAAGAGTTTATTTTCTAAAACGTATGTGCGTTAAAAACTTAATGAAATTGACTAATTTCAACTCGCATTTCTTTTTAGTTTCGCCTTAGTTTTTTATATATACAGGCTTTGAACACTGCCATGAAACTTAGTGATGCAGTACCTTGTTTAAGTGCCTTTAGTTTGTCAATCAATACATTTTTTGCTGGAAATTAAACACACCAGAGTTGCATTTGGAATTTGACTCAATTAATGGTGCAATTAAGCAATAATTTATCAATTTTTGGTTTCTCTTCTTTAGTTATTCTTGTATAGTTAGTGGAGCTCAATTAAGACCTTAATTGCATAAATTTCCCAACTGCCCAATTAAGGTGTATGTCTGAATATATTTAAAATCAGATACCTAAATTTTCGAAGAAATTATGTGATTTTCGCCCATTTCTCTTTTTTAAAAATCAGAAGTTATCAAATTTTGTATAAAAATATTTTCTATGTTATGGCACAAATTTTTTTCTATATCTCTCAAACTACTGAGCTGATTTTTTTAATGCGCCAAATGCGTCAAATTAAACGACAACATTTGAAACTTGATGCTATTAACAGCTTTTCAATTTCACATTGCATTATATTTGTTGCCAGGCCAACTGTTTATTAATATTTAAAGTTATTTAATCGATCTTAAATAAAAAATAATAAATAATAATTGACGAGGTCGATTTTATCAGTATAAATAAGTGTATATATTGGTAGGCATCAACAGATTGAAATTTTAAGACTTGAGAGCAAATTTATGGTTTAATTATTAGCATTTCACTTATTTTCTTTCGGTGTATAATTTCAAAATCACATACGATTGTCCAAATGTAAATTCGTAATTATTTATTGCACTCGACACCAATGAGGCTGTAAATCTTCTTACATTATTTATCCTTCGTTTTGTTATTTTAACACACGCACACGCACGCATACAAACATTTTCGAAATTGCACACACATATACGTTCTTGTAACAAATATCTTCAGAACAGTGAAACACCGAGTTTCATAATACTAAACACAATTTACAGAAATATTTAAGACAATATAAGACAATTTCTATGAATGTTAATAGTTTAGTAATCTCCAGAACTTAAACGTTTTTTGAAAAAGTATATTTTTTCAGAAATTCATTTAAATAAAATCTTTTTTAACTTCTACCTTGTCTTCCGAAACAATTTTTTCGGCTATCCTAATTTGTATGACAAATGTGCATTACTAGGGGTGTAAATAGGGTGGTGCTATGCATAACTCTCAGGTACCTTACAGTAGCATTAGTGGAAAAACTTAGTTTTTTGACTGGGCAGAAAATACGACGTTTTCGTCCTCCATGTGGATTCGGGAATCTGGCGTAGGATAGTGCATAACATTATCACATTCAAAGAACATTAAACCAATTATATACTTCTACATGAATTTGTGTTTTTATTTATTTTGTTCGCAATCGCCTTTACGATTTCACAAGTGTGGTGCTTATAAAAAAATTTTTGTTTCGAATTAAAAAAAAGCTTGAAGCACATACACTCCGGTTCACTTATTTAAAGGCACAAAAGATTCCATATTCAAGAGACGGTATCTTTTGCAATTTTTAACCCATTCCAGAATTTTAAAATAGAAATGGAAGCTAGACATCTTGAGATATATACAAAATCATGACAATGGTGATTTCTTAACTAAAGCAAATAAAGTAATAATAACTTAAAAAACAAGAAAAGTTGTTTTTCACTAAAGTTAGTTAAAGTGCCTTTATTCAAGTGAACCAAAAAAAAAATACCACATTTTTAGATTTTTTATATAAATTCCTCAAAAAAAGGTTCCTTAGTTAAGAAACCACCATTGTCATGATTTTGTTTATATCTCAAAATGTCTAGCTTCCATTTCTATTTTAAAATTATGGAATCGGTTAAAAATTGCAAAAGATACCGGCTCCTGAATATGGGATCTTTTGTGCCTTTAAATAAGTGAACCGAAGTGTATATACATATTTCATAATAAGACTACCGAATTGGTCATTCCTACGGAAAAAACTCGGTAACCTATGAAACCACAAAAGCTGCGAGCTATCGATGGCCGCCCCATTCAATAGTTTGTTGTAAAACTATCGATAGTGTCCATAGTATAGAATTCTTACAAAAATGCTTAAGATTTAAGCCTTCATTTATAAAAAGATGTTTTAATTATCAAAGACCTATTAAGCAAACCCTAAATGAATAAAAGAGAAAACAAGTTATTTAGAAAGTGTTATATTATTGCTTATTTATTACTTAAGTTGCCCACACACTTGTGATTTGTTCGATGTGTTTGCGGAACAGTTCATGTATTGCGGTGTGGGGTAGCATGCATTTTTTGGTAGAATTTATTAAAATTTTCAAAGAAGACAATATCATGACAGGCGCAAAGAAACAGTCTGCAGTACTAATGAGTACGAATTTGCGTAGCAGCTTTAAAACGGAATTGAGAAAAAACGCCAACAAAAACCATCTGTCAAAATTGGCTCTAACCCACTATTTCAAAATAGGCCACTCCAATCACTATCGATAATGGTAGCGCCAATACATATGTATGTATTAGACAGCTGGTCATTGACAAAGATTTTGAATTATTTTTTATTGCGGGACTTTTTATTACGCCTGCGTTATCGATTTTATTATCGACACTATTCTTCCCATAAAAAAGGTTCATAATAAAATTCAAATCATTATGAAATGCACGATTTTTTGCATTTTCATCACAGTGCATATTTGTAATATATCGACGACAAATGACAGAATATTCTGACCACATCAATGTTCAACTAAATTACTTTGTATGAATTTTGTGGTAGGGTGAAATTCATGAATTTGTTTTGTATTATTGAAATAGTTATGATTGTTTTTATTTTAATTTCATTAGTATCAATTATTACTATTATTCTTTAATGTAAAACAATTAAAACAGATATAATTGTTTGATTGCTTTGTAATTTTAAATTATTGTGTGTGACATAAGATAAATAAATTTTTATTTACTTTTGCAGGTTCGATGTTGCATTTAATTGCAGCAATGACTTCTTGTTTTTTTTTCCAGTTGTGGTTTGTATTTAATTGCAGTTTGTAGCTGATTATGAAAAGGAAGTTATTGATTTTATTAAAGACTTTATAAAAAAAATATCACATATTATATATTAAATTTAATTTTAGATTACTTTAAGGTTGATGTTGACATTATCTCACAAGCATTCATCTTTAAGATTTTTTTCGTCGTCGGAAATGGAAATTCATATTAATATCTGCGGTGGTATGTAGAGCATATTTGATATAAAGGACGAATAAAGACTTCATATGGGCACAGAATTTTAAGAGCTCAATTATGTTAATTTTATTGCAAATTGGTAAAAAAAATATTTTTGGAGAACCCACCCGTAGGTCTTATTTAATAGCTGTGGTAAAAAGAAAACTAATAGCAACTTTTTGTAGGCCGGAATTTATCTGCGCAATTATATGATGATTCAAATGAGAATCAATCTTAATTGTGATCAAATTGGTCACGTGGGATTTTCGAAAAAAATGAATTATGTTTGGAAACTTATCTACATTAAACAAATTAAATAAACTATAAATTTGCTACTATATAATCCACCACGGCTGTGCTAGAATTCAAATAGTTTTTGTTTTTACTGCCAACCACCGGCGGCATCTGGTAGCACTGAAATTTGTGTAGTGTAGACAACACGATGCACAGTGCTTTATTGTGGAATAAAACTGAATAAAAATAGAAGAAACAATTGGTTAATCAAAAAGTTGGTGTCGCAGTTTGTATCAACAAGCTATCAAAAAAATTCGAATTTTGGAAAAAATCCGGGCAAGGCTATGGATACAACCCATACATGCTTGAAAAAAAATAATCAGCTAAACTAAGCTTCCAAAAATATCAATTATTTATCGAAGCTCCCATAATATGCCTTTTAAATTGTGTAAACAATTTTATTAAAGCCGTAGTAGCAGGTACCCTTATATCCTCTTGAGACAAATTTTTTTAATCGGCGTTTTTCTTTTTTTTTTTATATGACTTGCTTTCGTTTTTTCAGTTCAGTTCGTTTTTCAGTTATTTTTGTTTTCGTCGGGAAGTTTTATTAACTTCTTATGTAGCTTTTTTAAAAATTATGAGGAGTTATTTTCAGCCGCCATATTTTTTTTACTATTATTATAAAACCTATGACTTTAAGACAGTTTGTGAAGAAGGTAATTATGTGGTAATTTGCATAGCCTTTGAAATAAAGGCGAACAAATGCTTCTGTCATGACTTTTCTTTCAAATTTCAGGAAAATTTTGCAATCAAAAATAAAGCTATCAGCTATAATAACTTAGAGAACCATAAGCTAACAGTTTCACATTTGCAGGTGTTTAAATAAGTTTCCCATCACGTACATATGGAAATAAGTACGTACACAATTTGTTATTGATACAGTTCACATTTATTGAAAATACAGTATGCCCGTTAATTAATTTCAGTTCAGTTTTCAATTTATAAATACAGTTTAATAATTTAATTGCTCTGCATGCGTAAATATGTGCATTGAAAACTAAACAAAAAATCGCCCATGCACACATGTGTGTGTTTCCAACCTGTCGGTGACAACAAACACACAGGAGCAACTTTAGTTATACTATGAACTGAATGTGTGTGCTAACGGGACTTTATGAACTATGTTAAATTTTAAAATATTAATTTTATTTAAAAAAATACCGAAATAATTATGCAATTTTTCAAATAGCAAAATATTGCTTGCTAATTGCTATTTTCGTCTATTATTAATTTATTTAGTAAATTTTTTTTAAGCTGAACACTGAAATAAAATTTTAATGTCCTCATTATTTAATAGAGTGCGGTTTTTATCCATTATAAATTATAAGCTGGTCACATTTCATATTTTGCATACAAATACTTTTCGCTACGCGCATTTGTGAAATATGAAATTTTATTTTATTTTTGAAAACATAATATTCACCCAATTGTGCTACAGGCTATTGCAACAGTGGTTTTGGATATTGGTTTACTGTTTGTCCAGATCTTTAATAAATATTATATGCGATGTGAAAGTAGATTAAAGTATTAATATTTGATTTAAATGGCCGAACAAGCAGTTGACAAATAGAAGAATAGAAGCTTTGTGTATGGTACCCGTATTCTCAAAATTTAAAGGCTATTGCCTACGGATTAGGGCTCTGTTGCATAGACCTGCCAGAATTTGAGCGATAAACTAGGTGTTGATTTTGAGGTCAGTTTGTTGACCCCCGCAAATACTTATTTCCGATATTTATCTTACAGTTGAGGGACAGCTGCAAAAGTATTTAAAAGTTCCCACTATACAGCAAGAAATTAAAATATACTCGTGCAACTATTTAAACCAAATTGCAGTCCATCCAAATTCTCTTATACAGGATTTGTTTAAAGTTGATGGGCAGATTTATAGAGTTTGGTGTTCACACATATGCATTTAGCTTACTCCATTAGCATTGGCAGCTGAAAAAGTGTTTGTTATGTTTATGATAGCTTACGTTTGCGAATTAAAAAAAAAATTAGAGAAATTCGGCTTTAAAAAAAAATATAAAGAAATTAGTAATTAAAAAAATTATTATTTTAAAAAGAAAGAAGTTATTTTAAACGTAGTTTTGTTCAAAATTTCATAGAATTTACTAACCGTGAAATTCATCTGCCATTTCTTTGATTTTTCGTTTCATATATTGAAATTTAAGAAACTGCCATGAAAAATAAAAAATCGATTCAGTTAATGGTGCAATTAAGTACTAATTGCCTAATGTATTAATTGAGTTCTTGCGCAATTAATGGTGATGTCTGAGTATTGTATCTAGCCACAGGCACTCTGATAAATTAACCCAACCACGTTGCAATTTCTATTGCTAGAAACAATTTAATGATTAAATGTAAACAATAACTTGTTTATGGCAACTAAAGTAATGTTTAAAATGACCGTTATATATTTGCTACAACAATATATTGTTAGAAAGAATATAATATGCTTGTTGTCACTATGCCACAGCCATGATTTTTAGGATTTTTTTTTATTGAAATTTTGCCAAAAATGGTTTTATAACCCAAAGTGCATTAACAAAAATTATAAATATACGCGTTACAATAATTGTGCATACTATAAAATAATTGTTTATTTCAGATGCTCCTAAGCACAATTTATTGCCAAAAATATTTAATTTAAAGGTTTTTATCTGTTTTATTTTTATTATTATTGCCATTAAATATTATTATCCTAAATTATTTACTATAAATATTATTAGAGAGAAGGAAAAGTGTTGTATTTATATTGCATAATAAATTTATTTAATATTGACAATCAATATTTGTGGCCCTCAGTGGCAAACTAAATAATTTGTTGTTGTAATTTTTAATTTGATCAAAAATATTTTTATGGGGAGTTATTGAATCATTGAACATTTAACAGTTGAATGGATTAATTTATACAAATTTGTATTTATTTATGACTACCTGACTTTGAATTTATGATTTGTTCATATAAGTGAAATTTATGTTGGTCTTTTGTGAGCGATTAAATAATTAATTTTTCCACTTATGAGATAAAACTGATAATGATCAAATGAAAGGTGCTAAATAATTTTTTTATGAACTTAAAACTACGTTAATTATATTTCCATTGCTTCTATATTATCTTCAGGCATAAAACAATTGTTCTTAGAATATTTTCTTGTTTATGAATCCTTTAACTTTCTTCTATATTGTGGAATTTGTTTTCATAAAGACTTTTACTTTCCTTACTGTCTGAAATGTTTTATGTCTAATAATCTTAGAAATATTTATTATTTATATTTTGCTATAACTCCCGCCAAAAGAATTAACCATTATGGCTTTGGTTTCTTATTGTTTTTTTTTTTTTTTTTTGTAGAAGTAACTACTACCACAATCGCTTAATTGTTTGGCAAACGTTGGCATTCTCAGCAGGTACTAAGCCAAGCAACAAGGAACACAAACCAAAGCAGCCATTTATGTTAATATTCGGTCATAACGGTTGTACACATTAACCTGGGTAATCAGGAAAACTTTCTTTTTTCTTTTGGAGCTTCATCCTACGTTTAGTCTTTTCCCTCAGGCTTGAAATTCTTTTACAGTTTTCCTTCTGTTTGTTGAAAATTGTGTTAGTATTGATCTTGAGTTATTTGGTGTAATTAATGGTGAAGGTGAATAAGAAATTGTTTGTATCGGTGCGTATATGTATGTGCTGCTATGTTGCTGGGTAGGCAGCATAGAAATAAAAATAAAAAAGATAATAAGATTACAACGCTGTTACAACTAACTAAACAGAACATACATTTTGATTATGCCGGCACATTTAAATCAACTTTCATACTATATATATGTACAGGGTGTCCACCAGGAAGGTATACTACTTTGTTCTGCCGCCATTTTGGTAAACATTAGTCTTGACAGTTCATATTTGGCAGTCGTGAAGTAGAGACGTGGCAAATTTATTGTGGAAAAATATTCGGTAAACCAACGTGATTTAATCGTTAAACCATTTTATCAACATCAATCATCGATTACTGTGACGATGAGAAAGTTACGTGAAATTTTTGGGAGAAACAACGTGCTAACAAGGCGACTATTTATCGTGTAGTGAATGATTTCGAAGAAAGAGGGACTGTAGCTGATAGGCCCAAGCATGGACCACAACGTACTGAAAGATTGGCTTGAAACATTACTGCTGTTCAAGAAAGTGCTCAAGACAATCCATCAACCTCAATTCGACACCGTGCGCAGGAGCTCGGTCTTCAAAGAACAACTTTTGCCACAATTTTGCACAAAGATTCGCTTTTGTTTCCATTTGAGATTCAGTTGACACAAGAGCTTCTTGCAAAAGACCATTTACGGCGCCGTACATATGCCAATAGGATGCTACAGCTCGCCCATGACAACCCCAATTTTCATGAAAAAATCACAATGAGTGACGAGGCACATTTTCATTTGAATGGATATGAGAATAAACCGAATAGTCGGTTCTGGGCAATGACTTGACTAACATGTGGTTTCAACAAGACGGTGCCACAGCGCATACAGCCAGTATTAAAATGAAATTACTGCGTTACCTCTTTCCACAACAAGTTATTTCAAGGAATGGTGATGTTGATTGGCCTCCACGGTCGCCTGATTTGACTGCTCCGGACTTCTTTTTGTGGGGATATCTGAAAAGCAAGGTTTATGCAAACAAACCAGAAACGCTGGAGCAACTCAAACAAAATATTCGTGATGAAATTAATGAAATACCGCGTAAAATGTGTGAGAATGTAATGAAAAATGTGTTCAAAAGGGCTCGCATTTGTGAGGCTAACAGAGGCGGACATTTATCTGTTATTGTATTCCATACATAATTGCCGACATTAAATAAAACATTTATCAATATACGATTCATTCTGTTTCATTTAATCAAAAATTATAAACAAACAAAGTAGTATACCTTCCCGGCGGACACCCTGTATTTTAAGCAGGTATACTGTACGAAGATACCTACAGTAAACCTATTTTAAAATCATGTTTTTAATTTTTTTGTTGAAAAAAAAAGAGTTTTGAGGCATTACTTTCTCGGAAAGTAACAACATTGCGCAGTATAAATACTCCCTCCATCTCCAAAGCTTCAACTTTTATGCATGCGTACTTTAAGCCTTATTTTTCATTCATCATGTAAATTTTTTTTTTTAATTCATTAAAAATCGATATATCTACGTAGTGAACGATATTTGTCAAAATGAAGAATAAAAATATTTAACAAAAATAATTTTTTCTTGCCACTACTTTCTCAGTTAGAATGAAGCAATCGCCAGCGGCTTTATACAAACATTGATTATATACATATGTACGTGCAATTGTCTAAAACATATGTTCGTTTGCATAAGTGTCTAATAAAATAAAAACAATAATAATAATAATAAAAATCCGGTTAGGAAAGTTTACCAAAACTTAATTGGCTTCATTAGGCATGAGTTCCATGCATGAAGATACACGTACTTAAGCCCATTATAAAATATTTATCGTAGTGTACAAAGGTTCGAAGGCATGGAAAAACTCCTACCCGCACTCAACATATTTCGCGTACAAACAGATTAATTCAATATAATCAGGATTCAAAGAACACAAATCTCTAAAACTTCTAAATACTCTGGCGCAAAACAAAGATATTAAGATAAAGAATGCTTTTGTTGTTTCCTGTGGTTCTACGCTGAAGCCTTAGGTATTTACTAATAAAAACTCACCTAAAAAAAGTTCATATTAAAAATAACAGCAAATACAGGGTGATCCAACCATAATGAACGATGTTAATTTTGAGTCACAGCTTAACGTCAAGTTTTTTTTTACCAGCTTAATTTGACATTTCTTTGTTTTAGTGTTTGACAAATTCAACCCTGGAGAGGTACATAATTGAGCGGGCGTTTACGAGAATGGGCGTTCAAATCAAATTGCAGTTCGTGATTTTTTTAGACAGCATAATCGATCTGGAGAATTGTGCGCAAATTTCAGCAAATGTGAAAATACCTGTTCATGCCCCGTTCGCTCTGCGGAAAATATTGATGTTGTTCGCGATAGTGTGGCAGAAGAGTCCTCAACCTCGAATCGACTTCGTGCCCAACAATTGAACATCTCACGAACATCACTGCTGCGAATTTTGAATATACGGCTAATGGCTGGTTGAACAGACAAAAGTGAAAGGTGACTTTACAAAGAAAATTATCTTCAGAGAAATTTACCGATCAGAAACAAATACGTTATACTATAATACACGGCATTTGTCAATTGCATTGGTTTTTTGACCTACACAAGCAAAAGATTAAATCAACTACATTTTAAGCTACGAGTAACTTCCGTAGTTTAACATCATTATTGATTGTCTCGTCGTCATCATTATCATCATGATGATCATTACAGGTACATACAAATAAATAAAAATGTATTGACTTTTATGCACAAACAAAGAGAGAAAGAACATAAAACTCATTCAACCGTTTTGGTAAAACAATGCTTATTCACACACAGGATGGAAGGATAGATGTTTTTGCGCACACCGGAAAAAGTGTAATAAATGTAGTAACATAAATAAATAAAAAGAAATATCGGCAAAAGGCTACCATTTATTCAAGTTATGAATTAAGAGAAAATGGTGCTATGCAGTTTCAGCAGAAGAAATTTCGTAACAGAACGGTCTCCACATCACACCGATGTTGTCTTAATGAACTCTACAGTGCCAGTAAAGCTGCTCCATACATTTGCAATATAGTTGTAAACTGTTCCATCTTGTACAATAATATCCTCCATGTGTATGTCATATTTTTATAGCACAACGAAGAAATGTGAAACGTGATGCTTATTGCGCAGCATTGTTCAATATTATAATCCCATAAATATAATTCACATATGTTTTAGTTGTCCTTATAGGTTATGTTTGTTTTCTTTATTGTGAGAAAAGTTGCGCCGAATTTGATATGAAAATATTGTGTCATTTATTGAACAGTGTGGAGAAAAACGACAATTTATCACTTGAACAAATTTATCGACCTGACATTTTTAATAAAAAAGCGAGTAATTTATTTAAGTTAAAGTTTGTTTTTAATCTTTCGATTAAAAAGGAAAATTTTTTTAATTGTAGAATACTGAAAAACTACATCAGCATTTTTTGTGTCTATCTGTAAATCCTTGACTTGATATTCCGACAGGGTGTTTTAATGTAGATTTTTGGAGTGAATTTCCGTTATCCCTCAAGTCAAGTTTAGTTTGGAGACAAGTCGGTTTCGATTATGTGCCATTTTCATTATCATTTTTCTTTCACTGAAGATGGCACATAGCCAAAACCGGTTTGTCTACTAGCCAAACTTGACAAGAGATGACGGAAATTCCTTCCAAAAATTATAGATTTCCCTTAAGTAAAAAAAATTAATATATCAATATGAACGAGAATTGTTGGCTGTTTTTTTTGCATGATGTTTTGATTAATACAGGGTGTCCGCCGGCAAGGTATACTACTTTGTTTGTTTATAATTTTTGATTAAATGAAAGAGAATGGATCGTATATGTTGATAAATGTTTTATTTAATGTCGGCAATTATGTATGGAATACAATAACAATAAATAAAATAAATGTCCACCTCTGTTAGCCTCACAAATGCGAGCCCTTTTGAACACATTTTTCATTACATTCTCACAGATTTCACGCGGTATTTCATTAATTTCATCACGAATATTTTGTTTGAGTTGCTCCAGCGTTTCTGGTTTGTTTGCATCAACCTTGCTTTTCAGATATCCCCACAAAAAGAAAGTCCAGAGCAGTAAAATCAGGCGACCGTGGAGGGCAATCAACATCACCATTCCTTGAAATAACTTGTTGTGGAAAAAGGTCTCGCAGTAATTCCATTGTAATCCTGGCTGTATGCAATGTGGCACCGTCTTGTTGAAACCACATGTTAGTCAAGCCATTGCCCAGAACCGACTATTCTGTTTATTCACATAACCATTCAAATGAAAATGTCCATAGTCACTCATTGTGATTTTTTCATGAAAATCGGGGTTGTCATTGGCGAGCTGTAGCATCCTATCGGCATATGTACGGCGCCGTAAATGGTCTATTGGAAGATGCTCTTGTGCCAACTGAATTTTAAATGGAAACAAATCTTTGTGCAAAATTGTAGCCGAAGATGTTCTTTGAAGACCGAGCTCCTGCGCACGACGTCGAATTGAGGTTGATGGATTGTTTTGAACACTTTCTTGAACAGCAGTAATGTTTTCAGCCGATTTTGCAGTACATTGTGGTCCATGCTTGTGTCTATTAAGTACAGTCCCTCTTTCTTCGAAATCATTCACTACACGATAAATAGTGCGTCTTGTTGGCACGTTGTTTCTCCCAAAAATTTCACGTGACTTTCTCATCGTCACAGTAATCGATGATTGATTTGGATAAAATGTTTTAACGATTAAATTACGTTGGTTTACCGAAGATTATTCCATAATAAATTTGCCACGTCTCTACTTCACGACTGCCAAATATGAACTGTCAAGACTAATGTTTACCAAAATGGTGGCAAAACAAAATAGTATACCTTCCCGGCGGACACCCTGTACTTTGATAATAATTGTTTTGGAACATAGATTTGTCTAACACTACTTAGTAATGTTTTGTTAAGTTTTATTCCAGGCGGTCAATTTTCTTTGTGTCGTGTCAACGTTGTTTTTTAATCTGATGGGTATTCTCAGGGATAGCGTGGAACTCGTAGCAAAAAAGAATTGTATTAAAACTAATGTTTTTAAAATACGTTCCAAACAAATTGACGTATACTTCATTAAAAATCGATGCAAAGTCTTAAAGCAGATATTGTGTAAAATTCACTATATTTTCACTTTAGCAATTTTAACTTAATCCCGTGTATATTTACTGAACTATTTGTATCCTGTTTAATTCGTGTGAGCTTGTCAGTGACTGAGTAATAGTCAACTGGCATGTTCCATGTTTATTTTTTATTTTTCTTTATTAAAGGACTTTTCCAACCAGTCTTATCCATACATAAGTCTGTTCTAGGTGGTAGCTACATTTGCCGTATTTTAACATGTTTGTTTATGGGTCTCTTTACTTGTTCTGCTTTTTTAATGTCACTCGTTTGTTTGTTCCGAGATTTTAATATTATTTTCCTTTTATTTATTTTTCTTTTATTTTAATAATTAATTCCACCTTTGGAAATTCTATTTGTGACATTTTAATTAAAGGACTTTAAATTATAAGAAAGGCAGCATGTGAACATTACACAGACCTAATGATGCTCGTATGCATACACATACACATACACACACATACACTCTACTCCCATGAATAGAAAAACAATTTTATAATAAACATGTGCATCCATTCATTCTCGTTGTAGGTTTTGTAAAAATCCTTGTGATAATTTTTTGTTTATTTTTTTATAAAATAAGAAAGGTTCGGTTGAATACTGTTTGTCATATTAGTCAGCATATGAATATTTATTAAGAAACACTGTTTTGAAATGACTTTAACGACCTAATTTTCATCAGCATTCATAATTTTCAAACTTTTTAAATTTAAACTTTTCAAGCAGTTTTGGGTGCGATATTTTTCATTAGGTTTGCAAGGATACTTTAAAAATTAATATGTATTAAATACGACATTTTTACTAAAGCACTGGCTTGTGAACTTTCCAGCTTAGCGGGGCAAAAACGGCGAAAGCGTTTGTCGAACTCACAAGCTGTATAATGATGTCATATTGTCTTAATATTTTAATTTACTTTGAGGGGGACGAAATAGATTTGGCAGAATAAATAAAGAAATTTAAAATTATGAACAAAGTCTTACTATTTTTTGCCCACAGTAGTATATGCATTTACAATATGCATTGCCCTGTCATTATCTCATACCGAAGAGAAAACAATTTTTTTTTGTTTCCGCATTATGGTCCACAAGTATTCTTCAATAGTTTCAAAATGTAACAACAGCTTCTGTAAATGTTGTTTTCAATTTCCAAACCAGCTCTTGAACTATTTTTGTGCTTTAATCGTGTTCTATATATTTGTTCATTCGTGGCTGGCGTGATTATATAATGGGCATCTGTATAAAAGCTCGACCATTATACGAAAATATGTATTCTACTTATGTTGATAATTTATGGCACAAATTTGCCATTTGGCTGTTGGCAAACGTTTATCAATGACAATAGAATTGAACAAATAATAGAAACACCAAAAATGTGCTTCTACACAAGTATGCGCAGGATTAGCAAACGGTTGCGTTGTATAATTTTAACGTATAAAATCAACACAAATTAGAAAAACAAATATTTTAACTAATTAAAATGTGCCTTGACAGATTTATTTCTAAAGACCTTCAAAGTTGTCACTTAATCTGTTCCTGATGCATAACAAAACAGTCCGGGCTATTGGGAGTAAAAAGAAAATAACTCTCTAAATGTGACAAAGTTTTCCGAAATTTCTGGAACGCAAAACACCACAATTAAACATCTTGATATACGAATGCTGCTTACTTTTTCAAATAAATTTTATTTTAGTGATTTTAGACGCTTGAAATGCTTAATGTTTTAAAAGCAAAACATATGCATTATTGGCAACAGCTGTAAAAAGGGAATGAAAATAAACTGAAAAAAGTAAAAGCCAGTTAAATTATTTAAAAATTTATTTATAATATTTTGCAAAATTGAAAGCCAAGTAACTATTCCAAATTGCTTTTTAATCAATTTTAAATAAAAACTTTTTTTTATTTATTTAAAAATCTCTTGATTTTTAAATGTAAACAAAAAACAGCTGATAATTTCAATATAGTCCGAACTTACCCAAAAAAAAAAAATTGTACAGGAAATGAAAAAATGTTACTCCTTCAATTCCTGTCAAAATTGCACAAAAATTCTTACCTGAAACGCTTTTGGGGTAATTTGTGCGAGGTCCGACTTTTTTGTTATGCACCCACAACAGACCTATTAATAATAATTTAATTTATTAGTCAAATTAAATTTTTACTAGTATTTTGTAAACGAAGATATTTTTTTAAATGTTATATTATCGAATCTAATAAGTAATATACATACAGTTCAATTAAAAAAACTCATTCGAAGTAATTAATATGAAAATTTTGGGAGATTCATTTAAAGATATAATTATCTAGTTAATTGTTTGTCAACTGCAAGCAAATGCTTTTGATCATTTGTCAATATGATCGTTAACATCATTAATGGAAATTGCCTTTTTTTGTCATGTTTTGCTTTGCTTTTTTCTCTTTAAAAACAGAGATTTTTTGTTTTAATTTGTCTCTTTATGAACCATGTTTTTAGGCGTTCACATCTGTATTAGTTAATGGTTCTATTTATAGAACCAGTTGCCTTGATGTCGATTACAGTACGAAAGATGCAAACAACACCAACTACAACGAAATATTCAAAATATACGTACGCATGTGAATTATATTTGCTGGTAAACTAAGGAACCATTAAGCAATTAATCACAACCAATATTTCGAAAAAACAAAAACACTTTTTACAAGATGCTACTTTAACCAAATTATATTGAAACATTAATGGCAAATCTGTGACATTTGAGTGTTTTTTTCTTTTTTAATTTCCTTTAAAAGTTCGTTCGTATATATATGAACGGGCGAATAAGTATATGGTGGTGGCCAAGGCGAATTCATAGCAATAACATAATAGTTATTTTAGTATGAATTTCACTAATTTTTTAATTTACAGCAATGCAGATAACAATTTAATTTTTAAGAAATTTTTAATATATGTATGTTAGAAAACCCAGAAATTTTTAATATATGTATGTTACAAAACCCAGCCACTTGCTTGAAAGCCGAGTGCATGGTAAAAGGGTTCTCATTGCCTTGACAATCAGTCAGTTATAAAACGCATGAGGCAAGTGAACGTGTATTCCAAACTGGTGCTGGAATGTGTTCTGAAACTAAACAGATGTGCCTCGTTGAATGAGGTGACGTTGATGTGGGTTAAAGGACACAAAGGCACAGCTGGGAATGAAGCAGCAGACGAACTAGCAAAAAGGGGATCTGATGCGGATTTCTGTGGACCAGAACCCAGGGTTGCCCTGGGGAATGGCCTAGTGCGAGCTAAAGTTCTTCAATGGGTAAACTCATTACACCTGAATAGGTGGAGGGAGAATACCAAATGTAGACAGGCTAGAATGGAGCTCAAAGAGCCTCTCGGCAGGAAGGCCAGCAAGGTGCTCGGTTATAATAGGGCTACTTTAAGCTGGAGTACTGCGTTAGTGATCTGGCTAAGATGAAAGTCCTAGAAGATGATACTTGCAGACTATGCCTGGAAGAGGCTGAGACGGTAGCGCACATTGTGTGTGAATGTCCAGCACTGGCTAGCATAAGGCTTAAGACCACGGGCAAACACTTGTTAGATGTGAATGCCATGGGGGAACTAAGCCTTAGACAAATGCTAGCAATTACAAAAGACTCCGTTATGAGGAAGAGTGTCGACAGTTACCAGTCGACAGTCTGAAATCAGTTTAGTCAAGAGTAAAGGCTAGAGCTAGCATGAGACTTAATTGAAAGTAAGGTGGCTGTGATTACGGATCGGTTCCCTGAAATCCATTTGAGGAGCGAAATGGGGGTCGAAAAGGGACCCAGAAAGTAAGTGGTCTGCTTCGATATCCCCCCATGCATTAATAATAATACAAAACCCAGCTCTGAGCTCTGGGAACATGAGTAAATTTCAACGCTTCCCATTAAACTAAAAAAAAAACTTTTCGGTACATCGTAATTAAAAATGGATTTGTCGTGACGACGGGTTCCATAACTACAATAAAAATAAATACGTGTAGAAAACCAATTAAAAGCCAACTATCATGTATGCCATGGAGGTGAATATATTCCAAATCGCCCGAAAACATTATTAGCAGCTGACTATTTAATGGTAGCCTAATAGTTTTGTCGTTCAGAGTAATTTAATTTAACTTAAAAATGATTCTACGTGCCTATGGGCACGTACTTGGCTATTACTAGTTTTGCAAAACTGCGCGATTTAAAAACGACCGATTTTCCTTACATATATATGTGCGCAAACGATTTCTGAACCTTGATTTAGCTAAAATTAGCTGTCTGAAAATTCCCTCAGCTATTTTTTTATTTTCAGTACTTTCTAAGTTTAATACTGCCGCCACTTTCTTATAAATTCTATGATGAACGTTAGAAACCTCCAACTAAGCTACTGAGCGTATTTTTTTATACACTACCCGCTTATGATGTCGAACAATCACTAGATTTAGCAGCAAAATCACGGTTTTGGCAATACTGAATATTAACAGGGCCGTATTTACGAATACTTACAAGAGAAATATAAGTTACTATTATACAGAATTGTATTCAAAAATAATTATTAATGAAGAATTTTATTGTAGGTTTGAAGTAGACACTAGCGGAGGTGGCCATTGGTTTGGCTCCTTTCATATTGGTACTCATGTGTAGTGCGTGAGTGGCGTTGGTGCACGCATTGTATTCATCCAGTGCTAAGAGCACTCTGGAGTAAGGCCGTAGTAGCAGGTACCCATATTAATCTGCAACATATCTGTGGGCTTAAAGTAGGTATACAGGCAGACATTTTACGCGCCAGACTAAAATTTAATATACAAGTGATGGCATATTCGCATATATATTCAGATTGAATTTGTAGTGATGGTAACGAATCGTCAAAATGGTTTGGCGCAAAAAATCGTTAGACATGGCTATGGAAAATAAGCTGTTAAAAATCGTCAAAACGAAGTAAAATCGTCACATATAACACCTATCTACACCTACATCTACATTTTATATTAATTCGCCTTGGATGTGTATTTTTCTAAAATGACTGCTGGCGTATGAGTAATTTTCTTTAATTAATATTAATCATAATGTGAAAACATATGAGTGTGCTAACAGTACAATTTATAACCGGTGCTGTATTATGTATTAAAACACACTTTCCGTTTGTTCAATTTACAATTGTCTGCTATTATGTTATAGGAGTTTAACGACAATTTATTTTATAATAGCTACACTTTGTTGTTGGTAAGTTTGAATATATTGTATCGAGACACTGCGACTACATTTTTTTTGCATAATAATGCTTATAGTTGTAATGCATTTATAATAATCTTAGGGATACTCACACACCGGCTAGGGATACTCAGACACCGATGGAACGCAAGAGTAGAAGAAAAGTGATCGAAGCGCTGCATCGGACACTCATTGCGAAAAGCGTTATCAGCACTTTACTTACCGTTACTTTTTGGAAAATTCTAAACTTTTTCAATATTTAAAATTCACCACAAATTCATTATAAAATCGAAAAACTGGAATAAACAATTTTTTTTTACAAAAAATCCAAATTCAATACAAAACCAAAAAATTTACCAAACAATATCAGAACAAACCAAAATTCACCAAATTTTTAATACCCACCACAAACATTTTAATTTCACTTCAACTTTGTAATTTCACCGCAACGCTGAAATATAACAAAAAATCAATATTTTATGAAAAGCGTCGAAATTTTAACAAAATCGATATAAAAGCAAAAATTTAACACAAGCGGCAAATTCCCAAAATAATTTTTAAAAAATTGCCAAAAAGAAATCAAAATTCACCAATTTATTTTAAAAATTTAAAAAAAAAACAAAATAAAATGAAGAAATCCAAAAATTTTTAAGTTTGCAAAAATGTTAACTTCACCACGAGTTCGAAAAATCACTATAAAATCGAAAAACTCGAATAAAAAATTAATGACTAAAATGTCAATATTTAAATTAAAAAATCGCAATTTTAACAACGAATTCGGCAAAGACAGATTCCCTGAGTGTTAAAATTTCCCCACAAAAATTCTAATTTTACTAAAAAGCCTAAAATTCACAAAAACTAGTATTTTACAAAATTTTAACAAAAATCTATGTTTAACTTTACCATAAAAACTTTAACTTAACCAACATTTTGCGAATTCGTTATAAAGCCGAAAATGAAAGAAATACCATATTTTGTCAAATTAGGATTTCACAAAAAAATTTTAAAATCATAAAAATTCAAGATGTAAATACAAATTAGGAATTCAGTAAAATTTTAAAAATTCTTCACAAAATCAAATTGTAGTCTAAAGATTTTTTAATTACCATAATATCAAAAATTTCCACAAATCTAACTTTGAAAAAACCGAAATTGCACCAAATAAAATTTTTAATAATTTTAAATTTAGTAAAATTTCATATTCACCA